>JAJHUT010000014.1:0-112180 GCA_020916435.1 Oxytropis ochrocephala
TTTTATGTATCGGTCACAATTATCTCATAGTTTCAATTGGTTATTTGAGTTGATTAGTAGATTATAGTAGATAGTAAAAGATAGATAGTTATCAATAAGAAATATTTATTTACGTGTTTTTATATATCGATGACAATGATTATTTGTGCTTTTTAGGTATTAGTGACAAATATTGTCACATGTGTTTTAAATATTAATCGATTTAAATAGTCATTAAGCCTTAAAAAATTATAATTATCAATGACAAATATTAATCCAGTGTATTTTTATATATCAATGCGATTTATCGTGTTTTCTTATATATCGGTGCGATTATCTCGTGTTTGTTTTGTAGGTATCAATACTGATTTATCTCATAGTTTCAATTGATTATTTGAGTTGATTGGTAGATTATAGCGGATAGTAAAAAGCGGATAGTAGATTATCAATAAGAAATATTTATTTAGTGTGTTTTTATATACAGGTGATAAATATTTGTCCTTTTTAGGTATTAGTGACAAATATTTGCCACATGTCTTATTTTAAATGTTAATCGGTTTAAATAGTGATTAAGCCTTAAAAAATTATAATTATCAATGACAAATATTAATCTTGTGTATTTTTATATATGAACGCAGTTGTCTGTGTTTCTTATATATTAGTGCGATTATCTCGTGTTTATTTTTTATGTATCAATGCGGTCATCTCATTGTTTCAATTGATTATTTGAGTTGATTAGTAGATTATAATAGATAGTAAAAGATAGATAGTAGATTATCCATAAGAAATATTTATTTAGAGTGTTTTTTATATATCATTGACAATTATTTGTCCTTTTTAGGTATTTGTGACAAATACTTGTGACATATGCTTTAAACATTAATCAGTTTAAATAGTCATTAAGCCTTAAAAATTATGATTATCAATTGCAAATATGAATCTCGTGTTTTTCATATATCGGCTACTTGATTTACCTCGTGTTTTCTTATATATCGATCACGATTTATCTCGTTGTTTCAATTGATTTTTTTAGTTGATTAGTAGATAGTAAAAATTAGATAGATCAATAAGAAATATTTGTTTTATATTAATTAATAGTTTAAATAGCCACTAAGCCTTCTTGTTTTTTACATAATAGGTTTATAGTAGTCTTCAAAAATTATAACTTTCACTACTGCAGTTATAAAATTGTTTTTTATATATCGATCTGATTAACTTGTAATTTCAATTGATTATTTTAGTTAATTAGTAGATTATATTAAATAACAAAAGTTAGATAGTAAACTACCAATAAGAAACATTTGTTTTATATTAATTAGTAGTTTAGATTAGTCATTAAGCCTTCTTAATTATTTAGATAGTAGGTTTATTTATAGTAGTCTTCTATTTTACTATCTACTATAATATACTTGTCGATTAAAATAATCGATTGAAAGCTACGAGATAAGTATCTTGATATATAAAAACATGGGATAACTATAGTGATATATAAAAATACTGTTGAATCAATATTTGTCAAATTGATAATTATAATTTTTGAAAACTATTATAAATAAACATGTAAAAAGTGTCATACTGGTTGCATGCGATGGAGCATTAATTAGTCTTTTACAAAAGACAATTATAAGGGTCATACTGGTTGCATGCGATGGAGCATTTAAAAAGTGTCTCATCGGTCTCTTTTACTAAGGGTCATACTAGTTTGCACCCCATGCCACATTTGTATCATGTTCTCACCATTTATGGTATATAACCATGAAGTATGTATTAATTTATACTTCTGATCAAAGTAGAACTGTGTTATGTATGTTCTCACCATTTATGGTATAAAATCTTGAGGTCAATAATCTTAAGAAAAAAACTACCACACATTTATAGTTTAATAATATCAAAATAGCATTTGATCAAAAAAAAATATTAAAATAGTATTTATGGCGTATGATATGACCAAACATATGAGTATGACCCATCATACATGCCTATAAAATTTCTTATCCCCAAAATCTAAGTACATATATGGTGAACAATACTTCAATAATATTGTCGTCCAACATAAAATCGAAAATATAAAACAGTCCATCAAAAAAAGATAACTTTGAACAATAATCACTTAGACTTATAGTACGAAACATTTAGGAAGCTGATTAAAATGAAATGGCAATCGGTTTAAGATGGAGTGGTACTTTCTTCGAGGTAACTAGTCCAAATATCTCGCCCATATCAACGTCATGCATCTGTGAATTGGTTTCAAGTAGTTTCCGGTCGAGCGAGTTAAGAAGGTTAGCAGAACATACTCAACGAAGTTATTCCAAAATTAATACCAGGACATCCTCTTCTCCCAACACCGAATGGGATAAACTCAAAGTCGACCTCTAAAATCAACTTGGCAATGTTCAAATCTCTCTGGATGGAATTCTTACAGGTTTTCCCAATATTTTGGGTCTCTTTGTATTGCCCATGCATTAATATATACCATTGTTTTCAGTAGGAATATCGTATCCTTTCAATTTCACATTGGATATTGCTTCTCGAGGGGCTAGAAAGCGGAGCGGTGGATGCAACCTTAGAGTTTCTTTGACTACCCATTTTAGATAATGCATTTTGATTGGCGTCATTTTCTTCTACTTTTGATTTACGGCCAACAATTTTTCTCACCTCTTCACTTGCTTTCTTCATTGTGATCGGGTGTCTAACTAGCTACGAAAGGACCCATTCTAATCTTTGTAGAGGTTGTATCGATCCTCCGATAAACATGTCCTAAACATTGTAATGAACTTTAATTTCTCTTACTAAAGTAGTCAATGTTTTGCAAAGGATAGAATAAAATTATAAAGATAAAAATAAAAAGTGAAGGAGAGAAAAGATACCGTTAGAAGTGCTTTGATGTCATTTGTGGTGAGCTTGAAACCAGGCATGCCATTGCCATCCTTTTTGGAGTTGAAGGAGAATATCCACGAATCCTCCTTTCTTTTTGGACTCGTCATTTTTGAATGCTCTGTGTTCACTGGGTGTATCGGCCAAATACGAAGCGCCAGCGACAATTGGGCTGCGGCCCACCCATCATGGCCAAGCCCCAAACACGCGGCTTGGAGCGCAATTCAGCCCGCGAAAACTCCGCATAAAGCGGTCGGACCTCGCGCGATATATATACGCCATTCATACATGGCATCAGTACGTGCTCTTACCTTGTGTTATCCGCCGGCGACCTCTCACTAGATCGTCGGAGTGTCTTTGCGAGTACCACCGAGGTGCTCGTGTGAAGCCGGGACCGGTCCTTTCACTCATTCAACGGCGGCCTAGTCAAGCGAGGCAGCAAACTACTTCAACACTTCATTGGTGAGTGCGATCAATTGGCGACCACGATGGGAGGCGGCGCTATCTACTCCACTCATGGCTCCACGGCCAGGCCCAGGCGCGGGCCTCATCTCGGCTCAACCCCTCGGGCGGCATCCTCGGCAAAGACAAACCTCGGAGGGGCGTAGCGGTGGCGATTCATGAATCTCGAGGAATCGCGACAAGAACCCTGCGGTGCGGGGTCGCGGACCGATCTTGAGGCGGTGCGGCCAAATGCGCTCCACCCCAACTCTGCGGAGTTGGTTGGCGGGCATTGAAGAGGCGTTGCGAGCATGTCACTCAGCCGTTCTGCGAGATCCTCCAAAGCAAAGAATCGGTGATCGCTGACGAGAGGCGCTCATCTCGGTATGAAGAGGTCGATCCGGGCTGCCGCGTGCGGAAGGCGGAGAACCCTGCGCCTAACGCCAGCGCCGGCCGGCGCGCAGACATCGCCTCCTCGAAGGAGCATTTCTCGCGGGGGAGAGCACTACTCATCGTTCTCCCGTGAGGCAGGCGGCGCGCGCCGTCGCCCCAGTAGGAGGCGTCTTGTGACGCCGGATTCGATATCTTCACGGCGATTATGAGGATTCCGATTACCGCCCCGACCGGCGCTCGCCCACTAGGTACTCATCCAACGAGTCGTCGGTTCACGTCGGTCGAGAAGCAGGTCTTGGGATTCTCGTGAAGAGCTTGAAGAATACGAGGATGGAAGAATTAGGGGCGTTTCGCGTCGGCCGAGAAGAGGTCGAGCGAGCGACCGAAAGACCTCCTCGACTTCCACCATCGGCCCATCCGAATCTATGGAATGCCGGGCAAGCGAGGCTTGCCTCGCTATGCAACCACTTTGGGTCGAGCGGCATTGAGCGAGCGAGCGCCCATTCACCGGAGAAATCGGGCGTTACGAATGAGAGAGATTTGAGGAAGCGCTAACCTAAACAAGTTCGATGGCGCGTAGCGATCCGGACAAGCATCTCGGTATTTTAATAATTCACTGGCACATTCTGAGAGAAGTGGGACCGACCATGAAATGCAGTTTGTTTCCTCGATCGTTGGACGGCCGAGCATTGGAGTGGTGGGAATCCGCCGACCCGACACCATATCATCATGGGAAGACTTGATCGAGAATCTTCTTGTCTCACTACTGCGCAAATCGCGCCAATATCGATTTGAAGAGCACTGGATTCCATTGTTCAAGGGGATAACGAAACCACGAGCGCAGATACATCGCCGGTTTAACTGCGAGGCGAGTCCGTTCGTGACTTGTCGAGACAAGGACAAGTTAAAATATCTGAGCGTGGTATTCGGCCAGGACCACCGGTTCGTAGAAGAAATTCGCTCTCAACCACTATCGAGGATCTCGGTTATTTCCTAACAAGGCAAACGTCCACATGGCGTATGAAGAGACTTTAGCTGCAAGGAAGGCGCGCGCGGCGCGCAAAGGAAGAAGCGAGTAAGCCGTCTAAAGGGCATGAAGGTCGCCCAGAGACAACCGGCCGGACTTGAGACAAGAAATTTGACCATCGTACTCGCGCTGAATACTTCCATTGCCTGAGATCTACGGTGAATTCGAACAATGAATTTGTAGGAGTGAAGCGGCCCGATCCACTCGTGCTCGAAGAGAGAACACGTGGCCGACCAAAAGGTATTGCCGCTACCACGAGAGCAAGAGTCATGATACCAGCAGTGCATGGCCTCGAGAGCGATATTGAAGAACTCATTGAAAGGCAAGTTGGGTAAGTATGTGAGGTCGGATAGCGGCGGCCAGACCTCAAGAGAAAACAAAGAGCACGATCAAGAGCAGAGGAAAGGGTCCTCAGCCATAGAGAGCACCCAAGACAAAGACCCGTCGAAGACCAGTGACACTCGGCGATCTAAAAGCGGAATGTTGCGATGGTAATTCATGGTGGGAACCCGTTGGATCGCGGGGAATCAACAAAGCAACAAGAGAAAATGGGATGAACTTCTAATGGTCGCATCAACTTCAGCGGAAAGAGCCGGTCTCGAATAGACCTCCCATCGCTTTTGGGGATAACGACCTACACGATGGCGGTGAGCGATTTATGTCCGTTGGTGATAAAAGCGATTATGGCCAACACAGAGGTGCAAAGAATGCAGTCGACCAAGGCATTTCGGCCGATATCATGTTTGTTGGCCCGATTGACAAGCTAAAAGTTGATCGGCGAGATAATCCCTCGGCCGAGCCCAACTCCTCTAACGGGCTTCAACGGGCGACCACCTACCCACCGGGAGCGATCGAGTTTATTAGTCACATTTGGTGATGACAACGGGAAAGTACTATGTGCGTGAGCGGTCAGACGGCGTTCCTTGTACTTCCCGTCAAATCCGTTATCAATGCATCATTGGTAGGCCGACTTTGGGCAAGCTAGAGGCCGTTGCATCGGCGTTACATCGAAGATGAAATTCTCAAACAAAGACAACCGGTAGTCACCACAGCGGCCGACTTAGAATCGGTGAGGCGAAGCCACGCCCTATATCGAGGAAATTTGTGATGAGGTGGATCGTGGCCCCAAATGCTCAAAGCACCAGCCGAAGGCCACCAAGTAAATCTACATGTCACGGGCGCTCGTTATGATCCGACAGCGACCCGTAAGACGGCAGCGATGTTTTAGCTCGAGAGCTTAAGAATCGGCAAAGACCAGAACCTCATGGAGAAGCGATAGATGTGCGGTTGGGAGCGACCCAACAAAACGAGTTAAGCTTCGGTAGCGACCTACGAGCAAGTAAAGCAAGACCTTGTGCGGTGTTTGAAAGACTATCGCGACTGTTCGCATGGCGGGCATCGGACATGCCGGCATTCCTATCGAAGTAGCTCGCCATCAACTTTCGATCGATGAAGGAGTTAAGCGATCGCTCGAAAGAAGGCGAACTCGAGCGAGGAAAAATCTCAAGCGGCTGCAAGCGGCCGTTGAGGACCTCATAAAGGCCGATTTCATAGAAGAGATCAAGTACACGACCGGCTATCCAATGTCGTGTTGGTTAAAAGAAGAATGGCAAATGGAGAATGTGTGTAGACTACAGGCCTAAATAAGGCATGCCCGAAGGATGCCTTCCCGTGCCAACATTGACAAATTGGTCGATGGTGCCTCGGGCTATAAATTATTGTCTTTTTGGGCGCTTACTCGGGATACAATCAGATCACGATGTATCCACCCGATCGACACAAGGCGGCCTTCATGACGGATCGGGAAAATTTCGATACAAGGTGATGCGCTTTCGGCCTAAGAAGCCTTTGGTTGGAAGCGACTGGCGAATGATGAACAAAATTTTCAAGAAAGCGGATCGGTCGAATCTCGAGGTGTACTTGGGCGACATGATCATCAAAAGTGGGACCGATCGAGATCATGTGAGCGACACGAGGAAATCTTTGAAGAAGCTAGGAAGAATTCACTCGGTGAATCGAGGAGAAATGTACCTTTGGGGTGAGGGCGCAGATTTTTGGGCTTCCACCTAAGCGAAAGAGGATATAAGCAAACCACGAGAAATGTAGAGGCGATCGCCGACATGAGGCCGCTTGACACCAAAAAGAAATCCAACGGTGAGCGGGATGGTAGCGACTCTGTCGATTCATACCAAAAGCGGCACGCAAGTCGCTTCCAGCATTCGCACTCGCCAAGAAGAGCGTAGACTTTGAGTGGACCCGACCGGTGCCGCAAGCATTGGGCGAGTTGAAGGAAGCTTTGGCTAGCCACCAATTATGACCAAGCCGTTGCCGCGAGACGTCAGCTGTATGCATACTTGGCTATAACGGAAGAAGTTACGAGTCTTTGTGCTAGTCGAGAAGAACGATCTAAAAGCGAGAATCCGGTCTACTTTATTAGTAAAGTCTTTGCAAGGCGGGAGCCGAGGTACAGAAAATAGAGAAGTTTGCTCTTGCGCTCCTAGTTCTTTGCTCGAAGGTGAGACCTACTTTGTGGCCCACCGGTCGTGGTAAGGACCGATCGGCCCAATCGAGCAAGTCCTCCATCGGCGGATCACGGCGGGACGAATGATAAAGTGGGCAGTAGAGCTCAGTGAATTTGGGATCAAATTTGAATCAAGATCGGCCGCAAAGGCGCAAGTGTTGGCCGACTTTATAGCAGAAATGACTCCGACTCCAGAAGATCAAACCACAACGACCTGGATCCTACACGTAGATGGGTCGCCCAACAACAAAGGAAGTGGAAGCGAGGGCTAATATTAGAAAATTCGAAGGCACTGGTTTGTGGAGGTGTCTTTGACTTTACTTTCCATACATCAAACAATCGGCCGAGTATGGCGTGCATAGTAACTGCGGCTCGCCGAGGACTTCAATGTCGGCCGGGTTGAACCCGATCGGACTCTTACTTGTCGTCTCGCAGATCAAAGAATTATATGATGCTAAGGGCGGCGTCTTTGAAGAGTTACCTAGCGAGTAAGGGAGCTTCTCAAGCGGTTCGGCCAGAAGGCGAAGTGACTCACGTGCCTCGGACCGAAAATGTTCGGCGGACATTCTATCAAAACTTGCAAGTACAAAGACCGAGGGGAATCACGAAGTTTGATTCGGGGACTCTAAATCGGCCCGAGTGTGTCGACCAAGCCAAGCCGATCGTTGGCGTTACGTGTGTCAATCCAGTTCGATTGGATCGCCCTATCACGAGGTATATTGTTGAAGGGAAGAACCGAAAGCGATCCGAAGCAAGCAAAGTTAGTCGAGCTCAGAGCGACCAAGTAATCGGTAATAGAAGGAAAGTTATACGAAGAGGATTCTCCTCTCCATTGTTGAGATGTCTTACGTCGGTCGAAGCCGACCATGTGTTGAGGGACATTCATGAAGGAGTTTGCGGAAGTCACCAAGGTGCACGCTCCATAGCTAAGAAAGCTCTCGGGGCCCGGCCATGCGGAGACCATGGGCGAGGCAGCTAGAAGCTTGTTCGGAAGTGCAAAAAATGTCAAGTACATGCGATGTCCACATTGCACCCTCCTCGTAATTACAAAGTCTTGTCTCGCGCCGGCGTTTCTTTGGTGGGGCATGGATCTGCTAGGCCCGTTTCCACTGCTCCGGGCCGGTTCAAGTTCTTGATCGTGGCGGTAGATTATTTCACAAAGTGGATCGAGGCCGAGCCTCTTGCAACCATCACATCGGCAAAAGTAAGCAAGTTCTTGGTAGGTGTGTGTTCGTGATTTTGGGATCCTCGGCAATTAATAAGCGGCAACGGCACCCGGTTCGCAAACAAAAGGTTCAGAGAAATGTTGGCCGACTTAGAGGTAAAACAGCGTTTCACCTCGGTCGAGCACCCTCAGACTAACGGCGGTAGGCGGCCAACAGAGATATCTGCGTGGCACAGGCGAAGGCTTCGATGAAGCGAAAGGAATTGGGTCGAAGAGGCTGCGATTCGTTCTATGGGCTTCTGAGGACAACCTCCTCATTCAACGACCAGAGTCCCCCTTTGGCGGTATATGGACTGATCTTTGTGATACCCATAGAAATGGGCGAATTAAATTGGAGAACTTTGAACCCCTACAGTGGTTGACAGCGGCCGAGCTATACGAGAAGAGTTGGACTCGATAGAAAGAGCTGCGTACCCAAGCATCACTAAGAGAAGCGATTGATCAAATGAAGGTCGCGACGGATACAACGCTTTCGAGTTCGAAGAGAGATTTCTCGGTCGGCCGGCTTCGTCCCGAGGCGCGGATGTGGGAAACAAGAATGCTCGGCAGGAAAGTGGCGCACCAAATTGGGAAAGGTCCATACGGGGTCATCAAAAAGACAGGAAAAGGGGCATACGATTTGGAAACCATGGATGGGGCGACTATCCCCGAACATGGAATGCGAGAGAAACTTCGAGAAAATATTACGTTTGAATGTAATGAGCGATTTGAATGTAATGAGCAGCCGATCTATAAATGAAAAAAAGCGGCGCGCTCTTTTTCCCTTCAGGTTTTACAGGAGAGGCGACCTTTAGAAATATGATGTGTTCTTTACTTTTCGCAAGAATGTATGGCCGTCGCTCAAGATTGCCGTGGCAAAGGAGCGTCGAAGATTTATCAAACTTGATCGGATCGTCGAAGCGATCTACCTCGAGAAACCATCGAAATGGCCCGAGGTTAGATAACGCAAACTTGGTCGTCGAAGCGATGCATGGCGTGTGCCACCGAAAGCGGCACAAACAACGGTCACCGAGTTGACTCGAGCAGCGCCATCGAAAATGGCCCGAGGTTAAGTAATAACCTATCGTAATAGGTCGTCGAAGCGACTACCTCGATAGATCATCGAAATGATCCCAACGGGTGCCATCGAAATGGCCCGATCGAGTGCCATCGAAATGGCCCAACCATCAACGCAGCGCTTTTGAAATAGCACGAAGCGGTCGCGAAGCGCCTATAAGTTCGAAAAAACTTAGACAAATAAATGTATGAAATACACGGACATAACAACGAATTCAAGTAGATGAAATGAAGGACAAGATAAAATGTCATTACAAAAGCGAGGCCCGGCCGATTCGACCGAAGCGCTCAAACATCTCATTTGCTCGAAGGCGGCTCATAAAGTGTTGTGCCGAAGGCAAGTTAAACTATTACAAAAATTACACCGCTCATGAGGCGAGCTTCGAGAAAGAACCGAACGGCGGGCGGACGACATTACCACGATCATCAAGTTCCTCGGGCGAGCATGATTTTGTTGTTATCAACATAATGGGCGAGCTTTATCATCTTCTCATCAAAGTTGATCTTGGATCGCATTCGATGTTCGCTTTGGCCGAGGCGTTGTAGAAGCGCTGATCATTTGCATTCCGAGCATGCTCGACTATCGTCCGAACTCGAGCCTCCATTTCGGCATTCTCGATCTCGGCTGGCTTTATCCTTCTCACAGGATTCGACGTCGATCTTGGTTGTCACTGGACCGCGAGTTCCTTGTTCCTCTTTGATAATTTGGCGGTCCTCCTCTCCCGTGAAGAGCATCTTTCTTGGCTTTGGCAAGCTTGTCATACAACTTCTGCGCCTCGGCCAAGGCCTTCTCTTTCTCGGCCTAGAGAGCCATAAGCAAAGATCGATGGATTGTTAGTCGGTCGAACAAAGGCGAAAATCAAAGAAAGCTAGGAAAATAAGAAGTAAAATACCTTTAGCTTCGCCACAGCTCTTCCATGACTTTGTCTACTCCCATGCAGAGAGAAAGCCTGAGACCGCCATGGGTTTCTTCTGAACCACTCCAACTCGACTGTCCCAAACCCTCGGCGAGAAACAGAATCTCCTCCTTAGCGAGTCCACGCTCGGATCATCGAGCTTGGCCGCTTTGGGAGCGATCGTCTTGGCGGGGCGGCCGGGACGGTGAAGTTGGCTTTTTTCCCTTGCTCTTGGGAGTAGGGGCACCTTTGAGACCCTTCGGATCGCCGCTTTGCCGAGGTCCTTCAAATCTCTTGGCCCTGGAATTGCGGCGGGATTTGCAAGCAGGCTTCAATCACGGCCCACGACTTTCCGGCCATTCTTTACTGCAACACAACAACTTAAGAGTTAGAAGAGAACATTGACAACAAAATATAAAGGCAAAGTTCGAGAAGCAAACCAATCTCGGCCTCGAGCGGCCATCGAGCAAGGCGAAGGGACGGCAAGGTATGTCGCCGCCAGGAGTGCAGGGGCAGCATGCCCGCCAAAGCTTTAATCATCTCCAAAGATCCCAAGTCGATCTCGCTCGGATCTTTGGCGCGGAATAGATGTGTCGCCCGACCTCACGAAGAAGTGTGCTTCATTCCACATAATTGGGAAGTAAGGGGACCGAGAATCCCGTCGGTTGGACCTCGAGATATGGCCTTTACCGCCTCCTTGGTGGGAACGATCCAAAAGTAGTGGCCTCTCCAGGCGCGCCAGCGACTCTTGATAAGCTTTGAAATACAGGTCTTGAGTCTTACGCATCTTGAAAGAAACACTGCTCCCTCTTCTCCTTGTTCGCTTTCTCCACTGAGCGGCTTAGCTCGAAGAGGGCAAAGAATAGCATGATCGACCGCACCACCCGACCAAGTTTGGTTAGCGAGGACTTGAAAGTTTTCAAACGCCCAAGCATTGGGATGGGGCGAGAGAGAGAGGCGACCCCGATATGCAGTGAGCGTCACGTTGGAACTCGGTGAAAGGTGGGATGATGTTCATCCTCTCGAGCACGATCAGATACATCGTGAACTTAAGATTGAGGAATAAGTGGCAATGTCTTCGCCATCTTTCATGCCTCTCACCCTCCGGCCGGTGATTCATTGAAAGGCGCTCAAGGTCGGGCAAGGCAAGGTGGCCGACCGTAAGTATACTCCGGTGTGAGCGAAGTCTCGACACCCAGAGACATGTCGGATGGGTCTCGGGCTACATCGATTTGAGCGTCGGCCGCCTCTTCGTTTGACCTCGCCGTTATTGGCCTCTCGACTAGAAGAGTTGGCCGCTGGCTGAACTACCGCCTCCTCGTTGGCCTCTTGGCTCGGCCACTTTCGACTTCCACCATCCCCTCATCCGCGGCTTGGGCATGTACTTTGCACTTCGTCGTCATCAATAATCACCACCTCTACATCTTCCTCTACTGCCAGCTCGAGACACATTGTCTCCGGTGGTGGAGTGTTGCATGGCCGAACGTCGAGAATGGACGGACTTAGGGCTAGAACTCTTCAAGCTAGCCGACCCTCGGCGAGGAAGAGTGGGAACTCGAGCTCGTACTACTCGAAGAAGCGTTTGCTCGAAGAACGGAGGTGTTGTCGCCCGAAGGCGACTTAGACTCCTCTTCATGGGGATTGGCGCGGACGGCCTCGTCATGTAGGTAGCAAAAGATTGAAAGCGATCTGCAGGGAAGGCGGGCGGGCGGTTCGTCAAGTAACATGCAAAAGCACACATGATAGAGGATCGAGTCGGTCGATCGAGTAGAATACTCGTGAGAGAGGCGACATGGCCGTCCCCGGACGATACCCCTCACCACCAGGGGTGGAAAAGCGCGCGAAGTACATTCAACGAAAAACTCAAGTTAAAAAGCAAAGAGATCGATCCATACCTTAAGCGGATGTAGTAGATCGGTCGCGAAAAGACAAAAGTAGCTACGGAGGCGCGGGCGAGTCGGTCATTGTGAGCGATTCGTGAAAGTGTGAGAAATGATCTCAACCGATGGGGTATTTATAGTGAGGACCTATGGCGCGAAAGGGACCGGGAGACGAAGCGTCGCAACGCTTCACCTTCCCACCAATAGTCGTCTTCGGACAACCTCGGAAACATCAAGCGTCACGTCTTAAATGTCGGTAAAGACCAATCGTCGAGTCAAGACGCCGCAGTTGCGGTTGTGACAGGCGGCGAGACCGTTCAACCAAGAGAACCAACGGCCGCGTCCATCTCAAAGAAGGTAACATTACTCCTGGGGGCATCGATTCAAGCCTCAGCCCGCTCTTAAGCGACCTAGGCTTGGGGGCAGCTGTTCTGGGTGTATCGGTAGAATACGAGCGCCAGCAGCAATTGGGCTGCGGCCCGGCCATCATGGCCGCCCGAACACGCGGCTGCTTGGAAGCGCGATTCGCCGGCGAAAACTCCGCCAAAGCGGTCGGACCGCGCGGTATATATCGCCATTCATACATGGCATCAGTGCGTGCTCTTACCTTGTGTTATCCGCGGCGACCTCTCTCTGCTAGATCGTCGGGTGTATCTTTGCGGTACCACCCGAGGTCTTCGGTCGTGAAGCGGGCCGGTCCTTTCACTCATTCAACGGCCGTGCGGTCGGCGAGGCGACAACTACTTCAACACCGTTGGTCGGTGCGATCGATCTCTGCAATTACCTCATCCAACAAAGCATCTAATTCTTGAAAAGTGGCCTTATATTCCCGAATTTTTCCACTAAGAACATCAATCCAACCCAACAAAGGAAATAATCTCTCACTGTGAAAGATCCAAGAAGAATGATAACTCTCCTTGCTAAGTCTTTCACTTCGCTCTTCCTTCCAAAAGCACATTTACAAATGATATTGTTTGATATTGAAATAAACATTTCAGTTAGATTCACACATTCATCACTTAAACTTGCTTCTCGTAGTTTACTCACCATTTCTGCAACTGCTTCTTCTCTTATGAGATGAAATGATTGAACCCTTTTCATGCTCAAAATTTCAAGGACACATATCTTTCTTTTCTGTCTCCAGTCTTCTCCATAATGTTCAAAAATAACATCTTTGGCTCCATACATTAATATTTTTGCAGCTGTGTTTTGGGTTCAGTTAGAAAAATCTATGTCGTGAGTTTTATGATTTCCCTTGCCATGTCAGCTGAAGAAACTACCAGAGTTGGAGTTTCTCTTTGACCTAACTGCAACAACATCATGTCCCCATATTTGAGTGATAGGTCTCGAAGAGAGCGATGTGGGAGTGTGCCTAGCTGATGAAGATTACCGATGACCGGTAATTTTGGCGGAGATGAAAGTTTTTTCAGATTTGTTTTGGTTCTTCTTGCGAGCTTAAATAGAATTAGAATACTCACAAGCAAGAAAAGAAATAGAAAGAAGGTAGAGGAAAACACTCCTTTCACTTGTTCTTGTGGCCATTGTTTGAGAGCCATTTAATTTCTTTCTCCAATCACAGTATTATAGGTCTAACGCTTGCTTGACTTATATAGCATGTGCATGATAGTACGTTCATTTCTGACTTGTGGCTGGAAATGCATGTGCACCAATATTTAGATTCCACAACTGACTTGGCAAGACAAAAACCACATTTTTTTTATTTTTTGTTTTTTAATAGGCAAAGTTAGTTGATAGAGAGGAGGCGGGTTGACACGTCTGCCATTCGTTTTTCAGATTAACGATGTCTCTTTCACTCAACCATGCGTGAAATTTCTACATACGGGACATGGTACTAAACTACATTAATTATATACGAAATTAATCACTTGGTGACTTAGGGTACTAAGCCAATAACTTAGTAATAAATACTAAAATGGTATATGAGTCGCTAACCACAAACTCATATTTGTGGTTAGTAGAATCCAAAACACTAGTTGGATCTTTATTTATGCACAAATATGAGTGCGTGGTTAGTGGCCACTAACAAATGATTCATATTTATGGTTAATGGCGCCACAATGACCATTGCCACCAGTAGTGCGTCGGTCGCGGAACAACCGCCGGTCATTGGAGCTCGCCAGCGGCCGTCTGAACTCTGCTGCGCCGGTCGCCCGCCACTGGCCGTCGAAGCTCTGACGCCGGCCACCACTTGCAACCACCACATATATATTTATATTATATATAAATATAAAAATTAATAAATAAAAATGTTGTTATATTCGGGGTGGATCTACTTGATGCCTAGGGTGGTCAATTTAGCATCACGGAAAAATAATATTATTACAAGATAGTCCTATAAAAATTAATATTAGCACCAATATCCTACTAAAAAAATATTTTGCACACTCTAGAAATACCTTTTTGCATGAAGCTCTTAGTTTTGCACCAATTTAATACTGTAGTATATGCTCACACTCTTACACATTTCTAATTTTTACTTGAATGTTTTACTCACTCTCGGCGTATTCTTTTTCTCTTCCTCCTTTAAGCGACCAATTATGAGTTGTGTAATTTATTTAAATATATTAAAGGTTATTTATTTTTCTTATGTTTACTGAGTGATGGTGTGTCTAAATTTTTTTGCACACTCTAACCCAAGATTCTAGATACGCTTTGGTTATATTAATGGATGGTTGGGATGTGTAAAATTACATAGTACCCTCTTTAATTGTCAGCCTTTGAATCAAATTTAATTAAAAAAATACAGATCTAATGGCTGATACTAATTTAGTATAAAAAACTAAGGAAATCCTTAGTATCCTAAGCCAAGGCGCGCTAGTACTCTATCAGGCTATGGCTTATGTTACTAAGCTTTGCTTAGTAACTATTACTAAATCAATAATAGTCATTGGATGCTCAATCTTTTAATTAAACTGCATCCAATGGTTATTATTGAAATAAGGTATTATGGTATTATCCAATATTTTGGTATTAAAATTTAATTAGCAACTAAACTAATTCCTATTTTTAAGGGATATTTCAATTCACCTTCAATTTTTATTTTATTCTTTCTTCCTGCTTCTTTCGTCATTCCTATTCCAGGTTCACGCTCAATTTTATTTTCTTCGTTCTTCTCTTTTCTTTCTTCTTTCTTCTTGTTTATTTCATAGTTCACTTTTCCCCTTTTTTTTTCAACGTTGCAATTTTTCATTAAATCAATGCACATCATTGAAGCACACCATTGAAGTATGCCTTCAGTTATGCCATTGATGTCTCACTTCTGAGGTTGATGAACATGAGACAAATATCAATTTTTCATCATTACTTTGTCGTATGGCGACCACATAATTTGTGTTTGCTTTTTAGTAATTTAGTAACATGTCGGCGGCCAAATAATTAAGATGTTAGTGTTACATTATATTGTCCAACTATAATTAAGGAAGGATTGTGGATCAGTTTTTTCTTTTAGTAATTTAATTCCAAATTATTAGGCCTATAATTAAGGAAGGTTTGCAGATAAGTTTTTTTAATTATGATTTATCTTACTTTTTTACTCTTTAGTAATAGTTACTAAGCATTGTGTTTAGTACTATAAACTAGACTCGTTCAAATGTCAATCATATGACTCAGTGAAATCCTTATAAATAAAAGTGAGATTAGGTAGTTTATTGGAAAACCACAACAAACCGATATTTAGCATCAAAACTAAACCAAACTGCACCGCGAATTTACCCACATATTTTCAAAAACAACTGAGTCTCGCCATTTTTATAACAACACTACAAAACAGTGTGGGTCAATATATAAATAACAAAATGTATCTATAAAAAAGTGTAAAATATAAGTATATGTGGTTAATTTTATTGGTGCCACAAAATATTAAGTTAATTATCCATATTTTTCCAAATTAACCTACAATTTGCGTCTTGCTCCTCCTCTCCTACTAATTCATATGCGGGTGTTTTTCTTTTTGACACAAAAGTTTAGTGCATTTCATTCATGATAATAATCTCAATATAGGTTGGTCTACAATCAAAAATATGGAAACTAGCATAAAAACTCGATGCTTTGCAAGAGAGTATGAAAGCAACGAGATTCACTTGTCTCCTAATAAAACTAACCTTATAACTTTGATAATTAGATAATAAATTTTACAATATGAGAGAATGACTCCTAAATCATTGTTGAGAATGTTGTGTCCCTTTACTCCACTTACCACTTGTAAACAATCAAACTCAAACCGATTGAAAATCCAATTCTCTCAATTAATCAATGCACACTTGAGCCCCATAGCTTGACTTCTTAAGGAAAGGTAAACCAAGAAAGGTCATTGTTTTGGCTTTAACAAACTCACCATTATCATCTCTAATGCATATTCCAATACCATATTTTGTGTCTTGGTTAAATGAAGCGACATCAACATTACATTTAAATAGAGCAAGCCCTCTTTAAAGATGTCGTGAAACTAGTGTATTTTCTCTTTTTTAGAATGAAAACTAGTGTATTTTTGGGTATTAAATACGGCTAAAAAGCCCAAGAAACGGTTACACGAAAATAAATCTAGGAGTAGTAGCTCGTATAAAGTCTGCTAGCCACAATGGGGCTTACAATAGCTAGTGGAAACTCATACAAACACAAAATAACTTCTTGAGTACACCAATTAGGCGTCATAACATCAGCACAACTATTGGCCTATCTATAACAATGAGAAAAGCGAACCTCCCAATCTAGACAAAAGAGACCGAATACAGTTAAGGATAGCAGTACCGATTACACTCACTGAGCAAGTTTTGGATAATTGGTTCATAACAATCATAGAATCAACCTGAACACCAATCTTGGAGAATCCTTTGGTCTCGAGCAATAAGAAGACCATGTAACACACCCCAGAACTCTGCAATGTAGCTAGAGCAAGTACCTAGCACCCGAGCATAACCACATATCCATCGACCTTCATTATCTCGTAGAACACCTCCACTGCTTGCAACCTTGTGAACTCCCTTCACCACCCCATTTGAATTTAGACGAGTCTAGCCTTTCTCTAGAGGGAGCCATCTAACATAAGTTAAAAGAGGACGAGTGTTGAGAACACAGTTGGTCCGTAGAATTTCCTTATAATCACTACAAGTTCGAAGAATTATCCTCCAAGTAGCATGCGAGCGAGCAGATGCGGAATCGAAAGTCTTCTTGTTATGCCATGTACACAAGAGATGACATGCGATGTGAACAAAAGCCCAATCAAGAGAAGAATCCATGCCAACATTTTTAATATGAATTAGTTGAATATTAAAATAGGTCTTAATATTGTAAGTCATTTAAGTTATATAATAAATGAATATATTAATATATTAATAATTAAAAGGGTTTTTGTTTGAAATAAAAAATAAAAAAGGTCTAAGTATAATAGATGTCGCAAACATTACAGCACATGTTCGCAGCTCAGATGGTTAAAGTGGGTAGCTTGTCTCAGGCGTAGTGGGTTCGATCCTCGACTCCAGCCTTTTTTATGTAAGGACCTTGCGAGCGTAGTTTTGAATGAGGCGGTCTATGTGGCATGCCACGTATTTATGCAGAGATTTGTGTGAACTTATTTGATTTTGGTTTGATCTCTTGACTGTTTATAGTGCTTTTTTTAAAATAAAAATATACGATCTATTTAGAAATGAGTCTTGTTTTGTTTTACAATCTAATTTTACATTCAATGCTTTAAACAATATAAAATATTTTGAGTTTTAGTGTGTGTAGAAATCATAAGAATTCATTGGAAAAGAATAATAGAAAAGATTAATAAAATGTAGAATTCATATTGTGAGTTTTAGTGTGTCAATCAAGAAACCCAATTAACACTACAAACTCATAAGTTCAATAAAAAGAAATCATACAAATAATATCAATAACAAAAATACACGCAAGCTCCATTATTATTAATTAAATCGTTAATCACATACTTAAAAATAATTTATTTGCCTTGTTATACGAGGTCACTGCATATTTAGTTAGGTGTTCAAGGGATTAAGGGAATCCTACAACCTTAATGATACCCTACAACTTTGAGCGTAACTTTGAAGATCATCCCTCGTATACCGGTGATATCGAAGTGTAATAGTGAATCGATGAAGACAAATCATTAGTGTGATTTAATTTCGTGAGCAATGTTTGACTCGAACGCGTACAGTTATGTAACAATAACAAAAATAGTCCAAAGTCGTACGTTAAAAATATTAAATATAACTAATCACCCGTTTAATGAATTAACTATAAAATCCCTTTTTCATTGGTACAATCAGTTACAAGTAATATACAAAAATCTAGTTTGAAAATTAAAAAGATATTTTATTTTAAATCATATCCCAACAAGTCAAATTCACTAACTAGTAGCAATCCTTTTAATATAAAGGAATATTAGAAGTTAAGAGCTTATTACTACGTATAACACCATAATACATGTATAATTTGATAAAATAGAAGCTTTACACATACACACAGTGGCGGATGTTGGGGATTTGATAATTCAAGATGGACAAAATGACAATACTTGGATAAATCTGAAGTCGTGTAAAAACACTTTCAGATTGAATCAAATTTCGGGGTTCAACCAAAATTGTTCAATCGGATAAAATCGGAAAGATTAATTCTAAGAGTTTTGTTCTTGTGTATGTTCTTGTTCTATGACTTTTCGAGAACGAGAGAATGATCTTAAGAAGGAAAAAGCTTTTTGTTCCTTAAAAACTAGCGATTTATACGATTTTCGCATAAAAAGCTGTTTTTTCAGCGTTTGGCGCCTAAGCGGCGCCTCGTTGTCGCTCCATGCGGCAGTTTCGCTAAACACAGGCGGAAAAGCAAGTGGCGCCTAAGTCACGCTCCATGCGCCAATGGGCGAAAAACGCCAATCTTGCGCTAAGCAGCTAAGCGCCGCTTCATGCGGCGGTGGCGCCACCTCTTGCAAAAGCGCCGCTAATCGCCGCTTCATGCGACGGTGGCGCCACCGACATAAAGCGCATACATCTCATTTTATTACATTAAAACAAGCGTGCACTCTTATTTTAACATAATCATGAGATCAATTACACTAAAATATCCAACAATCCTCCCCTATTTTAGTGTAATTACCGATCAAATTACCAAAGTCATAGCATACTACAAACTATTGCATAAATGAAATATCGTGGCGATTGAATTTCATCTTAGCTTATTACACATTTCAAATATTCGAATATCGGGTGTCACTAAGGATTGAACCCTTTCTATTCATCTTGAATACATGAAGGTAATCCGCACAATAGTTTAAAACATTACTCTTACTTGACACTAGTTTACTAGCTTTGTGTCCTATCCTTCATAAGCATATCAAAGCCAAGTCCCGACTTCTTGAAGCGGCTAAACTTCATGCTTATATAGGTAGTTCTTTTCTTTCTTGCACTGCAAATGCAATTTTCAAAAGAACCATTAAGAAGTTATACTTCAACCTCCTTAACTTACTGAACCAGAACACATACCTTTTGGGATTCTTTCGATGATGTGTTCCAATCTCCACATGTTAAGCTTTCCACATTGAATTCAGCACCTAATGTCATATTAGATGGGGTGGGTATCTTAACATAAGAAATTTCAGATGGACTTTAATCCTAATCCCACAGTAGACCTTTTCACGAGATCTCTACTTAACCCTTTGGTTAAATGATCGGCCAAATTATCTTTGAGTTCTTACAAACTCCACGATATCACACCATGCATGATTAACTCCCGAACCATGTTGTGTCTTACTCCCAAGTGTCTAGACTTCCCATTATACACTTGACTATATGCCTTAGCCAAAGTAGCACGACTATCACACATGATAGACATGGGAGGTAGAGGTTTGGGCCTGATGGAATCTCATATATCAGATTTCTTAGCCATTCGACTTCTTTACATTTCTTTGCTAAAGCTATAAATTCAGATTCCATTGTTGAATTTGTAATGCAAGTCTGTTTCTTGGATGCCCAAGATATAGCACCTCCTCGAGGAGGAATACCCTAACCGCTTGTGGAAGAATGATCTTCCATATTGGTTTATCCAACTTGCATCGAGTAACCTTCAATGTTGAAGGAAACCCAGTATATGTCAAACCATAACCAATGGTTCCCTTTAAGTACTTGAATACTCTATTCATGGCTTGCCAATGATGAGAACTAGGATTACTTGTAAACCTACTAAGTTTACCAACAGCATAAGCTATATCAGGCCTAGTACTTATCATTGCATACATAAGAGATCCTATCGCCATTGAGTATTCAAGTTGAGACACCGCTACACCTTTATTAGGTAATAACTTCAGGTTAGGATCAATGGGAGTACTTACCGGAGAACAATCTTTAAAATTAAATTTCTCCAATATCTTCTCAATATAATGTGATTGAGAGATGGAGATACCATTGTTTCCACGTTTGATCTTTATTCCTAAGATCACATCCGCCTCCCCCATGTCTTTCATATCAAACTTAGAAGACAAAAATGCCTTAGTTTCATCAACTTGACCTTGAGTGCATGCAAAGATCAACATGTCGTCTACATACAAACAAATGATAACTCCTTTGCCATGAGTATCAAACTTGTTTGTATAGACATTTATGCGCTTGGTTTAGAAACAAAACCACTAGATAGCACAACCTCATCAAATTTTTGATGCCATTGTTTAGGTGCTTGTTTCAAGCCATAAAGAGATTTCATCGGTTGCACACCTTATTTTCATTTCTGGCATAACAAACCCTTGAGTTGCTTCATGTATATCTCTTCATCCAATTCACCATTTAAGAATGCGAGTTTTCACATCCATTTGGTGAATCACCAGATTGTGGATAGCAGAAGTGCTAACAACGATCTAATGGTGGATATCCTAGCAACGAGGAGCATATGTATCGAAAAAATCAATACCCTCCTTTTGCACTAAAGCCTTGGATCACCAATCGGCTTTGTACTTGTCTCTGATACCATCCACTTTCATCTTTCTCCTAAAGATCATCTTACATCCTAATGGTTTACATCCAGGAGGTAAGTCAACCAATTTCCAGGTATTATTTTGCAAGATGGAGTCCATCTCACTTTGGATTGCTTCTTTCCAGAATGCAACATCCCTTGAAGCCATTGCTTCACTAAAAGTCTTTGGATCTTCCTCAACATTGAGGCAATATTGATATTGAAATTCAACATCATTCCTTGACCCTTCAACCAAATAAAGTTGAAAGTCATCACCAAATGACTTAGCCTTTCGTACTCTCGTACTCTTTCTCATTTCAGTGCTAGTTGAAGGTATATCCTCATTATTAACTGAGACTTTCGACATGGAATTCATGTCCTTTGGCCTAGGTATAGATGTAAACCTTTGTTCATCAAAGATTGCATCCCGTGACTCTATGGCCCGAGTTCACGACAATGAGAATCATTAGATTCTAGCACATAGAATCTATATGCTTTAGAATGCTCGAGCATATCCAATAAATATGCGATCTATACCTCTTTCACCTAAGGTTTTCCTTTTAGGTTACTGTAAGTCGACCACGACCCTACATCCCCAAACTTTGAGATAACTCAAATTTGGTGTCTTTTTTGTGCCAAAGTTCATATGGGGTAACCTTATTCCTTTTGTTAGAATTACATTCAACAAGTAACAGTGTCAACATAGCCTCACCCCAAAATCCTTCACTTAGACTGAATAGGATAACATAGAATTCACCATTTCTTTCAAGGTTCTATTCTTCCTTTCGGCTACACCATTACTGTTGTGGTGTATAGGAGCTGTAGTTTGATGTATTATTCCGGTAGATTGAAAATATACGGGATCATAATACTCACCTCCTATCCGTCTGAAGAGTTTTGATCAACCCATTTTGATGAAGTTCTACCTCATTCTTATAGATTTTGAATTTCTCAAGAGCTTCATCTTTTGTAGTTAATAAATATACATAACAATACCTAGATGCATCATCAATGAAAGTAACAATATATTTTTTATGACCTAATGATGGGGTAGCATGCAAATCGCACAAGTCACTATGAATAAGGTCTAAAACTTTAGTTTCACTCTTAGCATCCTTAAAAGGTTTCCTAGTGATCTTAGTCAACATGCAAGTTTTGCATTTTCCAATGTTCATATCAAAAGGAGGAATCATACTTGTTTTTGACATATCTTTTAATCTTTTGTAATGAACATGTCCTAATCTAGCATGCCAAATTTACGATTTTGTCACATTAGTTATAGAACTACTCGAGGTCATACAAAGCAGATTCATGAGCAAAAGGAACATCAATGTTTAATTTAAACATTCCATTACAACGATAACCAAATCCAACAAAAGAACCATGTCTTGACAAGATGTACTTGTCACTTTCAAGTACTTGCTTGAAACCACAATTATTTAAAACCATACCAGACAATAAGTTCTTACGGATACCAGGTACAAATAAGACATTATCCAAATACAAACTTTTTTCGGAAGTAAAAACTAAAATTACACAACCTATTCCTAGGATTGGTTCAGTCGCAACATTGCCCATCTTCACAATAGAGCCATCATCAATTGGTCTAAATTTCTTGAACCAACGGCGATCTTTGCACACATGGCTTGTTGCTCCGAATCAAACCACCAAGCAGCGTCATCATCACGCACATAGAATGCCTCGGATATTAGTGATACATAATTTGAATTCGTATTCGAATTAAAATTATTCACAACAATCGACCTTGTTGCTTTTCGGGATCATTCGATCCACTTGGACCCGACCTTGTTCTTTTCTTTGAACACCGTGATCCTCTTTAGATGACCGGAGTTTCCCACACTTCCGGCGATGACAATTTTGTGCATTTGTTTGGACCTTTGTTCTTATTTCCTTGAAACTTTCGTTTCTTACCTTTACCATTGTAATTTTGCTTAAGCATTTCCACCTTCCTCTACCATATTAACGGAAGAGGAACCTTTACACTTTTATCATTGGGCTTGTCATTTTCCACGAGCCCTCGGTGACTCTTCAATCATAAAATGACTACAGAGTTGAACGAGTCAACTCTTCCTTCTTATGCTTCAAGGTGTGCTTGAAGTCTTTCCAAGAAGAAGCGGTTTATCAATTATTGATGAAAGCGCAATGGATTCATCCATTTTCAAATTATGTTGAGTAAACCGACCCAAAATTCGCAGCAGATTCATTATATTGTTCCATAACAGCCTTGAATCAACCATTTTGTAATTAAAGAAATTACTAACGAGAATTTGTTACTTGAAGCATCTTACGCCATATATTTGGTCTCAAGAGAGTCCCATAATTCTTTAGCAGATTCAACATTTTGATAAATATCAAAGAAGTCGGACATACCATTCAGAATGTGTCCACGACAAATGTAATCATCGTTTTCCCATTTCAGACGCTTCCTTGTTTGATCCAGAGTTTCGGTTTCCAGATACACCGGCATCGGAGTACTCAGCACATACACCACCTTCAATGTTGTCAAGAGAAAGTGCATCTTTTTCTGCCATCTTCTGAAGTCCTGCCCTTCAAACTTGTCCAATTTCGCAAACTTGCTTGTCATCTTCGAATTATCGTTCGTCATTTCGAATAATTTGATTCAATCTTTTGTTGGGGATTTGATAATTCAAGATGGACAAAATGACAATACTTGGATAAATCTGAAGTCGTGTAAAAACACTTTCAGATTGAATCAAATTTCGGGGTTCAACCAAAATTGTTCAATCGGATAAAATCAGAAGATTAATTCTAAGAGTTTTGTTCTTGTGTATGTTCTTGTTCTATGACTTTCAGAACCAGAGAGAATGATCTTAAGAAGGAAAAACTGTTTTTGTTCCTTAAAAACTAGCAGTTTATAACAGTTTTTCGCATAAAAACTGTTTCCAGCGTTTGGCGCCTAACTGGCGCCTCGTTGTCGCTCCATGCGGCGACAACATTCTGTCTGGCGGCGCCGCAAGTGGCGCCTAAGTCACGCTCCATGCGCCAATGGACAGAAACTTCTGCCAATCTTGCAAAAGCGTAAAAGCGCCGCTTCATGCGGCGGTGGCGCCACCTCTTGCAAAGCGTAGCCGCTAGCGCCGCTTCATGCGACAGTGAGGCGCCACCAGCATAAACTGCATACATCTCATTTTATTACATTAAAACAAACGTGCACTCTTATTTTAACATAATCATGAGATCAATTACACTAAAATATCCAACAGCGGATCCATAAACTTTTGACGGCGGGGTAAAAGTTAATCTATAACATTTTGTTAAAAATATATTATAAAAGCATTCTCAAAATACATAATCCCGCGATAAAAAAAAGTAAACACCCAAATTTAGTTGAGAAAAACAAACTTATTTAGTCAATGAAAAATATTAATTTAGTCCTAAAATATTGGTCAAATTAATCCTTTTATGATAATTTTAAGCACATTTTAATCCTCTTTAGACTAATATTTGAATTTTTAACGGCCAAATTAATACGGTCTTTTATTAGAGAGCAAATAGGCCCTAATATTTTTTGTAAAAGATCTTTGTGGATTTTTGCTCATAAAAAACTCAAAATGCTTAACTTAAGCTTTGCACGTGTTTATTTAGTGTTAGAATAGAATGAAATTATATAAATTACAAACATAAAAGAATAAACAAGTATCAATAACTTTTCTCTCATATCTCTCATAATATTCTACATTCAATTAAGAAATATTAGCTTATGGGGGCAATCTCTCTTTTTTTTTTTATATGGAGGCAACAAATATTTTGTTAAGTATACCTAACTAAAAAATTACCTCATGGGGGCAAATGCCCCCAATTATAACGCCCTTAAAATAATTTAATTATTTAATTAATTAAGTTATTTGGAACTTGCAACATTTAATTAAGTTAAATTAAATAGTCAAAGTTATTTTATCAAAAAGGGTCTAGTTTATTAAGTGGAATAATTGAGTTAGAGTTATTTTATTTTAATTTAGGAGTATGTGAATAAGTAAAATGGGTGATGCAAATAAAAGGGCCCAAGTCACTTAAATGACCCAAGCCCAATTACCTTAAAACCCCAAAACCCTACACAAAGTCACATAACCCCATTTTGAAAGGAACCTACGAAGGAGAAGGGAGGGAGAGGAGACAGTGAGCTTGCGTGAAGGGAGGAAGGAAAAAGGTGGAAGCTTTAGCCTTAATTCTTGGTGGGTAAGTGATTTCTTGGTCCTAATCTTCATCATTTCCCTTCCTTATTCCATTTCCTTAATTCCATGAGCTTATTCCTTCCATTTTGAATTTCCATGGCTACCCAAAGCAAGAGGGTTCACGTTTTTAGCTTGAAGGAGAAAAAGGAGGAAACTTTTCTCAAGTTTTGTGTTGGTAAGTGAAGTCTTTGGCCTTAAACACCCTTGTTTTCCTTCCATGTTCCATTTCCATGAGTTACATAAGCTCATCCTTGTTATTTTGAATTCTCTATGGTTACCCAAGGAGAGAGAACATTCGGCCATAGCTACATTTTGAGGAAACTTGCTTTATTTGGTGATTTTGGTGATTGTGTGAAGTTTTCAAGCTCACCCAAGGTTGGGGATTCTCCATACATCTTTTATAGCTTGTAGGATGTGTATTATAGTGAGAATAGTTCTAGGAATGATGTGTTGTGTGACCTTGTGTTGATTGTATGTTGATTGATGTTTGGAATGCTTGAATTTGGTCATAACATGTTGTTTGTGGTTGTAAGAGCATGAGTTGTGATTTATGCATGGTGTATGTTTGATGAAATGGTGATATGAGAATGAGTATGTAAATATGATGAATTGGTAATAAATATTTAATGGCTATGTTGGTGTTGTTATGTGAGAAATGAGTTGTTGAGAAAAAATTAAGTTTGAGGTGTGTTGGGTGAGGTTTAGGAAGGGGGGGCGCCAAATGCCTAGGCAAATGGCGCTGGTGGTCAGGTGATTGGAGTGCGTGGCGAGGGCGCCGATTCTTTGGGCAACTTGGCGCCTGTGACTGAAAACTGTGTGTGTGTGTGTGGTGCAGGGAGGGGCGCCAGTTGCTGGGCAACTTGGCGCCTGTTGTGTGGCGTGTGTGTCTTGTGCGTGTTGCAGGGGAGGGCGCCAGATTGCTAGCATTTTGGCGCCCGGTGCTGGTTGGTGGGTGTGGCTGTTTGGTGGTTGGTTATGGGGCGCCATTTTGGCTGCCCCTTGGCGCCTAGGTACCCAAATGTGTCTAAGTGATGGTTTAGTCCCTAAGAATTAATTTAATCCTTGGTGTGACAATTTAGTCCCTAAGAATTAAATTAATCCTTGGCGCGACAAAATAGTCCCTTAGTGTCTAATTAGTCCCAATATGTCAAATATTTTCCTAAGTCCCTAAATTAATTTTTGGTGTGTCACAATTGGTCCTTAAGTGAAGAAAAGGTCCTTAGGAGGGGTTTGGCCCTTAGGTGGGATTTAATCTAATAAGTGTTAAGATGATGATTAATAAATGACGAGGTGATGATTAATAAATGATGAGGTGATGATTAATAAATGATGAGGTGATGATTATTAAATGAGGTGAATGGTGTTGTGGCTTCGGCCAAAATGGTGAGTTGAATAATTGTGGTGATGAATTGTGATGTTGTGAATGCATTGTCATGGTGTCACATATTTCATATGCATTACGTGGTGTATGGTGAATGGTGATGTGGCTTCGGCCAGCCCGACGGGGATTTTGGTGATGATTATGGATCCACATGCATATTGCACACATGCATATACTCATACCTTCATAAAATATTGTAATGATTGATTCATCTATTATTGTAAATTGTGATTGCCTAGATGCTTTCTAATTATAATGCTTATCTGACTTGTTATAATTTATGTAAAGAGACTCACCCTAGCATTTCTTGTTGCTGCTCTCGTGGCGACAAGCAGGTGATTCCAGTGATGATGCCATGCCTCTTGGGTTTTATTGAGTCAGCTCTGATAGTAACACCGGGGTTGGGGTCTTAGTAGCACTTTATTTATGGTTATGTATTGAACTGATTTGAACTTATGTATTGAGTATGTGAACTCAGTTTTATTTTCCGCTGTGCTGTAGACTATTTGATGGATTACTGTAAACACTAAACAGGTGGTTTTGATGGTTTTAATCCATGTGACTATGATATGCCTTTTATGCATTGATGAGTTTGGATTTCTAAATATGTCGATGTTGTTTTCATTAAATGTACCACCCTCTTTGAGGTGCGTGGAAAGTTTTTTTGAAAACTCTGATTTTATTAGTTAATTACTTTTAAATATAAGGGGGTGTTACACCAATACCATATGAATAGATCCACCAATAGGCGCGCGTACACAAAAACACACACACACAATATATATATATATATATATATATATATATATATATATATATATACTAGTATATTACCCGTGCCAACACGGGTCGACATTCGCTTGTAACTTAAAAATTGACAATTTTTTAAGAATTAAAAAAACAGAAGTTGTATATTTAAGTGCAATGTGTGAGATGTTAAATACTCTGGGCACTATCTAAAATTTAGCTATTATGTTGTATAATAATTTTAGCAAAATGTATTATCAACATTTATTTATAAAGATTTTATACAAATTTGTATATTAAATTATTTGTCAAAACGTATATATATATATATATATATATATATATATATATATATATATATATATAGTTTTTTGAATTGTATTAATCGATTTTCGAGGAAAAGACCCACATGGAAAACAAAAATAATGATAGCTTGCAACTTCAAATTCAGCCTGTACTCGTGTCTCACGCACGATGAATTCCTGAATTAAGAGCTACCGCAAATTTAGAAATGTTCTATACGGTCCCTTCAAGGAGAGATGCGCTAATAGGTATTATCTATTCATGACTCCGATATTAATACATATAGCTTGGATACACTATGCAAACATATGATACAAATATGTTAAAATCCAACATGATCATGTGCTTGCAAAAATATTGGCTAAGTAAGCGATATGACAATAAATATTTGAAATCCATAAGCTAATTTGGAACAAACAAATAATACAATTCTATATTTTTATCAATGTTATTAAAACCGACCGGTGATCGATCCGATCGGATCACCGAGTCATCGGGTTAATGGTCGGACTGATGCGTCATTAGTTAGCCCGCATGACCTGTGACAGTACTAATGGTTGATAAAAATAGGCATAGTATGTATAAAATCACAAGTCACCTTTTTTGTCATACCTTAAAAATGTCCAATAAATTATTTTTAATCTTATTTTTGATTCCATATTCTTAAATAGACATTTGGGCATCACATTTAAAAATATATTTTCATATAACATATTAAGAATGACAAAACTATTTTTTAAGAATTTATAAAATATTTGTGTCCACATTTATTTTGTTTAAAAATGCATTTTAATAATTAATTTAAGAAAAATTAATATGATAGGCTTGACATCATTTCCCCTGACCATTGAGAGGATCTGGACGACCTCTCTCTGATGGTAGATTATGTCGTTGAATCTAACGGTGTTAGTTTCTCATTAAGGGATTTTGTACCATCCTTTATTTTGTTTTATGAAAAACAAACAATCAAAAGATTAAATACTTCCTCACACTACTTTGAAATAGGAGCGCGAAACTCTAATCTATATCTATATAAATATCTAAAGGAAGCTTTTTTCCAAGCTCTAGGATGCTCCACATCATTTCCATTTATTTTTCAATAATTTTTTTTAATTTTATTAATATTTATTTATAATTTACAATTAAATGAGACTTAAATTCATTATTACCACTAACTTATTATTATTATTAAATGCTACTCTTAGTGGAATAAAATATTTGGTGATGCCTATGAGCATTCTCAAGAAGAATAAAAACCTAAGATTATGGATTGCTAATAGGAATTAAACATAAAATTATTCATAACACAATGAAGGGAAATGTTTATCTATATCTTCTATACATATAAGTAAAAGAATCCCCAATGGAGCCTCCACAATAATTCTTGAATTTTTGCTTTTATTTTTTGTCTATTAAAAAACTTCTCTTTTATTATTTATTAATTCCTACCTTTGTGTCCAACCCACTACTACTAATAAATTCCAACATAGTAATAAATTTACACATTATATTATATTTAATCATAATTTTTGTATAAATGAGACTTTGATTTTAATTTTTAATATATAATTAAATAAAAAAACAAGTTTTTATATTAATCAATGTTCATTCTCAATTCATGAGACTTATGAGCTCAATTATGTGTTCATTCTAAACTCAATTTTATGTTCTTATATTAGTTACTTTTTATTGTTTTCTTTTTATATTTATTACTATTTATTCTAAATGTTTTTTTAAATTATATATTTATTTACATAGAAATTATATTATTATTAGAATTGGTCAAAATTTAAATTAATTGAATTAATAAATATATTTATCAATTATAATAGTTTAGATGAAATAAGAAATAATAAGTTGACCTTTAAAATTCTTTTTATGTAACCATTATGCATTGAATGGAGGGTTTCACATTTACATGAATTATTGCTTTAATTTACAATAAACTCATGAGTTAGTGGGATATGAGTGGAAGAAATAGAGTTTAAACTAATTATAACAAGAAATGATTATTTAAAGGAGAGATCTTTGGATGGTTAGGGTAGAGGTTTTGACAAAAAGAATCATATAAAAATAAGAAGTAGAAGAAAGGAGCAAGTTTCACAAGAAGGTGTAGAATGCACAAAAGGGTAAAGATTTTTATGTTCTTAACTTAGTTTTAAGTTGACAAATAGGCAATGATTTTTGTAAAGTTATAGACATTGAAAAATTATGTATATTTTAATATTGTTCTTAAGAAAAATGTTTAATTTTTTTGTATGATGTGTTAGATCTAAATGAGTTGCATATGTTCCACGAGCCTTCATAATCTTTGGTGTCACTTCTAAGAAGGAAATTACATTAGGTGCAAGAATCATATAGAAAACAAGGAGTAGAAGAAATGAGCAAGTTGCACGAGATGTAGAATTCGCAAAAAGGATAAAGAATTTCATGTTCTTGATAGTTTGAAGTTGAAAAATAGACAACAATTTTTTGTAAAGTTATAGGCATTGAGAAATGATGTATAGTTTAATATTGTTCTTTAGAAAAATATTAAATTTTATAGTTTTGTAAAATTGTATGATGTGCTAAATCTAAATGAGTTGCATATGTTCCTTGAGCCTTCATAACCTTCAGTGTCACTTCTAAGAAGAAATTACATTAGGTGCAATAATCATATAAAAAACAAGGAGTAGAAGAAATGAGCAAGTTTCACTAGATGTAGAAATCACAAAAAGGGTAAAGAATTTTGTGTTCTTGATAGTTTGAAGTTGACAATTAGGCAACGATTTTTGTAAAGTTATAGACATTAAGAAATGATGTATATTTTAATATTGTTCTTTATAAAAATGTTTAATTTTTTGTCAAAAAAAATGTTTAATTTCATAGTTTTGTAAAATTGTATGATTTGCTAGATCTAAATGAGTTGCATATGTTCCTTGAAACTTCATAACCTTTGGTGTCACTTCTAAGAAGGAAATTACATTAGGTGTCTCTTCTCTATCACAAAGGAAAAAATATCATTTTCTTCAACTATCATCATATCTAATGCCTTTAGTATATATTCTATCTAATACTTTTTATTTACAAATTCACATCTAAAATGGTTAATTTTAAATAAAAATAGTGCTTGAGGTAAAAATAACCAAATAAAGCTTAGATTTAAATGTTTCAATTCTTTTACAAATATTATATGTTTACTCTCCACTTTTTGTAGCTTATTTAGATTATAAGTTGCATAAAAAACAATTATAATAAAATAAATCTTTCTTTTCATATTGTGAATAATGGCTATATATTTTTCATATCATTATAAAGAATAAAAATAAAGATTTGATTTTGATTGTTTTCTCTTTCTAAGTTTCCTATTAAATCTAAATTCCTTATTATCACTTTTGTTTTAAGTTTCAAATTTTGTTTTAATTAATATTTGTGAATTATTAATTGATGAATAAACAAAGAAATAAAGAAAAATAAAATAAAGAGTAGTTACTTTCTAATTTCTATGATTTATATTTATTCATACACAACCATGAACTTATTTAATTTAAACTCATCCAAGCTTAATATAATAATAATATTTAGAGGATGTCACTGAAATTGGGAAGAAGAAAATAAAAATAGAATAACATTATAAGAGAAAAGCAAATGCGAGGCCTTACATTACAAATGTAAGTCACTTCCAAACATGTTTATCAATATATTATGATCACTTTCTTATTATAACTTAGTTATTTTTATTCTAATGTTTTAAAAGAAATATAAAATCTCATTATTTTCATCCTTAAACTTTCACATATTAAACCATTATTTTTGTTTTTAAACAAAAAGAATTTTTTTACGTAGTGTTTATTTAGGCTATATGTTATATCAAAAAATATTCTCATTAGTATTGATCTTCAATTATTATCATTATTATCTTTCTTCTTTGTCTTACACATATTAAAAAATATATCAAAAATATTCTTATTATTTATATTATTTTTCACATGTCTTTATTATTAAAATTCATGCTCATAAATTCAAGATATTAAATAGAATGACATTTATTATTACTAAGTAAAATGAAGTTTAGTAAGATTTTATTTTCAACAATTAAGCTCACTAAAATTTGGACAATTGTGCATATTAAAAAATACACTATATAAGAATATGGCATAAATAAAAAATATATTAATGTAATACTATATTTTTAAAATACATAATTTATATCGACAACTTATGTATATATTTGTATAAAATCTATATAAAATTAAAGGAAAAAAATTATATAACAACTCGTGCATCGCACGAGTATTCTCCTAGTAAATCTCTAAATGAAGCTTTTTTCCAAGCTCTAGGATGCTCCACGTCATCTTCATTTACTTTTCAATTAAATTTTTAACTATATTAATATTTATTTATAATCTATACAATATAGTCAAAGAGACTTGAGCAATTTTAGCTTCTCCTTGAATGACAAGTGTACTAAGCTTTAATCAAATGACTTTTCATATTATATGTATAAATGCATGACTTTCCATTAGTTATAATTTTTAATTTTTGGCATATCATATAAGTATAAAATGTAATCTTAAATTGAACATATTTTCCTTTGCTTCAAAAAAAAATTGAACATAATTTTCTTTATAACGAATACATTCTTCATTTTCAGTTTTATATTTTATTTACACCATTTACTTTAATGGAACACAAAAGGAGACTTGCTCCTTTTACTCAATTTCTATTTTCATTGTATATTATATTTTTTAGTAACCGTTTTAAATTAAATTCTAACTATAAAAAAACTACCTATTTGTAATTATCCATTATTCGCATTGTATAGAGCAACATGAAAAGCCACAACAAATCGACCGTTAAAAATATATGAAGCTTACTACTTAATAAACCTTTCATGCAAACTATTAAAACATATATAGTAACAGTTTAAAGTTTAATGATCATTTAGTCTCTCCCTATCACCAAAAAATACACTTATTCACCAACAAAATTTGATCTCTCCCTAATAGAGTATTTCCGTTGATATAGTGCTAAGTAGTAACCTTACACGAGCCATTATATCAATTGATGTTTTAAAAAAAATTGGAATGTTTTAATTTCTTTAAAATTATTTACTTTTCTCACAAAAAATAAAATGCTTTTAATTAATTTCTATAGCTGCAACAATTTTTTTTAATTCCTACGGTTACAAATTTGTAAATGAGTGGACACACTATATCAATATAGACTTTTAATTTTTAATTACTCTAATATTTAATTAAATTTGGTCAGTTTTGAATTTTTTCCCCTATATCTCTATTTAATTTCGGTTACAAAAGAAAATTAAAAATAAAACCTTTGAGTTGTCCCAAAATATAATCACAAACCAAAAACCACATTCCTACTCACACTAGCTATTATATCACTACTAATAATCACTAACTACAGGATTCTAAAAGCCACATTTTTACTTATTATATAAACTCTTTCATTCACACCCTACCTACACACTCTTATTTTTATTCATTCGATCCCTTTTATGTTGAGTTAGTGTTTAGAGTAATGAGTTTGTTTTTGTTGGTCTCTAAGTTTGATTCAATCCATCCTTCCAACATGTGATTGTTGGATATTGTTATTAGTTTGTTCGATGCTTCTCATTAGGAGTTAATTGTAGGTGATCAAATTAGTTGGAGGATTGATCTTCTTCAACATGTGATTATTGTATATTTTTCTTTATCAAATGTTTTTCATGGAGACTTCTATTGTAGGTGATGAAAATTATAGACTTTTATAGGTTTTTTCTGTGAGTTACAAAAGCTCTTTGGGTTGTAGATTTCCGTGTGAGTTTGGAAAAACGTTGTTGGATCCATAGAAAAATTGTAATAAGAAGTTCCCTTGAATGTCTTTAGAAGATTTTAGCTATTCACGAAACATTTGTGTTTGTGCAGGTTATAAATTTATTTTTTTAGTCATGTTTACATGGACTTCTAGATCTATTATCATTATGTAATAAGGCCCTAAGGATAAAAAAATATGACTACAAATTTTAATTATTGTATTTTTTTATTTTGTTTATTTTTATTCGACAAGTGATTTTGTTAAGTTGATGGGTGACAACTAACTTTTTAGTCAACTTCTACTTTCATTTGTCAAATTTAAAATAAGTTATTATGAAAAATAAATAGTCATTACTTTAACTTTAATATGGAATTACTCTCCATATTCATGTTCAATTGAATAGTACCATTTAAAGAATATAATATTATATATTAAATTTTAAAGAGAGTGAATGTTATATAAATAATTTCACTCTATTTGTGTATTACTAAATATTTCAGTGAAACGAATCCAAATGGTATTGGTAATGCTTTTTTTTTGTGAAAATTGGTTGTGCCTCTGCTAGCTTATGTTTTTAATAAAAATCCATAGCCACTAATATCTGTTCCTGTAGCGACCGAAAAATCCGGGAAAGGATTCTTCGAAGTTCGAAAGGAAGCCGCCACCAAATTTTAGTTTAAGGGCAAATTCGGAAAATCCCTTTATGTTTAGGATAAGGCATTGTTAGGGTTAGGGAGTAGATTCGTGTGTGGGGAAGGTATTAGCACCCCACGACATCCATGGTCTAATTAATTAAGATTTATTTAATTATTACCCTTTTATTTGTAAAGAAAAAACTTATTTAAGTTTTTGGTTTTTAGTGCTTGACAAGAGTGGACTCTTGCTCTCTGCCGTACCTCCGGATGCAATGGAGGAATCAAAGCTACGTAGTTCTTCCTGAAAAAAAGGTTTGTGGGTTGGTGTTTTTTTAGTGTAGGGGTCCTAGGATTCCTTGAACCTGCATGACTCATCGATTCTAGACGCTGACTAACTTGGGATTGTACAACCAAGCTTAGTCCCCTACTTTTTGAAAATGATTTTTGAATTTTTGAGAGAAGATTGTTTGATATGAGGTGGGTCCGTTTTAGAATAGGTATTCTAGAACTCCTGAAATCTGAAAATTCATTAGTTCTAGAAGCATTGACTAACCCGGTTGTACAACCGACTTAGTCCCCTATTTTTAGGAAAAAGTGATTTATTTATTTACTTATACGTTTTTAGGATTCATCGAATCGCATGCAACTCATTGGTCCTAGGATGATGACTAACCCGGTTGTACAACCGACTTAGTCTTTTATTTAATTTTGAAGAAATAAACTAATTTGTGCATAAATAAAAAAAAAAAAAGAAGATAAAAGCGATAATTAAATAAAGACTAGGCAAAAAAATAAATGAATAAATAACTATATATGTAAACAAATATGAATAAATATATACATAAACAATAAATAAATAAATTATATTACAAATAAATGATAAATAAATATGTATATAAAAATAAACAAAATAAATACAAAACTAACTCTGGACTCGATTTAGTGCCGAACCGGACCGAGCAGCGACCAACCGGACTCAATCTGGTCCATTTTGACTCAAGACCGCAAGAACCGCTTTGAGAATCGGAAAGCCGACTCAAAACGTCCAAATGATCAAAGACAGTTTTTAGTGAAATGGGCCGCTATCGCTTTGACCCAATAGATCACTTAACCCGCCAATGATCTCCTCCCTAATCTTCACCTCTCAACCCCTTTTATATCCAATTGCTAGGGAGCTCTTGTTTCTTGTGAGCAATGTGGGACTAAAACAAAGTAGAGAAAGCAATTCCCCTTTAAAACACAATTTTCGTTTTTCTCAAACCTGTCACCGTAAATTTGCGATTCGGATTCGTTAACCGTTGGATCGTCTTTTTTTTTGACAGCAGGTTCGTGACACATATATCTCCGCTTTCACCGTTCGGATCGTCGAAACGAGGTCTGAGGAGAGAGAAATTGCCTTCGCAATAACTGCAGTTTTTTGTCCGTTTTTCTCAAACCTCTCATCGTAAAAGTGCGATTCGGAATCGTTAACCGTCGGATCGTCTTCATTTTTTTACAGCGGGTTCGTGGGAAATATGTCTTCACTTTCACCGTTCAGATCGTAAAAACGAGGTCCAAGGAGAGAAATTTCCTTCGAATAGTAGCTAAAAACTAACAACAGAAAATACATAAAAAACTACTATTTTTGTAATTTTCAAAAAAGTCCAAAATAAAATGATTGAAAAAGTCCAAAATAAAAACTATTAAAAGAACTCGGACAAAATTGGGGTATAACATTGCCTGCCTCTCTTTATTTATATTTTACTAGAAAAGGTGAAGTGTATTCAAATTTTCGTAGTGAAAATAGAAATAAAGATAGAATAAACGTCAATTTTGTCCATTTAAGAGGAAGCGAAGGGTTTGAGATATAAGAGGAGTGGTTAATACTTGGCGCATTAATCGAGAGTTGAATGAAGGGTCAACAAGGACACTGAAGGAGCACTAAGGCTCGAAGGACCACTCGTGAGTGCGGAAGGCCGCCTAGGCCTTAATTGAAGGACCATCGTGTAGTGCGAAGGAGCGCAACTAGCTACGGTACTAGTTAAAGCGATGCGAGGGGCCTTTATATTCGAGCGGCCATGATGGGTCAAGATCGGTCTAGAGGCGATATGTTGACCATGAAGGACGTCGCGTGCCTTAGGGGCGACACAACTAGTCGAAGGACCACTCGGGTCTGCGAAGGTCCGCAGGGCTCGACTCGGCGTTGCGACTGGGCCACTTAGGGGCATGAAGGGGCGTAGTGCTCGAAGGACCACTCGGGTCCGAGGATCAACTTGGTGATCGTGCTATGATATGAGATTAACGCTTAAAGCTGGCGATATTAGAGGAACAAAGCGTAGGGAATGACACTTATCGTGTTTATCCGAGCATACCTAACAATGCATCTTCCCGAGGAGGAAAAGCTTTCTTCATTTGGCAATGCAATTAATGGTGCACGCGACGCGTGCGATGATTGGTATATCGGTGGAATGATTTTTTCCTTTTTGTTTTTTTGCTTTTTTGCTTGTTACGTACTAAATGCATGAAATGCAAATGTGAATATGATGCAAATGAAATGATTGAATGCAAATGCTATGGTTCATGGTGCGATGATATGAAATGATTGATTGGGTGTAGAAACATTTTTTTGTGATGATGAGATGTGAGGCTTTGGATACGAGAGGCGGAGATGAATATTGATCATTCTTTGGAAAAGTTAGTTTTGATTCAAACTTCGGCAATCTCAAGGTCGTTATCTCTGGATTAATCGACACGAAAAGGTACTTGATTGTATTTGCAAGCTCGTTCATTTTCTCTTCCATTATGATGCCCCATGATGACCGAAGTTTATGTCCACAAAGTTACCTAAGTGGATCTTTAGCATCATATGATCAACTTGTGTTTTCTCTATCTGAAGCATTGTTTTGTGAAGATGTATAGTAGTGCGAATATAGATGAATGAGTCAGTTAACTTGGGGTTCTAAAGACCTAGGGTGTGGACATTTGTGGCACATGAAGGGGTGAATGAGTGAGTGGTCTTTGTCAAGGTCATGAAAGGTAGGTTTTCCCAAGCCAAGAAATGCAGGATCGCCTGATTTAGATTTGCCCCCTGTCTAGTGGTGACAAGCTAGGGGTGTAGAAGATCTTTGAATTGGGAATGCATTGGCTTTGGAATGAGAGCGGAAAGCAAGAGATTTTATCTCGACCCATAGAGGATGGTGTTTCCCCATTTATGGTAAGGACAAAATTGACCCAACCAGAGTAGCATTACGAAAGGGTATATTTGGGATCTTGGGTTGAGAAATTGCCCCGATATGGTTTTCATGGGCGTGAATATAATGAGAGATGAGATGGGTGTAGGTGAATTTCCCCAATTGTAGGTGGAGTGAAGAATGACGGATTGCCCACTTGGAATGGTGTTTGAATGGTTGCCTTTAGTGAGATTGGGAAAGGTGACGGAGTTAGGGTTATGGGGTTTTGGAGTTTGTGCAGGTATGGCTATAATTTGGGTGTGGTATGGGATGGACACTGCACAAATTTCCCCAAGTTCAAATGGAATAGATGGTGAAAGGATGCCCCACTTTAGGATCTAGGTGATGATCCTAGTATAAACTTTTGGTTATCTTTAGAATGACTCTCGGACTACAATAGTCTTGAGTTTGCTATGATGAAAACTACACTTGGTGATCACTAGACCTTGTCTTAGTATAACTGTAACTTGAATGAATCTTGTGGTACAAGCCTTTTGATTTTTTTTTTTTTTTTTTGAGATATATTTTTTTGAGCAAACATATTATAAATAAATAAACTTACTTGTCCTAAAATTAAAACTTTGAGAAAACAAAAGCAATCGATCAATGATCGTAACGAACTCAAGAGGGTTGTAATGTGGCCGGTGGTTAATGATTTATGAAGGAAGGGATAATTGGGCTCAAAGAGGTGTTTGATGATGATGGGACAAATGATTTGGTGATGTAACTTGGCTAATGGGTGATGATTTATGAAGGAAATGGTTTTTAGGCTCAAAGGAGTGTTTGAGATTTTATTGAGTAATTGATGTGCCTCATGGTTGGATGAACTTGTTTAGAATTGTAATGTAGCCAAGGGTTTATGGAGGATAGGATGTTGAGGCCAAAGGAATGGTTTGAGGATTGATGAGACAAATGATTTTATTCAAGCAGGTGTAGTTTGGCTAATGGTTAATGGCTTATGAAAGAAGGGTTTATTAGGCTCAAAGGAGTGTTTGAGGTCTATTGAGACAAGAATCTCCTACATGTCTCGTGGTAGAATGGATCTTTTAGATGGATTGGGAAGTGTTTGAGGGTTTATTTAGGACATAAGGATCTCTTATGCGTTTAATTGTACGAAATATCGACTCACGATTCTTACTACTTTTACTTTTTTTTCCGAATTTTTCTTTTCAATCCTCTCTTTTTCACTTTTTTTGTGAATTTTCTCTCTCTTTCTTTTGAGTGAGTGAGTGATAAAAGTGATGCACCATTTTTGATGCGGAATCGATCCTTGTCTAGGGTTTGGGATTTTTGGCTTAAGGTGGGTAGCGAAGGATTTTTGAGGATATGGAATGATGGTCCAAACTTCATTTCAAATCGTGATTGCTCGGTTTCTCAAAAATTAACTCAAGGACAATAATTTACTTATTTTTATATATTTGCTCTTTTTTTCTTTATTATTTTTTATGCCCTAATTTTTGCTTTAGGTCGCTCTTACGAGTTTTCAACCTACTTGGGCCTTTTTGAATTTTTTTTTTTTTTTTTTTGTAAAGGACTTGCACCAAAGGAATACAACGTTGACAAGGTATTTTAGAGATCACAAATTTGCCCTCTGTATGGAAGGCCTAAAGCGTTATTTCATTAGTGAGAACAAACCAAAAAGTCGACTAGGTAAGGGAGTATGTACTTTAGGGTGGTCAGGGGTGGGATTAGACTTGGACGGGGATGATGACAATGTAGGGACATTAAGCCCGACTCAAACAAGAATGAAGACACATGTGACACATAAATCACTACACGAATGCTTCATAGAGAGTTAACATCGGTTTTAACATGAATGAAATTTTGATGGACTATTTTGGTCATTCATCATGGGGTGGATGAGATGCAACACTTTGTTGAAAAAATGTGAACGAGCTGCTAATTTGAAAAATTGAGTGCCTTGAAACGCCTTGAGCTTGCAACTAAGTATGGCTAAACTTTTTCAAAAAGAATGATTTACCTCACAAGAATGTCTCACCTCTCATCACAATCTTTCTCTAAAATTATGTTTTGTTTTTGTTTTGTTTTTATAATGCATGATGTAAGTATGCAAATGAATGAATGCGCATGAAATGAGAATGCGAACGAATGAATGAATGTATGTGAAATGCGAATGTAATGTATGTGTATGAAATGATAATGTATGATTTTATTTGTCGCGTCGGGAATTATAAGTTTACATTTGGAGAGTAAAGTACAAAGTTTAACTTTGACTTTAGCATGCATGGCTTCTCTCCAAAATAAAGCTTTTAATTCTCAAAGTGATCATAAAATGTACGCAACATAAGATGTTTATCTTGTTGTTTTTGTTATGCAAAGAAAAAGAAAAATGCATGTGGTATATTTTCTAAAAATGTAGTAAATAATGATTTTGATTTTTGAATTTTTGAATTTTGATTTTTTTAATTTTTTTGGATAAAAGACGGTATGCATTAATGTTCGTTTGAATGCAAGGGTATAAAGCTCCTTTGTGACCCTAGAAGGGTACCCTATGGAGTGAGTCTAAGGTTTCTTTTATAGTGAGCCTCACAAGGGTAGTTTTAAAGAATCCTACACTTGGTCCCTAGAGCCAAGGACCCCAGTAAGAATATCTGACCCCAACAATAGGCAAGCTATTAGAAGGGATAGCATCCTTAAAAGGAATCAAACTCTAGGTGAGATTTTCATGACCACCCAACGAGACGTACGTCCCGCAGGCCATCACTACGCAATCTCGTTCTAACTTAGGTTTCCACTCGAGTCCGGGTAGAGGACTTTTCTCACATGTGTGTGATGTGTAGAGGTGTAGTGTGTGTAGGAGCAGTTTAAAATAACCCAAAGTCCAAAACAAAACAAACATGCATACAAATATCGTCTTCTACCCTAGGGTTTATATATCACATAAAAGTATAACATGCAAAAATAAAAAAATAAAAATAAGGGAAGGGTAAAAATTAAATTAATCCTAAATAATTAGACTAGGTTTTGACTCTCTAAAGAAAATTAAGTCCCCAGTGAAGTCGCCAGCTGTAGCGACCGAAAAATCCGGGAAAGGATTCTTCGAAGTTCGAAAGGAAGCCGCCACCAAATTTTAGTTTAAGGGCAAATTCGGAAAATCCCTTTATGTTTAGGATAAGGCATTGTTAGGGTTAGGGAGTAGTTACGTGTGGGGAAGGTATTAGCACCCCACGACATCCATGGTCTAATTAATTAAGATTTATTTAATTATTACCCTTTTATTTGTAAAGAAAAGACTTATTTAAGTTTTGGTTTTTAGTGCTTGACAAGAGTGGACTCTTGCTCCTACGTACCTCCGGATGCAATGGAGGAATCAAAGCTACGTAGTTCTTCCTGAAAAAAGGTTTGTGGGTTGGTGTTTTTTAGTGTAGGGGTCCTAGGATTCCTTGAACTGTACAGCTCACTGATTCCTAGGACGCTGACTAACCCGATTGTACAACCAGCTTAGTCCCCTACTTTTTGAAAATGATTTTTGAATTTTTGAGAGAAGATTGTTTGATATGAGGTGGGTCCGTTTTAGAATAGGTATTCTAGAACTCCTGAACTGTACAGCTCATTAGTTCTAGAACGCTGACTAACCCGGTTGTACAACCGACTTAGTCCCCTATTTTTAGGAAAAAGTGATTTATTTATTTACTTATACGTTTTTAGGATTACTGAACTGTACAGCTCATTGGTCCTAGGATGATGACTAACCCGGTTGTACAACCGACTTAGTCTTTTATTTAATTTTTGAAGAAATAAACTAATTTGTGCATAAATAAATAAAAAGAAGATAAAAACTGATAATTAAATAAAGACTAGGCAAAAAAAATAAATGAATAAATAACTATATATGTAAACAAATATGAATAAATATATACATAAACAATAAATAAATAAATTATATTACAAATAAATGATAAATAAATATGTATATAAAAATAAACAAAATAAATACAAAACTAACCTGGACTCGACGAGTGCCGAACCGGACTGAGCAGCCAACCGGACTCCAATCTGGTCCATTTTAACTCCAAGACCGCAAGAACCGCTTTGAGAATCGGAAAGCCGACTCAAAACGTCCAAATGATCAAAGAGCGGGTTTTTAGTGAAATGGGCCGCTATCGCTTTGACCCAATAGATCACTTAACCCGCCAATGATCTCCTCCCTAATCTTCACCTCTCAACCCCTTTTATATCCAATTGCTAGGGAGCTCTTGTTTCTTGTGAGCAATGTGGGACTAAAACAAAGTAGAGAAAGCAATTCCCCTTTAAAACACAATTTTCGTTTTTCTCAAACCTGTCACCGTAAATTTGCGATTTCCGGATTCGTTAACCGTTGGATCGTCTTTCTTTTTGACAGCAGGTTCGTGACACATATATCTCCGCTTTCACCGTTCGGATCGTCGAAACGAGGTCTGAGGAGAGAGAAATTGCCTTCGCAATAACTGGAGTTTTTTGTCCGTTTTTCTCAAACCTCTCATCGTAAAAGTGCGATTCCGGAATCGTTAACCGTCGGATCGTCTTCATTTTTTTACAGCGGGTTCGTGGGAAATATGTCTTCACTTTCACCGTTCAGATCGTAAAACGAGGTCCAAGAGAGAGAAATTTCCTTGAATAGTAGCTAAAAACTAACACCGAAAATACGCAAAAAACTACTATTTTTTGTAATTTTCAAAAAAAGTCCAAAATAAAATGATTGAAAAAAGTCCAAAATAAAAACTATTAAAAAGAACTCGGACAAAATTGGGGTATAACAGTTCCGTTATAATTTCATAATTCACTACTTTACCTTTCTCTTTTTATATGACAAATGCAATCTATCCTTTTGAAACAAGTCAAAAAAACCAATAAATAAAAACCTAATAAATCCTCAAAATAAAACAATAAAAACTAATAAAAAAATCAATTATATTATATTGATAGTAATGAACCTAAATCACCTAAATTTGTTGTAACAAAAAAAATATTAATACCAATGAATAGTGAATCTTCATATTCCTAACAATATATTGCGACAATTATAATAATAAATTTAGCCTCCTCATGTTTTTTTTGACACAAATCCTCCTCATGTTTGTAACAACAAATTCCCTAATTAATCTCTCTCTCTCTCTCTATATATATATATATATATATATATATATGTAATGAAAAAGAATTAAATTAAAAAACCATTAAACAACTTTCAAAAAGTTGCATACAAACAATCATAAACAATACACAAAATAATAAAAATAAATAATATTTTAATTATAATAAAGACACGTGATATCAGTTATTAACACTCTTTATACTCTTTCAGCTATTATATAATTAATAAAGACAAATGATGTCAGTTATAGAAAAATAAAAAGATGTCAAGTTTGATGACTAAGAGTATTCTTTTATTTATAAAAATAAAAACCACATGAAATATAACATTGAGTTCTACATTATTCCTAATTTCTAGACATCAAATCAAATGTTACCTTTTTATTTTTCCTATTTTCTTATTTTAATTCTCATATATGTTATCTGAAAATGAAATAGAGAATTGGACCCATGAATACATTTTCTTTTCATGTTTATTCTTTTAACTAATCGACTTTCCATTCATCTAAAGAAAATAATGAATTGCTATTATAAAATAAGCAGTGTGAAAAGGAAGATTTTGTGGTCGCCCGACCCATATGATGTGGTTGTTGAAATAGTAACATTAGATGGATAATGATGTAACCTAAATCGAGAGGTTGTTCAAATAGATTGGGTCTCTTCATATCATTATCTTATATGATTTATGTAACATGTACTGATTGACTAAAACTTATATATACTTTTTAGACAACATGGTTAAATTCGGTTAAAGTTCTTTAAATATTTAGTCATTTATAGTTATTATATAGAAAACATGTATGTTCATTTTGTATATTTACTTTTAGGTTTTAGATATTTGGCCTAGGTGCTAAATGAAGTTTGTTCTTTTTTGGGTGAATTTAAGATTTAAACTAATATTTTACTCTTGCAAGAACTCCCCTCTTACGTTTTTAATTGAAAATCTAACCTTTTTTTTGGTACTATATTATAATGTGAATTTATATATAGTGTTTAATGTGATTTTTTTACTATAATATCGAAATTTGTCAAAAACATTTTTCCATTAATGAATTACTATTGTTGTGGGCTTCTCTTGAAAATTCTCCAATCCATACAGATTCAAGTAGTCTCAGGAAGGTAGCTCAGTTAGCGAGTTAAGGGATATGAAGGAGTTGCAAAAATTGCAAGAAGGAGGTCTCAGGTTCTAATCCCGGAAACTAACATTCTCCCACCCCCACTAACATTTGCCTATAAAAAAATGGATTCAAGTAAAAAATATGAAAAAATTACTTTATGTAAAAATAGTTGATCTCAAAAATAATTATAAAATTTACTCTTATCATTTTATTATTTATATTCAATTATTATCACTACCATTTTCATCTTTTTAACTTGCACATGTTTGACCATTGTTTCGGTTTTTAAACAAAAATATAATGTGTAATATTTTCATTGAGATATTTCTTTAATTAAATTAAATTGAATGTCTGAATTTTACATTTATTTTTAATTTCAATTATAGTTTTGATTTAATTTATGAATTATTAATTGGATTTCAAAATAGTAAAGAGTGTTGAATTTCCATTTTCTATTGTTTATGTCTCACCAAACATATTCATTTGTCTCTATATATATATAATATACAATTAAAAGTATACTTCAAAACTCTTAAAAAAATTGAAAATATATTTAATTATTTTTTAACAATTAGTCTCATCGAAATTATTGACAGTTGTTTTTATTAAAATCGTGCAATATATAAGAATATTGTCTCTAGTAAAAAAAGAGGATTTAAAGTCGGATATTTTGGACATTCAAAGTCGGATGTGCATCCGACTTCTATTAAGGCGACTTAGAAAGTCTGAAAATTTTGAAGTCGGATGGACATCCGACTTTAAAAGACGGTTTTAAAGTCGGATACATTCAATAATCCAACTTTAAAAGATGGATTTAAAGTCGGATAAATTCAATAATCTGACTTGAAAAGTTTTATTGTAACGTGTTATGATATCTCTGAAATACATGTAAAGTCGGATTAAGAAGGATATCCGACTTTAAAAGTCTTATTTTAAGTCGGATATAAGCCTATATAAAAAGAATATCCGACTTTAAAAGTATTTTTTTTTGGGTTTTAATTATTTTTTTGATTGACTTACACAATAATTTCCTGCACATACTTTAAAGTAATTAAAATACTACAATTTCAGCTAGGCAAAAGGAACACATACAAACACGATAATTAAACTACTTTACTTAAATATATAGAGTTAAATTGATAGATTTCATACCAAAATATACGCTAATACAACACTTCCATCGATTCAAAAAAAACAAGTAAATAAATTGTTGATATTCTAATAATATATTACAAAATGTACTACACATTCACTTAAGTTTCTTCTTTCTTCCTTTTCAATTGGCTTACGCTCCTCCTCATACACATGCCAGTGTCTAACTATGTCCTGCACAACATTCTTCTTCAGAAACCAAAATGGCAATAGTTAATACTATATACGCACTATCTAGTCTCATCAACTCAAGATGCACTCCACCTTGATTGGAAACGAGTTTTGTGGAATAGATTAAAAGATGTTCCTCAAGTTCCTCATCCGAAAGTTCACTTGGGTTTTTAACAATAGAATCCATTATAGGTGCAGGTCTTTCAATCCAAGGGTCACTCTGTGTGAAATATTGCAACAACTGAAACATTTCAAAATATAAATGGTTAGTATAAAAGAAGGTTTGAAGTACTATCAGATTTGTCAGCAAATACACACAAGTACAAATAACAAAAATACAAGATAACAATATGAGAAAAATATAGGTGGAGCTTCAATTTTGTGAAGATAGATGAATAAAGCTAGTCAAATCATAGTTTCTCAAGATGATGGTACTGCCTTGTTTACTCTTTGTATAACTTTAAAGATTACTCTTTACTTAATTAAACTTCAACTCAACAATTTTCGGTCCACTTCCATGAGGTGTCAACTTATTGGTAAGAGTTTCGCCTTGCAACCTCAAGGGACAGAGTTCAAGTCCCCTCTAGGACGATTGTAAAATGCCCATCAGTGTAATTTTAATAAATAATACTTTCCACTTTACCCAAATTAAAAAAAAAAATACAATTTTCAAACCTCATTCCCTTAAACAATATCCCAACCAAGTCTCTACAACTAAACTGACTCTGTTAAATTTACCAAAAATACAAAGTTGGAGTATTTAGAGAAAATGTTCATCTTGCCCATTATCTTGTGTGCACAAGTTGACAAATAGGATTAAGGAATTTTCAGCTTCTAAAAACTAAACACACTCTAATTGTACTGGTTTGCCAATTCTTCAGCATTGTCCAATCTAGTAGTTACTAGGAGACTTTTGATACTAACAATTCCTTCAATATGATCTACTGGTCTAGTAAGAAAACATGAAGGCTTTAAATTGAATCAAAATTGAAACCCGGGAATTGTTTGAAACCCAGTACATGTCACCATCAAAATCACCTCCAGCTATCTCATCTGCTATAGAGCGAGGTCCAACACATGGGAAAAAAATTGCATATTTGCTATGCCCAACATAAGATTCTAACCCCGGCACAGGTGTGGCATGCAAAATGTGAATATCCCCAAAATGTAAACCTGGATTTCGATAAACCAGCACATCCCCAGAAATCTGGCCATTTTCACTACAACAAAAAAAAAACAAAAGAAAACTTCAACAACCAACATAGACCTGATAATTTAAAATTCAAACATAACTCTCTCATAAAAAATTACACTAGGGCACATGGTTGAATATGTTTGTAGCATTTGCCATTTGCCATATGTAACAAATAGGACAGTACATAACTTCAACTTAATATTTGATGTTATACATACAAAGTAGGAATCTGGATAAGGTAAGTAACATATATTGGATAAAAAAAATGAAAATTAGACCAATTTTACAAATTCTCATAGAACAATAACCATATCAAGAGACAAACTATAATCGAATCATAGCTGCTGAAGACAAGGAACTGAAAACTACATAAATATGCTTACACAAATATAAAAGCTTAAGGATTAAATCAGTAAAATAGAAACCAAAGCAACAAATTTTATTCAGAGATTAAAGAGAAATTGCAGGCAATGCAGCTGCAGCAACTTAGGTGGGAAATACTTGTAGAGAAAAATTCTATATTATAGCTTTGAAGATAGAATAGAGCACATCAAACATTAAGATTTTTTTCTAAAAGATCATTTGATTGGGAAAATTATGAAATTTATGCTTACTGAATTATGCAAACTTGATTCATTTGCAGGAACCCAGTAGGATCAACAGTCCCCATTAAATAGAAACAGTCCGGCAAATATAGCTTCCCTCCTCTAAGCCTGTTCTTTTCTGCATTTGCAAGTTTAGACAGATGATGCCGTAAAAATGGTTCATCAAGAGGAATACCACATAGAATCATTTCTGCGGCATTGTATTGATCCATCTCACCGTGGTTGACACAAACTGCAAGCGAATCAACAATTGAAAATCACTTCTGAGGGGAACTCATGTGTTTTATGCAATGGAACAATTAGAGTCATATCCAAATAAAGAGAAGATTATCTTTAAACATGAACAAAGGAAGTATTGGTAATTAGAAGTATGAAGGAAAACTACCTCTAAGTGCGATACGCTTATGGAGTAGACATGGTTAGCATCCTCCAAATTACTATTAAGTACATCCATGAAGAAGTCATTTGGAACTCCACCATAGCTCAGAAGTGCAATCAAATTTCTAGACAAATATGCTCGTTTTGGTTTGTTACTGAAACATGGAGGCATCAGATCAACTTACTTTTCAAGCTATCTTAAAAAGGCTAGTCTAGCCCACTCCATGAGCTAGCTGTCCCACATGTAAAAACAAGTCACACGATAATATTTAAGACAATACTATCAATTAAGAACTTGTTTATCAACAACATATACCTTATCAATACCATACTCCATAGAATATCAGAATCTGTAACTGATTGTGATTAAGCACTAATTCTTACAGAAAACTGTAGTGAACTGATTATGTCAAATGGAATTCATATATAAGGCATGGAATTCAATTTTTTATGTACCCTGTAATAAGACCTCTATAATTATGAGCTATTATATAATATTATATAATAACAATATTAATAATAATATTAATACTTGTGATACAATTGAAACAATTGCTAAAACTAACTAGGAAACCCAATTAATGTGAGAACCAATATTACAGCAAAACATTGATGTGGCAATGAACAAAAATCATAGAGATAAATGGAACACTGAAATATACTAAAATAGCTGTCCATATAACTCAGGAATATGATCCTACATACAGAAAAAACATAAATTGGGTGGGGGTGATCTTTGCACAATGATACTTTGAAACCTCGGTACAACGATTGTGCAATGAAGATAGAAAATTGAAATATAATCGCAAGCCATCCCTCTCCGGCGGAATTATAACCTACACAATGCACCATTTCACAAGTCAATATTTAGCTCAGCAACAAATAGGCGAGACAAATATTACTTCAATCATCTTGAGCCAAGAAATTTGCGAGAACACAAGCAGTTTTCAATGAATACAAAATGTAGGATATGCATGCATTACTACAAACAGGAAATACATATAAATAAACACCCAAGTAACTGAACAAAAGAATCCAAGTAGAATAGTAGATGCCTTTGACATGCCAAATGCACGACAAACTAGGCAATAACTCCAAGATTAAGATCCGTGATTCAAACTAAGAGACTCGTTTATGTTTACATTTCTTTGAAAAACTAGCTAAAAGAGGACTATCGAATCGAGTGCTTTTTCTAAAATGCCTCCACTCGTTTATGTTCTGTTTGCTGAAAAACTAGCAAAAATCATAGAGATAAATGAACAAAAAGATCCAAACCAGTAAATTAAGAAAAACCGTGATGGGTTTTGTATATAACAAGTTGTTAATAATAATAAAGTGCACAAACCTAATGTTAGCAACGACGATGGAGTTAGGGGAAATTTGAACAATGAAATTAGGGGAAATTTGAACGATGTTAAGCTCAGACATTGATTTGAACAATGAAATTAGGGAAATTTTTTAGGAAATCCGAATTAGGGTTTTAACTTAATGTTAGCAATTGATTTCTTACCAAAAAGTCGTGGTTTGCAGAGGAGATTGGAGGCGGAGGAAGTCGAGAACGAAAAAGCTAAGCAAAGTGGTTTTACAACGACGATGGAGTGAAGACGGAGTGAAGCGATGAAGAGGAAGCGATTGCGAGAGAGAGTGAACGATGAAGAGGAAGCGATTGGAGTGAAGTCGTAGTTGAAGTTTGTGATTTGAAGTTGTAGTTGAAGATGAAGCGATTGCAGAGAGTTTCGCTTTTAGGTTTTTTGTTTTAGGAGAGAGTTTTCAAGCGTTGAAGAGGAAGGCACGATCGAGTCGATCTCTCAGTCTTAAAAAAAAAACGAGCCTTATAACTTAAGTGGTTTTATGCAAAAAAAAAAAAAACTCTAGATTTAAAGACGGATGTAATATACGATCCGACTTGTAAGTTGAGCACTTAGAAATTTCTTTCATCTTTATTTCAAAATTGCCACCGCGTCCTTATTTGAAGTCGGATATTCTCCCATCCGACTTAAAATCTCTCATTCTTTCCCTGTTTTTTTACTAGTCCCAAATAAATAATTTTTGTATAACATTACAACTAAATCTTTATATTATACTATATTTTTAATATACATAATTTATATTAAAAATTTAAATGTTTAAATATATTAACTACAAAAACTTTTTGTAAAAGTATATTATAACAACCCGTGCATCGCACGGGTATTCCCCCTAGTGTATTTCTATCACCGCTATAATAAACTCTAATTTAGCATGATATTTAATAAATGGGTTTGACTACCCCGTATACCTGCTATAATATAACTTTGCTCATTAAAAAAATTCATTAGTCACAATACAATACCTCAAATGGTTATACTACATTGTATATATGGCTTACAAATCTATCAAAAATGAGTCCACCAAAAATCTATCAAGAAATATGTGCGTTGCAATTTAAAATGATTATCGTATATTTCTTTGCGAAAATGGCTCATGTTGCATACTTTAGATTAAAAATGGTAGGACATAATACATTCATGTAGTCCGATTTCTCAATTATAGACGGAACCCAACAACATAAAATAGTGTTTATATATAGTGATCTTTGCTATCCAATACAATTGCTTGCTGCTTCAAAAGAAAATACAATTGTTTGCTGCATATGATTTAATTAAATATTTATAAAATTGTGTAATTGGGTTCAGTCTTATCATGCATGAGACGAATAACATAGCTGTCCTTGACTTTGGCACATGACCATACCCCAAAGGAATAATATTTATACCTAAAGATGGAAAATTACCTTGGAAGACAAAAACAAAATCAAATAAAACATGGTTATGTTAGTAGTTTGAATAGATTCAAAAGTAAAAATTGGGGAAGGGAACGAATGGAAAGAGAAGAGAGACTCTAAAGAATACAAAATCTATACTTTCTGTGATACCACTCTTTTAACATGTAAATAGCAAAAGTAGCTAGTGGAGAAGAATGTCTTTTTTTTTGTACCACTAAGTTCAAAATTCAAATAGCAAGAGTACCACAGTATATTATGAGAGACCCACATGATCAATGTTTTTGCCATAATAGTACTCTAAAATTTAGTAGTGACAACCGCAGGGTACATAATTTCAGGGGTATTTTCATATTGAGATGTTAGTACAACAGGAATTAGTTATAAGTATTATACGGTCCAAAATAGTAATAGTAAATAGTAACTTACAAATATATAGCAAATATACCTTTGCATAAGGACATTTAGCTTGCTTTTGACTAAGCTGATTGACGTTGACAACCGTAGGATCAATGTTCTCTGTCATCTTGTTTATTCTCTCTACTTGTTTTCTAAGTGCAGCGTAGTGAATAGAAGAATATTAAGCACAAACGTTGTAAACTACAAATATACTAATCGATCAAAGTTGTATATTTTTTTGGTTACAGATCAAAGTTGTATATTGACTCTAATTGTATGTGTATCAAGCTGAATACAAAGATATGTGACAAACATTTTTAATATATAACATTATTTATAAGATGAGAATTAAAAAAAGTTGAAATGGATAAAATTAATCATATTTAATATTGATCTTTTCTGTTGGCAAGGGTTTTGGTCTAGTCCCACATTCGCTTTTCTCTGTTTTTTTCCTTTTTTTATTAATAAATTCGGGCAATCTGTCTGTTTGTTAAAAAAACTCATATTTAATAACATTCTAGTTAGTAAACATATAGAATAAAATCTATGGAATGTGATACAAAATATTAGATGTCAAATAAATATAATATATAAATGTAATATATAATAACAAATATATGTGTATCAAAATAAATAATAAATAGATATAAAAAGTAGGTAAAAGGTTTTGCAATAAAAGAAGAATAGGATAAACATTATGTAATACGCTTTAGTAACACGAAATTGTGGTAGCTCAAATGGTCAGTGTCAGGAGGTGGCCGCGTGGGGAATGGGTTCGATCCCCAACACTACAAAAAAAACGTGATTTAGTGACGCACAATTCCCTCGCTAAAGCACAAAAATCCCTCGCTAATGTACTTTAGCGAGGGAATTAGCGAGGATCCAAATCCCTCGCTAAAATGCTCCTCGCTAATTTAGCGAGGGAATTAGCAAGGGAATTAGCGAGGGAAATTTAGCGAGGGAATTAGCGAGGGAATTTTAGCGAGGGAATTAGCGACGAAAAAATCCCTCGCTAAGTAATTTTTTTTTTTAAAAAAATGCATCAGAACATTATCATATCAAGAGGCTAAGATACAATTTTGAGCTCCTCAATCCATCAGAAGGACTTGTTTTTTTTATATATATTTATTATTATATTATTTTTCTGAAGCATATTATTAAAATGAAAATTATATTTTTTTTTTGTCAACAATGAAATTTTTTTTTTGTGGTTGTGGTGGAAGGTGGAGAGAAGAAGAGGGAAATAGAAAAGAAATTCATAGGTGGTGGTGGTGGTGTCGTGGGTGGGGGTGGTGGTGGTGGTGGTGGTTATTGTGTGGTGGAAGAAGGTGGCGAAAAGAAGAGGGAAAGGGGAAGTCATAAGAGAGAGAGAGAGAGAGGAGAGGAAGAGGAGCTCTAGTGGTGGTGGTTGTGTGGTGGTGGTGGTGGTGGTGAAGGGTGAATTAGGGTAGAGAGAGAAGGAAGCTAGGAGTGAGGATGAGAGGAGGTGGTGGTGGTGAAGAGAGAGAGGGTGGAGAGAGATGCTTTTGATGAAGGAGGGGAAATGGGGTTTGAAGATGTAAAATGAAAAGAGAGTTTTTGATGAAGGAGTATGGTTGGAGTGATGTAAATAAGGAGATAAAGGTGTGATATGATTTATCCAACGGTTAGTATTATCTTTTATCAAAATAATCAACGGTAGAGGTACATCTTAAAGTTTTCACACGGATCACAATGTTGAAATTAGCGAGGGAATCATTTAGCGAGGGAATTGTGCAGTTAGCGAGGGAACTGTACCATCAGTCAAAGAGTGTCGAGTGTGCGTAAACTGTACATTTAGCGAGGAATTGTGCATTTAGCGAGGGAATTATTTAGCGAGGGAATAGTTAAATTTAGCGAGGGAATTTAAAATCAGCTGTTGTGTGTTATAGCTGTCTTTGAATTTAGCGAGGGAATTACCCCTTTTAGCGAGGGAATTTTTTTTTTTTAAAAAAATAAATAGCGTATCATTAGCGACGGCCCTGTCCGTCGCTAATTCCCTCGGTAATTGATTTTTGGTGATATATTTCGAAATAACATGCTGACGTGGATTAAAACGAAGCTGAGGTGGATTAAATTTATGCTTACGTAATTATTGACGTGGCGAGATTAAATTTATGCTTACGTAATTATTGATGTGGTGGGATAGGTGAACGCCTACATGGATGATCCATGGTTTATTATAACTAGTATAATTTACCCGTGCCAGTACGGGTCAAAATTCATTTGTTTAGACACCGTAAGATAATTACTTCAACTATTTTAAATATTTATATAATAGTAGGAAATTAAATTTAGATTTATATATATATATATATATATATATATAAAATAAAATTATATATTATAATTTCAAATGGGATGTGGGGTTTTGTCCGGAAAAGGATTTTGTTGTTTCCTGTCTTATAATGTTTTGTAATAATTAAATGAAGGAAAATTAATATAAAAGTATTCAGACAAAGTACTAAAACGAAACTTGAAACCGATGAAAATATGACTATCATCGAATGTATTCAGAATGAGTATATAGAAAAGCACATTACTATTACTAATACCGAAAGGAAAAGGATATACGATAATAGAATGTCTCATCTATATTGTAATATATCCTTCATAATTTGTTTTCGCTAAACGTGTGAACCTGTGGGAATTCGATTTTATTGTTATAAGCAACACGGGTATGCACTCATTTTGTCATAAAATTTTAAATTATTTTTTGGCACCTTTAAAAATGCAGTTGTATGTTTTCGTGTGTTATATGACACGTCGATTTCTTTGTACACCAACTTTTATCCATTCATTATGATATATAATATATATGTTTAAACATTTATTTATTTTTATATATATAGTGAATAATTTGTATATTATTTGACTATTTAAATGTCAATTTTGGTTTAATATATGTACATTCCATATTGCGAAAGAACTATGGTATTTTTTATATTCCTATAAAGAAACTATACGGGAAATATCAAACTAACACTTCAGGAGATTATTAGAATATGAAAAATCTAGTCTTTTTCGTAGATGCAATGTTTATATAAAAATCTTTAAGATTATATAAAGGTTAATATCTAAAACCCTAAATAGTAATACATAATTTGTCTATTGATGATAACTTTGACATTTTTGATATATATTTCAGCGAATTAACTTGATGATGAGGAATAAAATCGTTGATGATGTAATTAGTGACGTGTTATACTATGTGGATGGTGACATGGAAGATCCATGGTCATATATCATAAAGATATAAAATAATGTACCAAGATTTTTATTTTTATTTAAAATAACAATGAAAAATGGTTTAACAATAAAGTGTTACGCTTATGAAACAATAGAGTTAGGTAGTCGACTTGGTTAAGAATTGCACTGAATTCAAGAGGGGATGGGGTTCGATTCCCTGCTTTCACATTTTTGGTATATATTTTAGCGAATGAACATGATGATGTGGAATAAAATCGTTGATGACGTAATTAGTGACGTGTCATACTATGTGGATGGTGACATGGAAGATCCATTGTTATATATAATAGTGATATAAAATAATGTACCAAGATTTTTATTTTTATTTAAAATAACAATGAAGTATGGTTTAACAATAATGTGTTACGCTTAAGAAACAACAGAGTTAGGTAGTCGACTTGGTTAAGAATTGCACTGAATTCAAGAGGGGATGGGTTCGATTCCCTGCTTTGCCATTTTTGAAAGCATTTTTGGTATATATTTCAGCAAATTAACTTGATGATGTGGAATAAAATCGTTGATGATGTAATTAGTGACGTGTCATACTATGTAATTAGTGACGTGTCATACTATGTGGATCTTTGAGGTGGATATATAATATAGATATATATATATATATATATATATATATATATATATATATATATATATATATATATATTATATAACCATGAATCTGACACATAGACATCCACCTAATAAACCACGTCAATAAATATGTCAGCACCAATTAAATCCACCTCAGCAATTTGAACCACGTGGCAGTGCCAGCATCAGCCACATTATAATGGTTTGTTCTAGATCGGTTCCTGCATATAAATGCATACGAATTTCGGATTTAAATTTGCATTCAACTCAGAAGTTAAAGCACATACAAACGGTTTTATGTTGATAATAACACTTGCTTTTGAATTCAAAATATTTTAGATTTGGCAATATATTAAATGCCAAGAAAACGGTTTTACTTGAGGTTTCAATAAAACAAATGTTTTTTCAAACATAAAAAGGTATCAATGAGTGTATACAGTAGATCACCTCATAGAAGCAAATGAAAAATATAATTAGGTTGATGGTCCCACAATCAATAACCCAAAATCAATTGAACAAACATGATCCAAAAAAATTGCTACTCTATTCAACAACATGATTACCCCATGAATAAAAATTTGCTTCATATACCGTAGATCACCCCATATAGAAGCAAATGAAAATCAATTGCTAATCTATTCAACAACATGATCCAAAAAATTTGCTACTAAATGTCCTCCGCATTCATTGTTGGAAAAACTGCCTTGATTTGTACCTCCAAATTATTCAGTACACACATTTTCCATCAACAACATCCGCTAAACTTCATCTATTACTGCGCGCCAATCATCGTGAAAAATGGCAACACACAACAAAATCGAATTAGGTGATCAATGGAAAACCAACATGGAGATACATGGAAATATCATTGCAAGGTTTATTCACCAATAAAGATCAAGTTTGCGCTTCATCAACGGTGATGATGAAGCGGGAGATGTAAGTTCAACCAACGTTAACTGAAACAGATCTAAATGCAATGCAACAACGTTATTCAACATAGCATATTAGATGAGCAAATATGACTATTTTTCTATTTCTCACCAATTGGTTTGTTTATCTTGACAGGAATCATATTATGTTGTCATGCCCCATACATATGGGATTGTCTCAGAGGCACCGTAAGGCTTATAACGCTGTCTAAACTTAGCTAATTCATACTAAACACTATTGTATTTCCACAAAGAATGACCATTTATTTTATTACTACTGATTTGGTCCGGACCTTGCGGTCGATCGACCACACGGATAGGTCAATCTTTGCCCTCCGAGGACCCATGGCTTTTGAATTTTATGAAAGACATTTGTACCGGTATGATGCTCACGAACCGGTAAGCATAATTGCACCAGTCCACAACTATATTAACTGGATCGTATTTAAATTCATAGCCTCTAAATGCATAATTTATTTCGTATATTGTTGATCCATACGGCCTAGATGATGAATGGAATCAGACTTACCTATTCCAGGTATCCAAGTCTGCACAAACTAGCGTTTTGGGACACAATGCGTTCATCGTGAATGATATGCATGATCAAGCCAATTGTCTATCAGTTTGCGCTCTACAAAATGACTCTTGAGGTACACTGTTAAATTATATATTATCACTTCGTGAAGATCATTTTTGTAATGATGAAAACTTAATTGTCAACAACAACAGATTGATGTCTCATTAAGTTTTAACTGAATTAACGTTTATTTTACCTTTCCTTTAGCCATTGATTTTAGATTGGGCCTGAATTTTTTAAGTTAGAAGGGTTTGGTTTTACCTGTGCACTTTCTTCCATGTATAACTGACATTTTAGATAAGTATTTTTTTGTATTAATCCTAAACATTTTCCATCGCACCTTCTACCACCACCGGTAACTAAACTGTGGATAAATTTGTTTTGTATTAATTCTGATAATAAGTTTTGGATTTTCCATCCTTATTCACCCGTGTATTTGTGCAGCCCCTGCAGCATATGGGAATGAAATGTCGATAGCGTCTATTAACAAATTATTGCATTCCTACAAATAATTTCTATATGTTGTTTTATATCTTTGAAATGCACATTTAGTATTGGGCTGAATTTACAATTGAAATGTTTTGCGTTGTAGGAACGCAGTACCTATCATCTCACTGATCAGCGAGTCCAAAGAAGAGATTTTCTGACAAATATCGGTCTGCTCAGTACTTCTGAATACGACAATATTCATCCTAATATTGCCGTAGGATTCAAAAAAAGGATCTATTCATCCTAATATGTGGTCCTCTTACATAGACCATCTTTGATCATGCATTTCATAACTATTGTGCCAAATTGGTGATAAGTACAATTTTGTTATAGTCAGATTAGGAGTATGTAACTTAGGTATTCAAAAGTTTGGTGTTTTCACGTGTGGTATGGATTTGTAAAATGTACATTATATAACTATTTATCTCCCCTTCCACTCTGTTCCATTTGTCAACTTAGTTAGTGACAAACCTACCTATAACGGATTGTAGTTTCCGGAATAATAGCACGTTATTAATAGCACAAACTAATCTATACATCAGTTACAATACTTGGTGAATCCTCAAGAAATGAGAATTCAATAAGAATCACGTCTACATTTATATTCTCAAATACATCCAAGATATCAAATAACACTCAGCCGAGGTTTTTGTAATAAGAAAAAGAGATTGGAGAGCAGGAACACATTGGATACGTGAACAATGGAAATTTGTAATATATATATATATATATATATATATATATATATATATATCTATATTATATATAACCATGAATCTGACACATAGACATCCACCTAATCAGCCACGTCAATAAATATGTCAGCACCAATTAAATCCACCTCAGCAATTTGAACCACGTGGCAGTGCCAGCATCAACCACATTATAATGGTTTGTTCTAGATCGGTTCCTGCATATAAATGCATACGAATTTCGGATTTAAATTTGCATTCAACTCAGAAGTTAAAGCACATAAATACAAACGGTTTTATGTTGATAATAATGCCTGCTTTTGAATTCAAAATATTTTAGATTTGGCAATATATTAAATGCCAAGAAAACGGTTTTACTTGAGGTTTCAATAAAACAAATGTTTTTTCAAACATAAAAAGGTATCAATGAAAAATATAATTAGGTTGATGGTCCCACAATCAATAACCCAAAATCAATTGAACAAACATGATCCAAAAAAATTGCTACCTCTATTCAACAACATGATTACCCCATGAATAAAAATTTGCTTCATATACCGTAGATCACCCCATATAGAAGCAAATGAAAATCAATTGCTAATCTATTCAACAACATGATCCAAAAAATTTGCTACTAAATGTCCTCCGCATTCATTGTTGGAAAAACTGCCTTGATTTGTACCTCCAAATTATTCAGTACACACATTTTCCATCAACAACATCTGCTAAACTTCATCTATTACCTGCGCCAATCACTGTGAAAAATGGCAACACACAACAAAATCAGAATTAGGTGATCAACTGGAAAACCAACATGGAGATACATGGAAATATCATTGCAAGGTTTATTCACCAATAAAGATCAAGTTTGCGCTTCATCAACAGTGATGAAGCGGGAGATGTAAGTTCAACCAACGTTAACTGAAACATATCTAAATGCAATGCAGCAACGTTATTCAACATAGCATATTAGATGAGCAAATATGACTATTTTCCTATTTCTCACCAATTGGTTTGTTTATCTTGACAGGAATCATATTATGTTGTCATGCCCCATACATATGGGATTGTCTCAAAGGCACCGTAAGGCTTATAACGCTGTCTAAACTTAGCTAATTCATACTAAACACTATTGTATTTCCACAGTAATGACCATTTATTTTATTACTACAGATTTGGTCTGGACCTTGCAGTCGCTGACCACACGGATAGGTCAATCTTTGCCCTCCGAGGACCCATGGCTTTTGAATTTTATGAAAGACATTTTGTTATACCCCAATTTTGTCCGTCTTCTTTTTCTTGTTTTAGTCGTTTACTTTTATTATAGTCGTGTTTTGGAGTCGCATGATTACGAGAATTATTAGTATAGCGTCTCAGTTACTAACCTGAACCAATTTCAATCACCCTGTTCAACTAAATCGAAATATCGTTGTTTAAATTAAGCATGCACGCGAATGATCGATCTTTTCGTGCGTTCTTCAATTTAATCTCCGTATTTGGGTTTAGTCGTACATAAGTAGGTCTATCAAAGTCATTTTTCTCAAAATTTGACTTATCTCTTCAATTCAGGCCTAAGAATGCGACTCCAAGTTAATTTTAGTGTTGTTAGTTAACAAGCCCATTTCTTCTATTTGGGTCTCGTTTTAGCGTATTTGTCTAGTCCGGCCCGTTCTCGTCTTTGTATTTGGCCCGACATCTTTTTTTAATTGATTTGTTTATTTAATTTATTTAGACAATATTTAGTCAAAAAATGTGAAAAAAATGTAATTTAGTTTTATTACAATGTATAGGTGTCTAAAAGTCCCAAAAAGGGTCCAAAATGCAAAAAAAAAAAGTGATGCTAAAAATACACAAAAAGCCAAATCCGAAAATAAATAAAAAAATACAAAACAAAACACTTTTAGCCCAAGTAGCAGCTGGGCTTGGATCTTCAAGCTCTCTTAAAACCCTAATCTTCCTCTCCAAGTATCTGAAAACAAATCAAATCAGGGTAAATCAATCCATTAATGGTCAAGACCTAATTTTCTAGTATAAATATGTGATCAACCCTCAGTCAAAAGGGGACAACAACACTGCAAAAATCACCTAAACAAGGATTAGGGTTCAAAGTCAGAATCCTAATCCACTAAACACATAGTTTTGATTTACGGTTTTGGAGGCAAAGAGAAGCAATAGCAGTCCAGACAGCAGATCAAAGGCACTCAACAGTAGCAGAGCAATATTAGGAGACACAAACAGAAGCTGGAGTTGTGGGTTGTGTTATACCCCAATTTTGTCCGAGTTTAATAGTTTTTAATTTGGATTTTTTTCAACCATTTTATTTTGGACTTTTTTTTGAAAATTACAAAAAAATAGTAGTTTTTTTGCGTATTTTCGGGTGTTAGTTTTTAGCTACTATTCGAAGGAGATTTCTCTCTCCTTGGACCTCGTTTTTACGATCCGAACGGTGAAAGCGTAGATATATGTCTCACGAACGTACCGTCAAAAAAGGAAGACGATCCAACGGTTAACGAATCCGGAATCGCAATTTTACGGTGACAGGTTTGAGAAAAACGGGAAGAGTAATGCTACCATCAGTCGCTCACACACTTTCTCTTTTATACTCGCTTTGTTATTGGGCCACGTCCTTATTTTATTTGAATCATTAACCGGCTACCGATTCTACCTTCTGAATACGCTTCTCGAGTTTCGAAACAAAAAAAGCTCTCTCTCTACTTGGGACCATGATTCCCTCAAGTCACATTTTCCCTCCTGTCAGTCCTGTCAATTATATCCAGACCATAGAAATAATTTCCTCACATATCTAAAATAAACAATTGAGCTTGGTGCAAAGTTTAACACGACAACAATAGGATTCAACATATCTTTATTTTGTCTTCAACATCTCCAGTAAGTTTATAAGTAATTCAATTCAACATATCTTTATTTAGTCTACTTTTTAATTTCCATTCAATTGATAGAGTTTGGAACATCTGGAATTGAAACCCCTCCACTTGTGTTAAGTCAAAATCCAAACCAATCGAGTTTATTGCTTTCTGGGCTGCTTCTAATGCCTTCCTCAATAAGACAAGTCAATTGGAAGGTAGTAGATGTGTATACTAATGCAGACAGTGAGTTTTATGAAGAAGAAGGGGATCATAGCTTTGCACACTTTTATAAATAACTAAGATCATCGCATTTCAAACCCAGTGTAAAAGATTCAAAGATTTGCTGTCACCACCAGTGGTGACTGTCGGCGGCGCGGAGGTGACTGTCGGCAGTGGCGTAGATATTATCCAATGGTGTAGATATTATTGACAGCAGTGACTGGAGGTATTGGTGACAGGAGAGGAACCAGATCCCTCTACTTGCTACTATCTCTTGATGATTCATTTGGTTGAGGATTATTATGGCTTGATGATGGAAACTGGTGACTATCAGTTGAGAAGTATATTTGGAATTTTTTGACAAGTTTGTGTTGACAGTTAGCTGGTGTAAAAAAATTAATAAAAAAGCTAAGTGTTCAAAAGTCTGAGCTTATACATCCGGTAAAGAAGTAGCATGTTTAAAAAAGAGAGTGACGTGTGCTAATCACCGAGCGAGTTTCGAAGGGCGAGTGTTTGAGTGACGGATCTTAGCATTTCTCAAACGGGAATTGTGTTTTAAAGGGGAGTTACTTTCTCTACTTTGTTTTAGTCCCACATCGCTCGCAAGAAACAAGAGCTCCCTAGCAATTGGATATAAAAGGGGTTGAGAGGTGAAGATTGAGAGAGGAGATCATTGGCGGGTTAAGTGATCTTTTGGGTCAAAGCGATAGCGGCCCATTTCACTAAAAACCTGTCTTTGGATCATTTGGACGTTTTGAGTCGGCTTTCCGATTCTCAAAGTGGTTCTTGCGGTCTTGGAGTCAAAATGGACCAGATAGGAGCCCGGTTTGCTTAGTCCGGTTCGGCACTCGTCGAGTCCAGGTTAGTTTTGTATTTATTTTGTTTATTTTTATGTACATATTTATTTATCATTTATTTATAATATAATTTATTTATTTATTTATTTATTTGTTTATGTATATATCTATTCATATTTATTTATGTATATAGTTATTTATTTGTTTATTTATTATATTTTTTTTTAGCCTAATCTTTATTAATTATCAGTTTTTGTCTTTTTTTTATGCACAAATTAGTTTATTTCTTTGAAAATCAAATAAAAGGCTAAGTCGGTTGTACAACCGGGTTAGTCATCATCCTAGGACCAATGAGCTGTATCATATTCAAGAATCCTAAAAATTGATAAAAATATAAATAAATCATTTCTCCCAAAAATAAAAGACTAAGTCGGTTGTACAACCAAGTTAGTCATCATCCTAGGACCAATGAGTACATGCAGTTGAAGAATCCTAAAAACTTATAAGTAAATAAATAAATCATTTTTCCTAAAATAGGGGACTAAGTCGGTTGTACAACCGGGTTAGTCAGCGTTCTAGAACTAATGAGCTGTACAGTTCAGGAGTTCTAGAATACCTATTCTAAAATGGACCCACCTCACACCAAACTACTTTCTTTCAAAAACTCTAAAATTATTTTCAAAAAGTAGGGGACTAAGTCGGTTGTACAATCGGGTTAGTCAGCGTCCTAGGAATCAGTGAGCTGTACAGTTCAAGGAATCCTAGGACCCCTACACTAAGAAACGCCAAATTTCACAAACTTTTTTTGGGAAGAACTACGTAGCTTTGATTCCTCCATTGCATCCGGAGGTACGTAGGAGCAAGAGTCCACTCTTGTCAAGCACTAAAAATTAAAAACTTAATTAAGTCTTTCTCTATTTAAATAAAAGGGTAAATGTTAAATAAAATATAATTAATTAGACAAAGGATGTTGCGGGGTGCTAATACCTTCCCCGCGCATAACGACTCCCGAACCTTTAAACTCGCCTTGTCCAAACTTAAAGGGATTTCCCGAATTTGCCCTTAAACTTAAATTTGGTGGCGGCTTCCTATGAACCTTTCGAAGAATCCTTTCCCGGATTTTTCGGTTGCTACAGGTTTGTATCCAAAATTCAAATATTTTTTTATGCTCATATAAAGTGTTAAATCTATAACTAGTTCACTGTTAGAACTAAAAATAGGCATTAACAAGATGTGTTTTGGATGATAACCATGTGAACAATTCCCTGAATTTACGAAACAGACCATGAAACAGTGTTTCATGTTAAAATTAGTTTAAAACTCAAAAGTTAAGAACAGTGGTAAAAGGGAGGCGTGGAGGTGATTATCTCTAATGGGACGATGCATGTATTTGTTGCTGAAATTTTTAAGCCCTTGAAGAATTTTTCAAGGTACTTTTATTGTAAAAGGGCTGAGGTGATTTGGTGACATGATGTGTTGTGGGAACCTATGGCGTCTTTTTCCTTGCTTGTTATATGACAACAATAATGATGAATTTCAAACTATCTGCAAGATAGGTGAGTATTTTTTCACCTTGCCAATTCACTATTGAGTCCATTTGTGTATTAAACATTGTAATTCTGTGTCTAAATCAGACCACACTAGCCTCCATTTATAATGGGATTGGTAATAGTTGCACCAAATATTAATTGCTAATTGAATCCTAAGTAAACAAACAAGGAAATATATCATAAAACACAAAATCCTAGCATATTATCTACTGTGTTTTCGCGATTTATGCAATGGTGGATAATACAAACAACATAAAATATGTATATGTATACAGGAATAAATATTGCGGGTTTAAATTAAAATCCAAAAGCCCAGTTCGCATTTTGGGCTCCCACATGCGAACTGGGCTTCCTTTTTACACCTCCTATTAATTATACAACCCGTTGCGACTAATAAAACCTCAATTTACAATTTTCACCCCCTGCTTTTCTTTTTAGTTCTTTTCTAACTCAAACATAAATAATTTTTCTCTCGAAATTAAATAAACGGCTGATCGGTTGTACAACCGGGTTAGTCATTATTTTAGGACCAATGAGCTGTACAGTTCAGTAACCCTGAAAATTTAATAAATGCGAATAAACTATTTTTCCTAAAAATAGGGGACTAAGTCGGTTGTACAACCGGGTTAGTCTGCGTTCTAGAACTAATGATACATGCATAGATTCAGAGTTCTAGAATACCTATTCTAAAACGGACCCACCTCACACCAAACCAATCTCTTTCAAAAAACTCAAAAATCATTTTCAAAAAGTAGGGGACTAAGTCGGTTGTACAATCGGGTTAGCCAGCGTCCTAGGAATCAGTGAGCTGTACAGTTCAAGGAATCCTAGGATCCCTACACTAAAAAACATCAACCAATAAACATTTTCAGGAAGAACTACGTAGCTTTGATTCCTCCATTGCATCCGGAGGTACGTAGAAGCAAGAGTCCACTCTTGTCAAGCACTAAAAACCAAAAACTTAAATAAGTCTTTTTCTCCATAAATAAAAAGGGTAACTATTAAATAAATCTTAAATAATTAGACAATGGATGTCGTGGGGTGCTAATACCTTCCCCACACATAACGACTCCCGAACCCTAAACCGGCCTTGTCCTAAACATAAAGGGATTTTCCGAATTTGCCCTTAAACTAAAATTTGGTGGCGGCTTCCTTTCGAACTTCGAAAAATCCTTTCCCGGATTTTTCGGTCGCTACACATTTGTACCGGTATGATGCTCACGAACCGGTAAGCATAATTGCACCAGTCCACAACTATATTAACTGGATCGTATTTAAATTCATCACTACAAGAAAAGTCTGATTTAGCCACCAACATTTGCCACGGACTTTATTCCGTCGGTAGTTTGCCACGGACTTGCGACGGATATTAATTCGTCAGTCGTTTGCCACGGACTTGCGACGGCAATGTATAAAAAGCAAGAGGCGCGAAGTTTCCCGCTGGAGTTTGCCACGGACTTAGAACACGGTCGCAAATTTGCGACGGACTAACCGTGGCAAGCCCGTCGCAAATTCCCTTCGCTTAAACCCCAAATACGCGTGTTTGATAATATCAGCTTCCTTCTTTCTATTTCTTTCTTCCTTCACGTCGTCTCGCTCCCTCTCCCTCTCTGAACTTCCCTCACGTCGTCGCCCTCCCTCACGTCGTCGCCCTCCCTCACGTCGCCGCCTCCAAGAATCCTCCTCTCGCGTCGCCGGCCACCACCGTTCCTTCTCCTCCTCCTCACTTCCACTCCCTTTTGCTACCCGACCCAAACCCCTGTGCGAACCAACTCAGCAAGCATTCTTCTTCTTTTTCATCATCTATCGTAAGTATTGTTCTTCTATTCTATTCTGCTTTTATTCTAATTAAAACCCTAATTTTTGATTCACTGAAAACCCTAACCTTCTCTTTATGCTTTTGATTTTGCTTCTTTTGAATTTAATCTTGACTTCTGGTTTAGATTGTCATGGAGTTTAGAAAACCAGAAAGTTGGATTCGCTGGTTGTTGGGTTTCCTTCCAATTCGTTGAGAGAGAAACACACAAAGTTGAAGCACATTTGAAGTACTGAGTAAACTTTGATTTCATAGTTGTTCTATCTTGGAATATGTCCTATGGGTTGTATTTTTGCCTTGTTCTGACTATTACTTGGATTTATTTTGTTCTCTTTTCTTGGTGTTTGAGTTAAGTACTTAAATCTATTTTTGCCTTGTTGAATTCTTGACCATTGATGAACCTTGGGTTTTAGTGATTATCTGGATTTTGATTTGTCCTAAAGAAGACTTGGAATTTTCTGCAGATTAGGTGGGGGAATAAGCTGCTACTTCTTGGAATTATCTGGATGTTTATTTTCATATATTTGTGAAATGAGGGTATCTATCAAAGAAAGTTCGATAAGTTTTTTCTTAGAAGGCTCAAGCACTGATTGCAAATGCCATGGTAGGTATCATTACATTACAATCGCAACATCAATAGACAAACAAAGATTTATTTTGATTTTTGAAGTTTTATGCCTTTAGACACTAATAAAACTCCTGCTTATTCTTTGAGGTATTTGTTTAAATGCCACGTGCTTTTGCAGTGCCAACTATGCATTATGTTTTTTATGTTGTTGAGTTTGAAAATTTTATGGTGTAAGAATTATTTTGTTGGTTACTAATGTTGGTGTTGATTGCTTTCAAACTCATACGATCTCTTCTTTTTTGTGGTTGATTCAAAATCTGATTCTTGTATATTTTTTCATCCTTTCCCCTTTCCCCTTTCCCCTACCAAATTGGCTTTTACATGCACGCACTTAAACTCGAGTTTGCACTCCACCTCTTAGTCTTGAATTAGTCATTGATAACTGATGTGTTCGATGTCTGTGTTGGTATTTCAAAGTTGATAACTGTCATATCTTCACCTTCTCTATATATGGATTTCAGTGCAGGAAGGCAAAAAGATCTTTATCTTTGGATGGCAAAATGCCCCAATGGTCCATCTGTAAAAAATTTAGTCAGTGCCGGTAATATTCTCATCTGATCATTATCTTAAGATTACTTGAAAAACTGATTTCCTTGCTATGATTTTATATTATTCTGCGATCCGTATTTCTTGTCCCCGCAACTTTTTAGGCCATTTTACTAGTTTCTCTTTTATCCTCCTCACTACTTTCCAAAGGCACACAATGGAGGAATTGAAGCTAACAGAAATCACCTAAAAGGTTCCCGCCTCTTTTGACATTTTCTTGAATTTCAAAAAGATGCACACTGGAAGCTGTTGAAGGAGTTCTTCATTACGTGTAATGGTTGGTTACTCTTCTAATACTAGAGAAAATCAGTAAAGGTTATTTCAATAGTATATTTTGTTGCATGAATTGCTAGTATGATTGACAATTATTCTAAGTAATAGAAGTATACACAATTTTGATTATTGCTAACACACTCTTTCTTTCCTTCATTCAGATATTTGAAACACCAAAGAACCATAGAAAGGCCAAGCCTTTCCATGACCACGTTTTTTTGTTTTCACAATAGTTGACGACCACATATGGTTCCGAAATTATCGGTTTGTGCTTGCATATTTGCACAACATCTAAATAATTGGCTTGAACATGAGATTTGCATTTGTTTGAAGTTTAAAATCCATTCTACTCGTGAAATTGAGATGAAGAATCTAACTTATTTGTCTCTTTATTCTAATGCAGATCTCTGTTCCTCACAATGAGTCAGACAAATTACCTCGAGGAGGCCTTGATAAAATGACACTGATTGAGGTCTGCAAAAATTGGCTTATGGATTTATATTTTGATGTGTCAATTCCTAAAACTCTTTTAATCTTTGTGTGCAAACAACTTTTTAGGTTGGTCCGCGGTTCGCATGAACCCAATTAAGATATTCACGCGTGATTTTGGCGGTCCAACTTTATATGAGAACCCATTCTATGTGTCACCAAATCGGTACTAACCAATGAATACTCCTAATTCATATAAACATTTCTCTAGTTTTCTGTTGTAAATAACTATCATTATTGATTTTGTTTTCGGCCTTTTTATTGTCAATTGTCGTAGATTCGAGCTTTGCGAAAAAAAAGAAGAAGTCCGAAAGTTTGCAAAGAAGGTCAAAGCAAAGACAAGGAGGAAAGTGCATGAGATGTCTAATCCTCACGGAGCCTGATGAGTTTGCATATACATGGAAAGAATAATCATAAATGCACTTTCCTATTTCACTAAAACTAAGAATGAACATTTCACCTTATATCCAAAGCAGAAATGGTAATTTTTGGTTAGTGACATATGCTTTATAGCAGCTTTTGATGTTGTGAATTGCTTTGATATTCAGTTGGAGATATAGGCTGTAACTCTTATGTGTATCATCAAAGAGTTATTTATAGCGTAAAAGATAGATTTGTGATTTTGTAATGTTATTTTCAATTAATTTTGTTATTTTCTCTCATTATAGCAGCTTTTGATGTTGTGAATTGCTTTTGTTATTTTCTCTCATTTTTTCAACAGGATCTAACGATTTTCGGTTCAATGATTAGGATTTTTACGTTTGTTTGTATTATTGAATATATTTGCAGGAAAGACAACATTCGTGAAAAGGCATAGCCTTATTTATACATCATTGGTAATGTGTTGATCATATTTCTTGCTTAACATTTATTTATACATAGCCTTGAATCTAATTTGAGAGTTCATCTACTTGCATGTTGTGATGTGAGCATTCAAAGTTCGGGCAAGCTTTTGGTTTTGTTGCCGTCTGTCTCTAATTTTGGATTGATTGTCTCCATTGATTTCTATGATAACTTGATACGTCATATTTTGAATTGTATGATCACATTGAGCTGAGATACATGATTTTATGCATCATAATCTTCTACTGGGAATTAAAAGTAGAATTTTTTTACGCTTTGTTTGTTCCCCTACAAATGATGGAGTCGCTTGGATTTCTACTCTTAGAAAACTTTTCTCGAGAGAAAATTATTCCCACATTTTTGTATTTTAGCTTCTTTTCTCGAGTTAACTACTCTTCTTAACTTATATTTGATTACAAAGATGATTTTTTTGTAATCTGTTGAATCGAATAATTCTCGTTGAATATATTTGAACTAGATTTTTTTGGTCCGATGAAGATTGATGAAGAGGCGTGAATTTGCGCAGAGAAGCCAAAAAGGAGAACAGGTTGAAAGCTATGATGGTGAATTTGCGGTGCATTCTTCACAATATACATGGTATCCTCATTCTTTATCAGAGCAACTTTGCCCACTCCTGCAGACCAATTTTTATACCAACAATAAATTAGTAATTCTAGGTGGGAATTGGTCAATTTATTCCCTCCCATCAAAAGATAGACTGTTGTATCTATCGGAAGTTCTCTTATTTTTGTAAAAAATAGTTGAAATTGCTGGGAGGATCTAGTTGATGACAAACATGGGTATTATGAATATTGAGAACAAAGCAATATATAGTTTTTGTTATGTATATATTTCTTGTGTTTGTATTATCTACTAGTGGGTTTTGTGTAAATAATCTCTAGCTATTTTTGTGCATTATTATCATGTATAGAGCTTTGGTTTTTCTCAGGGTTATCTTTTTTTTTTTTTGTAAATAACCCAATTTGTGAAGAAGTTGGAGTAGTAGGAAACTACTGCTCCATTTTTTTTTAATTTTTTTTTAAAAAATTTGCGACGGGTTTGCCACGGATTTGCGACGAAAATTTGCCACGGATTTGCGACGAAACTTTGCCACGGCTTTGCGACGGAAATATTTGCCACGGATTTGCGACGGAAATATTTGCCACGGAAATCCCGTGGCAAACGATTTGCGACGAGCGTTTTTGCCACCATTTTTGGTCCGTGGCAAATCCGTGGCAAATGTTGTTTTGCCACGGAAATTTGTACATTTGCCACGGAAATGTCCGTGGCAAATCAACGATTTTCTTGTAGTGCATAGCCTCTAAATGCATAATTTATTTCGTATATTGTTGATCCATACGGCCTAGATGATGAATGGAATCAGACTTACCTATTCCAGGTATCCAAGTCTGCACAAACTAGTGTTTTGGGACACAATGCGTTCATCGTGAATGATATGCATGATCAAGCCAATTGTCTATCAGTTTGCGCTCTACAAAATGATTCTTGAGGTACACTGTTAAATTAAATATTATCACTTCGTGAAGATCATTTTTGTAATGATGAAAACTTAATTGTCAACAACAACATATTGATGTCTCATTAAGTCTTAACACGTTTATTTTACCTTTCCTTTAGCCATTGATTTTAGATTGGGCCTGAATTTTTTAAGTTAGAAGGGTTTGGTTTTACCTGTGCACTTTCTTCCATGTATAACTGACATTTTAGATAAGTATTTTTTTTGTATTAATCCTAAACATTTTCCACTGCACCTTCTACCACCGGGGTAACTAAACTGTGGATAAATTTGTTTTGTATTAATTCTGATAATAAGTTTTGGATTTTCCATCCTTATTCACCCGTGTATTTGTGCAGCCCCTACAGCATATGGGAATGAAATGCCGATAGCGTCTATTAACAAATTATTGCATTCCTACAAATAATTTCTATATGTTGTTTTATATCTTTGAAATGCACATTTAGTATTGGGCTGAATTTACAATTGAAATGTTTTGCGTTGTAGGAACGCAGTACCTATCATCTCCCTGTTCAGCGAGTCCAAAGAAGAGATTTTCTGACAAATATCGGTCTGCTCAGTACTTCTGAATACGACAATATTCATCCTAATATTGCCGTAGGATTCAAAAAAAGGATCTATTCATCCTAATATGTGGTCCTCTTACATAGACCATCTTTGATCATGCATTTCATAACTATTGTGCCAAATTGGTGATAAGTACAATTTTGTTATAGTCAGATTAGGAGTATGTAACTTAGGTATTCAAAAGTTTGGTGTTTTCACGTGTGGTATGGATTTGTAAAATGTACATTATATAACTATTTATCTCCCCTTCCACTCTGTTCCATTTGTCAACTTAGTTAGTGACAAACCTACCTATAACAGATTGTAGTTTCCGGAATAATAGCACGTTATTAATAGCACAAACTAATCTATACATCAGTTACAATACTTGGTGAATCCTCAAGAAATGAGAATTCAATAAGAATCACGTCTACATTTATCTTCTCAAATACATCCAAGATATCAAATAACACTCAGCCGAGGTTTTTGTAATAAGAAAAAGAGATCGGAGAGCAGGAACACATTGGATACGTGAACAATGGAAATTTGTATATATATATATATATATATATATATATATATATATATATATATATATATATTACAAAATTTAATTTCATAGTTGTATATAGGTATTTAACCTTGTTAAATTTTGGTTATTGAAACACAGTGAAATACATGTATTTGACTAAATACAATATTTAGATTAGCTACCTTACGTCTATTAACAATGAATGTCGACTGCAGTCTTTGCACGGTCAATTAGGATTAGTATATATATATATATATATATATATATATATATATATATATATATATATATATATATATATATATATCACTGTAATAAAGTATCTTTTGTAACCTCTAATTAAATGTCCCAGGAAGGTAGCTCAGTTGGCGAACTAAGGAACATGAAGGAGTGCACCATATGAGTGCAAGAAGGAGGTCCCGGGTTCAAGTCCCGGAAACTAACCCACCCCACTAACAATTGCCTATCTAAAAAAAAAAAAAAAAACCTCTAATTAAATTTTCTAAAAGAAAAAAAATATGATGGGTGTATTGTGCCGTGGTATGTAAGTATACCTAGTCCATGAGCTAACATTGATAATTGGGTTGAGAGTTGTCCAACAAATTGATATTTAGTTAGGTGTGATCATGACATAGATTGGAACTTGAATTTGCCATTAGCCAGCTTTCGGTGAGAAGTGCCTTTAATTAGGTGTGATCATGACATTAGAACCTTGAATTTGCCATTAGCCAGCTTTCAGTGAGAAGTTATTGTACGCCTTTAAGACAAATGCTCCGCAAAATTCATTTAACATCCTACATTCTATTCCATTAAAACTACTCAACAACAGCCCTTCTTTAAAACTTTGAAAAAGATGGGTGATTGGGGTGGAAAATGGTATGCAAGTATACATAGTCACATTTAGATTCCATAATTATAAAAATATCAGGCTGGTGAGTATCCAAATCAAAATCAATATCAATATCAATATCAATATCTATACTATATACAAGTATAAACTTCCTCTCAATAACATATCCTATGTGTAATTCTAATTAAATGACACGTCATACTAATTAGTGACGTGTCATACTATGTGGATGGTGACATGGAAGATCCATGGTTATATATAACTAGTATAATTTATTTCTTGTACAAAGACGTGCGTAAATTCATTTGTTTAGACACCGTAAGATAATTACTTCAACGATTTAAATTTTTAAAATTTAGATTTATATATATATATATATATATATATATATATATATTATAATTTTGAGATCCCGTGAAATCAAATAATACTTTAGTAGTGACAACTGTCGTGTATATAATTTCAGGGGGTATTTTCATATTGAGATGTTATTACAACAGAATTACTTATAAGTATTATACGGTCCAAAATAGTATTAGTAAATAGTAACTTACAAATATATAGCAAATATACCTTTGCATAAGGACATATAGCTTGCTTTTGACTAAGTTCGATTGACGTTGACAACCGTAGGATCAATGTTCTCTCATCATCTTGTTTATTCTCTCTACTTGTTTTCTAAGTGCGGCGTAGTGAATAGAAGAATATTAAGCACAAACGTTGTAAACTACAAATATACTAATCGATCAAAGTTGTATATTGATTCTAATTTTATGTGCATCAAACTGAATACAAAATATGTAACAAACATTTTTAATATATAACATTATTTATAAGATGAGAATTAAAAAGGTTGAAATGGATAAAATTACTCATATTTAATATTGATCTTTTCACGTTGGCAAGGATTTTGGTCTAGTCCCCCTTCATTTTTTTCTCTGTTTTTTTCCTTTTCTTATTAATAAATTCGGGCAATCTGTCTGTTTGTTAAAAACTCATATTTAATAACATTCTAATTAGTAAATATATAGAATAAAATCTATGGAATGTGATACAAAATATTAGATGGTAAACAAATATATATGTATTAAAATAAATAATAAATAGATATAAAAAGTAGGTAAAAAGTTTTGCAATAAAAGAAAGGATAGGATAAACATTAATTATGTAATACGCTTTATTAATATGAAATTGTGGTAGCTCAAATGGTCAGTGTCGGGAGGTGGCAGCGTGGGGGAATAGGTTCGATCCTCAGCCTCATCATCAAAAATATGATGGGTGTATTGTGCCGTGGTATGTAAGTATACCTAGTCCATGAGCTAACATTGATAATTGGGTTGAGAGTTGTCCAACAAATTGATATTTAGTTAGGTGTGATCATGACATAGATTGGAACTTGAATTTGCCATTAGCCAGCTTTCGGTGAGAAGTGCCTTTAATTAGGTGTGATCATGACATTAGAACCTTGAATTTGCCATTAGCCAGCTTTCGGTGAGAAGTTATTGTACGCCTTTAAGACAAATGCTCCGCAAAATTCATTTAACATCCTATTAATGATAATGTATTTAAATTAAAAAAAAAGTATCCAACTATATCTTTATCTTTATCTTTATCTTTATCTTTATCTTTATCTTTATCTTTATTATATTTAAATAAGAGTTTTTCAAAAAAGCCATGTCACAACACAATAAAGCCACATCACTCATCAAAAATCCATGTCAAGAATAAAGAAAAGCCACGCAAGCATGACAAAAGCCACACAAGCATTTTATTGTTGCTACATTAAATTGCAATTGTTAATAATTATTATTTACTTCCCAGGTTATTCAAAATTCAAATATTTGAATGAATTGCACATCACGGCGTTACCATGTTTGAATTTATTTTTATTTTAATAGGGTACTTCATAGCATTCAATTCTTTATAGACATTGGTCAAAAAGAAAAAATTTCATTATAGACAGATTTGGTACGTTATTGTATGCAAAATTAATTAATGTGGATTTGAGCCTTTAAATAATTTACGTTTCAAACTCAATAGCAACCACCATCACACTTATCTTCCATTTTCTAAGTTAATTTTCTTTTTCCTTTATTTTTATAAATTCAATGTTCGTTTTTTTAAGTGTTGCCAAGACAACAAAAAGATCTTCAAAGAAATATGCATGTAACAAGTTCATCTTCAAATGAATATGTCATCTCTTTCGATTCTTTTGAATTTTTAGTGTATAAAATTAAAATGGGGCGTTTTAAGTGTCTTAATATCTCATAATGCAATTCCACATTTGTAGGATCGGTTTATATCACCTCCATAACAACCAAATCAGCCATCCCTCATTGGAAATGAGAAATCAGTAGTGTATGCTCCTCTCTCCCCAGATCAATATCTATTTTTCATAGGCTAATTCACTTGTGCCAGCTTATGTGGAATTCAAACAGACCCTACGGCCTCTTTGATTTAGAACAACTGAAAGAAAAAAACGAATATGAAAATTGGGAAGAGACTTTCCGTAGCCATACTGATAAAAGATCCTATGGTCCTCAATCGATTAGCTTCGATGTTCCTTTCTACTGTGTCGATTTCGTTTACGGATCCAACTTCGATGTTTCTTTCGATAAGCTATTGTAAGCTTATTTTATTTTATTTGAGTTTTTTTTCTTCCATTATCTTTTAGACTTGTGCGTTTTAATCAACCTTTTGCTTTTTGAAACTAAAATAGGAGTTACAAAATCCGAAGAGTCACTGTGAAGAACTTAAGGATATAAATTTGAAGTTGAAAACAAGGGAACAACAAGAGGTAATTTTATTCAAACTGATTTCATTTACCCTAATAATAATTTCAACAACTTTCCTCATATTTTATTTACTTTTGTTATCATTTGTCTTCATCGTGAGGCCAAATTTGTAATTTGATTTATGGAAACCAACATCCCTATAATATTTGTGTTGACCAATAAAATTATGTAATATTTGAGTTTGGATGCCCAGGTTCATTGAAGTTTCCACCTTTTCAGTGCACTATTTGTGCTGGTTTTCAACCTAATGTTTATCTTTGTTCTTAATTATTGACAGGCAGTGAAGAAGGGAGACACTATTTTTATTGGTCAATATTTGTTCATTTAGAAGTGAAACTACTTACGAATGGCTAGAGGTATAATATGTTTATTAACCCAGAGTGCAAAATTTATTTCAATATTTTATTGTTCTTCTGTATCTTTCTTAAGTAGTTTGTCTTCGTCCTTTCAACTTTGGTTATTCATTTGCTTCTTTTTGTGCATCAACCATTTATTTTGAGTTTATACTATAATTTGCTGTCATTGAAAATTAGAGTAATTTTACCATATTACTCACTAGATTAACCTCCATAAATTTTACCATATTACTCACTATATTGTGACATTATTGCTAGGATATTTAGAACATTGTGGCTTATATGGATTTTATCTTCAATGGAAGATTTACTGTTTTGTGCCCCTTCTTGAACAATGTTTATACCTTGCTTCAATGGGTTCGATTCTTTATTTTGACATTAAATTTGAACATATGCATGACAATATGTTCTTTGAAACACTGCAAACTTGAAAAATTCTTATTCAATATGCATTAAGTCTTATTCAGAAAATTTAATATACTATCACTTAAGTCTTATTCAAAAAAATTAAATATTTTCTTCCATTGATTATCTTTTCATCACTAACCTTCTATATTTTAATACCTTTTTTGTTGCCCTCTTCTATGTTCTTCAGGTGAGTGGGAAACAATTTGTTGAAAGGAGTTGTTAAAGTGATCTCAGTAATGAATTCTCTCGCAAGCATACGATTTCATGGCATAAGGTAGTGATGATGAATACATTTCTAGCTTGATTTTAAATTCCAAAGACATCAATTTAATTGGTGCTATACCTGTATTATTGAAAACCTGTCTTGATTTAGTACTCACCGGAATCTATTGCTTGCTATACTCCAAATTTAGTATTCATTAGAATCTATTGCTTGCTATACTCTAAATCCAAGACTCTTGCAAACAGATGGTCATTTGAAATTTTGACGTCCAATTTGCTTTTACTGCATATAAATAGCTCCCCTCAACCTAGCCACTTAGAGTTATTAAATTGGAGAAGAAATGACAATCTCGAAAGGAATTTGCTTTACTGCATATAAATAGCTCCCCTCAACCTTTGCCATGGCTTATTACTGCAACTTTGGGACGAATCCAGTAGTTTCAATATCAAACTTTGGGATCAATGTGCCTCTTTGAATAAAAGATTTAGAAATCAAACACACCGATTTTTTGATTTTTATCTTTTATATTTTGAGACTGTGTTTGTTTATGCTAATGATGTTTACAAATAACATTGAGTGTTTGTATCTGCTAGAATGCAAGGGGAATATTAACCCAACATATGGAGTTAGTACAAATTTCGAGCTTAATATAGGCTAAACAAATGTTTAGATCCAATCTCCTTCCTAAATAAATGTGATTGAGATAGGAAGATTACTTGAATTTGTATTTTTGGTAAATAATAAGCTAATAGAGCTATTGGCGTTAGGATCTAATTATAAGTGTTATGCTAAGGTGAAATTTTCCAGCAAGGTTGTTCTACCTTTGTGAAGGCCACCTATTATAAGATCTCAACCGTTGCTTATGATTATGCGCCTGATGAACCTATTTCTGGCCGTCGATTATTTCACTGATAGTGAGGTGGATGCCACCTATTTTTATGGGGTATTACGTGGCTTTTTTGGTAGGGTGATGTGGATGGTCTACATGTACAACTCATGGTTGTAATGATAATATAATGATTTTTGGTTACGCTAATTAAACTCCATTACATTCATTTTTATTTTACTGACTCTTCCCTTTGTTGTTGCCACAGAAGCTTTAATTTTTCTTGATCTCATCAGAGGCCAAATAAAGATGAAAGACAAGGATTTTACATAAGTGGGGAAACTGATCCCAAAGTCAGTATTTGAAGTCTATATATTGCTTGAATAATTTGATTCAGTATCTTGAACAATGAATGATTCAATATCTTGAACAATGAATGAGGTTGGGGATGCACGTTTTAGTTTTGATCTATTTCTAATTATGATGATTTGGAATTTATTTTTGGGTTAATTGTTTGATGTTTTTAATATCTCAATTTGTCCACACAACAAAAAAACTATTACAATCTTTATATTGCACAAAATAACATTAGAAGCGTGACATTTCAATTTTATATTTCCGTTTGAGTACAACATACCACATACGCGATCGGCCGTGCGGATGCACGGGTAATGCAGTCAGAGTATCTGCTAAGGATTTTGTTTTTCGGATTTTTTTTCCTTGAGGCTTACAGTTATATTTTTGGCGAAACACCTCTAATTTCAGCTACACGTTGAATATCAACTGATTCACATTGTCGGTAACAAACCTGCTAAATTCGTCTTACTCAGGTCAGTAACACAATAGAAATTTTAATTCCGATAGTACAAATTAGTAGACATAAACAGATCCTATTCTGGTAGAAATAACTGAATTTTCAGCTTCAATAGAAATATTCTCGCTGATCTAATAAAATTGTGAAAACTGAATCATATTAAAATCTTACGTTCAAAAGAAATGTATACCCGTGCTGGCACGGGTGATACATACTAGTATATATATATATATATATATATATAATGAATCTATCTGTACTATTAACAATTCTAAATAATTTCATTACTTTTTTTGACACATGTCATCTCAAGACAAATTTCACAATGAATGCTATTTTTATGTAGCTTCTCTTATACACTTTGCATACACCCTTTTGTTTTACAAAAAGTACATTATAATCCCACTTTCAAATATGAGGCACCACTGTCATCTTTTTTCTTCTCTCAAGAGATTCAGGAGCCATCATAATATTTGAACTTTTCTCTCTAAGGTATGTTTGGTATCCAAAGGCTTTCTCTCCTATACCTCTATTTTTATGTTATGGTTCCCATATGTTTTTTTTCCTGCAATTGGTTTTCCTTCTTAAGTTCATCCTTCAATTCTCTTTAGGTTTTCTACAGTTGATTTCAGGATGATTTTCAGCAATTTGTGTTCATTCTGTTTGATTTTACTATCTTAGTCTAGCTAATTTCACTGTGTCACTGAGTCTTTGTATTCAATACATTCTTTTTGTTTGCTAATGACAAGGGAATTCAATGGTGTGTGTAACGCCCTAAATTTTATTAGAAATTATTTGGAGTTGATTTGATAGGGTAGTGGACCAAATTGGAGAGTTTTTGGCATAGGACCATGTTGAGAAGGAATAAAATTGATGTTAGAAATACTTAATATATGATGATGATTATTATTATTATTATTATTAAAAAACAAGTTTCTAGGGAAAACCAAAGTGGTTATGGGAGGGAGGAAAAGTAGGAGGAAAAGTAGCGTATGGTTGGGAATTAAAAATCAAATTAAAAAGGGTTAGAGTGTTGATGCTCATTTAAAAAGGAATCAAAAATAGAAAGAGGAGAGAAAGAGAGTGTGAGTCGAAATAGAGAGAAGAGAGGGAGAGTTGCGAAGAGAAGAGGAAAAAGAGGAAGAGGAGTCACACAAGGAGAGGGAAGGGCCGTGTGTTGCCGTGGTTTCGTTCGTGTCGTCTTCATCGTGGTCTTGGAGCTTACGTTATTCGAGGTAAGAGTGGGTTTTAACACTAATAATGGGTTATGATGAGGGTATATGGGTAGTTAGGGTTTGGGTGGATTATTTGCGATGTTGGATTGAAATTGATGATGATGCGATGTTGCTATTGTTGTTATTTCGCATGATATGTTGTTATTGAGTCTTCAATGGTGTTTGTCTTTATGTGATGATTGATTTTGATGATATATGATATTGATGATGATTCTTGATAATGGCGTGATGTTGTGGTTGCTTTCACAATGATGTTGATGTTAATTCCTTATTATTGTGTGTGGTTGTGTCTTATTAGTTGTTGTTGCGAGTCGTTGTCATTGATGGCAGCTGTGGTTATTTGCGTGGGTGTGCGGCGGTGACGATTATCGTTATTGCCGTGTTAAGTTCTTCGTTTCGTGTTGCCACGACGTAGGCCCTAGCCTTGGCCGTGTATGTGCAGGTGTGGCTGCCTTGGGTGGCGCCACAGGCATGCGTATGCGTGTGGGTTGTGTTTGTCGATCATATCGTGATGTTGATTCGTTAAAAACCTGGTTTCTAGTGGTTGTTGTGCAAAGAGGGAATTGATGTGCTGAAATTTCGTTTTGAAACCGTTTTGATAGGTGTCCAGTATTTCTGTGATTGTGACTTCATTATTGGCCCGAATTGCGTGGGGTTTGTTTCATTGGAAAGTAGACACGATTTCCTTCACTTTAGGCACTGGTTTCGCTAAATTTGAGTCAGTATAACTGGAGAAAACATTTTTACAAAATGGGTAAAAGAATCTGAAAAACTGCATGAACCCGTATGGGTATAGGTTCAATGTTTTGTTTATAACTCTTTCCACCGAACTCTTTTTCGAATTATTTTTGTCTCATTGTAAACTAGACTCACGGGGCTTCAATTTAGACACGGATTTCGTTTCATTTGGTTGAGAATTCAAAAAGAAAATTGGGTTACAATTTAGTTAACAGAAGCTGTCGAACTTCTGTACCCTGAGAGGTATTTTGAAAAACTGTACTATTTGGGTACCTAAACAAATAAATAAAAATTATTTCTAGAAACTAGACATCTTAAGCTTTCCAGAGGATATTTGTTTGCAAAATTCGACATCGTTTGATATGCTAAATTAATTGTCGGAGTTCGTGCACAGTTGCTGAAAAATACTGCTCCTTAGCTGTTTGGTAAAATGATCGAACGAATAGGACGTTAGGTTTGGTTATTGTCGCTGCCCTTGTGTCCTCGTGTGTGGGCGCGCCTAGTGCGTAGGTTCAGGCATTGTCTAGTGGTGCTGTGCACCAATTTGTGGTGTGTGTGTGTGTCTGTCGGCTTTGGTGTTGTCTGGTGGTGCCGCGGCGCCAATTTTTGTCTTGTGTGTGTGTTTTGGTTGTGCGCTTATTTGTTTGGCGTGGTGTGTACAGTGATATGTGGCATCCGTGATGCTGTAAACAGTGAGAGTTACGAGGTAGCTGTGATGCTACAACACGTGGTATTTACGTGTGTGATAATAATTTCTGTAGTATGGTATTTATTAATTAAATGCTCTGAGTATGTGTATTTATGCATGAATCATGAGTCGCATTGTCATATGCATCTTCGAGGTAGCTATGATGCTACAACACGTGATTATTTTGGTGGTATGCCCGTCGTGGCCTTTTTCGAGATCGGTACCGCATGCATATGCCCAGAGGGGTTGCATTCATTCATGAGTCCATTTATAACGAGTGTTGGTATCTATTTACTAATGGAGTTTGTACCTTGTGTCGTGATATGATGTGTTGAGTTTTATGTGCTTGCTGTGAGTTACCTGCTACTTATTTACTGCTGTCATTGCTTATTATTTCTGTTAATGCTCACCCCTTCTGCTTGGAATGTTGCTCTTATGTGGCAACGCTGCAGTAAATCAGCGAGTGAAGGTCTCCGACTTTCCTATCTTCTCGTCGGTCGTGTCGCCGCTCCGATATGTAACACCTGGGGCGTAAACGCTATTTATTTAGATTTCAATATTTATTTGAGACTTCGAGTTGTGGTTTTAAGACCCTTTAATGTGAAGACGTGTTTTGATAATTATTTTTCCGCTGCTATGAAATTTCGAAATTATCTGACGTTATTAATTGAGATCGTTTTTGAGAGTAAAGTGTAACGCCTTTTTCGATATACAAGTTAAATTGCGAAGAACTCTGATTTTATTTAAAATAAATGAGGTTTAGAAAAGGGTGTTACATTAGTGGGAACCTTGAGAATCTTTCCTTTCATATCACAAACTCAAAAACCTCAAAGAACAATGTTAACAAAATCTAACAAAGAAGTGCAGAATTAAATAATTTATTTTTGCAAGGTCTTTTTTAAAAGTTTTATTTTTACAGGGGGTAAATGTATAATGAGTATATTTGCAGGGGGTAACATATATTTAAGCCAAAAAAAAAACCAAAATTGTAATTTTAAACAAGATACAAATGTCTTTTTTTTTATTTTAATAACAAAATTAAGTTACAATTTAACAAGAAAGTTAGCATCTATATCCAACTTTTATAATTTATTTAATTAACTTAAATATACAATTGTTTTTTTAACAACAATTTTTTTTTGAAATTAAGTTAAAAATGTATATCCGCAATAAGACAGTCATCATACTAGTTATAATACATTCACGAATATACTCTCTTATAACTAAGCATAACAATGTAATCCGATTGGTCCACATGTGAAAACATAATCCTAAGTGTACTCAACACAAAGCCAACACAACAGTTACAACTTACAACCTATTTTCTAACGCTAAATACAAAAAAACAAAACGTCAGTTACAACAATTTTAAAACAAATGAATTGACAGCTATTAAAAATACATTCCAATTTATGAGGCTACATTATAATAGCCATAGAGATCCACAATACCCTCCTTATTAACGCCTCAGCCTTCCAGCTCACATTATTAAATAAAACCAAAAATTTAGCAGTCTCAATTTCGGTTTCACAAGTATTTTAATTTTTTTGACCATTTCGGTTTCACAATTAAATGATTTAGACCAAAAGGAAGATTTCAATTCAAAATATGGGGTTTGTATTTTTAATTTAAATCAATATCTATATATCTATATAAAACTCAATTGAGAAAAAGCTCTTCTAGGGAACATTATAGCTGTCACAATTTGATTGGCTACTCAAGAATATGTTGCTTATAAGTCAGATACCTATTGGTACACCTAAAACTACTTTAATACACTAATTGCAGTTTTAATTGTTTATTTTAAAAATAATTCTAAAATAAAATTTCAAAAAAAATCACCATAATAATATGATTTTAAACCTGAAATAAATGCATTAATTGATTACATTTTGAAATTTGAATTTTTTTAAAAAAAACCATTTATTTGAAATAATTTGGCTCAAATTCTATTCATATTCATTTTTAACTTCACACCTAATCAGATTTAATTTTGCAGAGATATCATATACTACTATGGAATATGTAAGGTTTTATTTTTTTATTTTTAACTTCGCATCTCTCTCTCTCTCTATCTCTATTGTTAGCTTCCCAAAAACCCCATTCCTAATCCTCTTCCTCTCTTGTGGTTTCCCACCTACAATCCAAACACAACCCATCTCGGAGGCTCTTTTGCTGCTCCATCTATGAAGTTTACACCAAAAGTGCCATATTTCCATTCATCAGGGAGACAAAATAGAGCAGAGAAAGAGACTTGTGCAAACCTAAGATGAGCTTCTATATCTCTATCTCATTTTTGTACTCTACCTTAGAAAATGTATTGAAGTTCTAATCCTAATTACATTTAATTTTAAATCCTAACTTTACTTTTTTGTGTGTGGATAGAATCGTTTTTTGCAGGAGTTTTGAACTCGATCTTAGAGCTTGATGAAGCGCAGATGTTCACCATTCGTTGTTTGACCTGCGATCCTTTGATACATGGCGCTTTTACTAGAGTTTTGGTGTATATTTGGATTTAGCTCTTTCATAGCATGAATGTTCAACTCCCTATTTTTTATTTTTTTGGCACCTCTTCTTTTGATTTTTTTTCCCTGGTAATTTATTAAACTAGGGTTCTTGATGTTTTAGGAATATTCATTTAACATTTTAAAGTGTGAAGCTAATTTAATTTTGGTTTCACTAAGAGTGTGTTGATTCTCATGTTCTATCTGCTTCATTTTCACTACGCCAGCGTATTAGGATTTTCAGCGTTTTATTTGGGCATTGGTAGCGTTTTAAAACGCTAGAGAAGCTGGCGCTACTAATGCGTACACCCCATTAGTAGCGTTTTAAAAAACGCTAGCCATTGACCCAGCGTGTTTTAGACATACGTGGCGTTTTATATAAAACGCTAGCCATTGACCAGTAGCTTTTTACAATTCCTAGCGTTTTCAGAAACGCTAGGGATCCCATAGCTCTTTTTACTACCATTCCTAGCGTTTTAAATAAAAGCGCTAGGGATCCCATAGCTCCTTTTTACTACCATTCCTAGCGTTTTAAATTAAAACGCTAGGATACTATAGCCCTTTTACTACCATACCTAGCGTTTTTATGTAAAACGCTAGGGATGCTATAGCACCTTTATTAGCATTCCTAGCGTTTTTCAGAAACGCTAGGGATCCTCTAGCTCCTCTTTACAATTCCTAGCGTTTTATTTTTAAAACGCTAGGTATTGAATGAATTTTTAACTTCATTTCTAGCGTTTTCACTCTAAAACGCTACCTATTGACTGAATTTTTTTTTAAATATTTTTTTTATTTTGGTTTGTTCTCCATTTTAATTACAACCTATAAATTCATTCCCTTCCAAACAAATTCAGAAAATACATTCCAATCCAATATCATTCAAACAAAATTCAGTCAACAAAATTCATCAAATAATATTTCCAATCCAATATATATCATTCTAAGAAGTACTTACAACATAATATAAATCCAATATATACAACATATATAATAACTAAACTATTATGAATCTCAAAACTTGCTACAAAAAGCTAGAAACAAAGCGCACCACTCCCCCTTCTACTCTTTGTAAGTTGTTCAAACAGAGTAATTCTGGATATTTTTAAAGTGGGAAAATAATGAAAAATAAAATGAAATAAAATTAGAATTAAAATGTTTATTAAATGTGAGTAAGTATTATAATATCAATATAAAAAAGAAATCTAAGTAGTTACCTTGGTTGGGATTGTTACTTTGTCATGAGTGATAATCTCTTTCATATACCTCATAACGTAGTACCCACAATCATTGTTATTTGGTTGTTTAGGACACTACAAAGCAAAAGATTATAACTTAATTGTCACATTTTTATGACCAAAAATTCAATTAAAATTATAAGAATGATTCTTAAAAAGCTTACTGATTATGGGTAGCCATCTTGTTTTACTCGTAGATAATCCCAAGTATTCTTTCAAAGCACTGTAACGTCATACATATATATATATATATATATATATATATATATATATATATATATATATATATATATATATATATATATATATAACGTTAAGTTGAACAAAATACATATATTAAATTATACAAATTAAAATGAGAGGGTTACACATACACACCTCTCAACCATCTCTACGAAGTCACGTGAGACGTTGTAATGGCCTTGAAGTGAATCCAGATAGTAGACAACATTTTGCTTAGGGTTTATTGCAAAGAGTACCCAATGTTGCCTGCAAGTAAATGAATCACGAATGAGTACACATTAATTTACACTATAATACAATCCTCAAAATAATTAAACAAGTGATTGAAGACTAAATTTCTCACCCATTATTGAGTGGTGCCAAAAATAAAGATTCGCCCTTCAAATGCTTGGCATCCATGAAGCGTGAATGGATATAACTTTGTATTTCACTCTTAATAGCCATAATACGTTCCTCTGTATTACCTTGCTTTGAAACACAACGATACACGCTGGACACAAGAAGAAATACTTACGTGTCCGTTAAGTAAGGGACCAGTAAGACGATTGTACAAAAACCTATAAATAATATATATACAACTTTGAGATCCTCATATATATACTCTAATATATACTCTAATATAAACAACTATTGTGTACAAATAATTTAATACATACCCGGTATACTCTAATATCATGGCGTGGCCCAATCCATTTCAACTATAGCTTTGAGATCCTCCATGTTGATCATTACCAACTGTTCCAGTCCCACAATGTTATCGCCGGCAGAAAAATTTGGTCGTCCGGGTTCATTTTTGAGTGATGTGGACCTTTAGAGAATTGATGTACTTACGGAATTCATCAATGGGAAATTGACCAACATGTTGGACTGGTCAGATAGAAGTGGATGGTCGGGAGAGTTTGGTAGTGGAAGGGAAGGTCGGGACACTTTTATGGAAGGGGAAGGTCGGGACACTTGGGGTACCTAGTATATATTAAAAAATGATTAATTAGTTAGTTAACACACATTATAGTCATCAACTTATTAACAAAAATATTGTCACTTACAACGACAAGTTGTTGAGGCCATGCCACAAAAGTACTAAGTGCTTGATCCACGATGAAATATATCCGCATTAGCAATTGGAGCAGCAATGGTGCAGTGCACCCTCTATTGAATAGTCTACCCTAACTCTCAAATGGTTTTCGTGCATGGGTAAATTGTGCAGTGTGGCACTCAATTGGTTACATATCAAAAACCCACTGCAACCTTTCGATGTGGGTTTGCAATATATAGCTCACATTCACAGATTATCCTAAATCAATTATAAAGAAAAATAAATATACATGATAATTTTATCAAATACATATGTACAAAAACAGCAGTCGAGTTTTGTTAAATACTTGTGTTGAAGGGATGGTGCAGCTATCTCGGGCGCTATGGGAGTGCAAAGCAGTGATATAGGTTCAAAGGGGGTGGTGTGCGCAGGGATGGTGCACCAATCCTTTGTGCCAAGAGTCGCTTAAACATCCTGTCTCTCTTCCATTAATACAAAGAACATTCTTGGATAGCTCGTCATACTTTGCCGCCATGACTTTACAATCCCGCACCCCTTGCTTTGGCTCTTTGGCCCAAACACGGTTGTAGGAGGAATCCCATATCCATAACCTCTAATCCGACCTGTCTCTCTTCCCTTCCCAAGGCACGAGCAAGGACATCTTGTTGACCATCACAATCTGTTAAATCTCCTTGTGATACAAATTGTGATATGCTTTCTTTGATGCACAAACATAAATAACGGATAAAATTAATAAACAAGTGTCAAGAGAAATTTAATCGACAATAAAAATATGTCCACGTGTCAAAAAAATCGAGTAACGGATAAAAATAATAAACAAGTGTCAAAGAAATTTAATCGACAATAAAAATATGTTCACGTGTCAAAAAAATCGAGTAACGGATAAAATAATAAACAAGTGTCAAGAGAAATTTAATCGACAATAAAAATATGTCCATGTGTCAAAAAAATCGAGTAACGGATAAAAATAATAAACAAGTGTCAAAGAAATTTAATCGACAATAAAAAATATGTTCACGTGTCAAAAAAATCGAGTAACGGATAAAAATAATAAACAAGTGTCAAAGAAATTTAATCGACAATAAAAAATATGTCCACGTGTCAAAAAAATCGAGTAACGGATAAAAATAATAAACAAGTGTCAAAGAAATTTAATCGACAATAAAAAAATATGTTCACGTGTCAAAAAAATCGAGTAACGGATTAAAAAATATAGTCGGACACAAATTCCAACTTGCTAGGAATCATAAAATTAAAATTACAATACATGAATTTTGGAATACTTACAATTTTGTCCTTGACCTCCTTAGTTTTCGGATCCACAATCTCCCCATCCTTGTTTTGTCGGGCCTCTAAACTGCATAAAGACAACGATCAAGGGATTCTTGAGTTGGATCTTTCCCCTCTTGCAAGAACTATTTAAGTTTAATAATTGTTAATCAACTGTAAATTAAAAGATTCATTAAATCATAATAAATTAAACTAATTGTGTCTTACCAATCTTTCTTCAAGAATTTGATATCCACTTGAACCTCCTCTATAAGGGTACTCGGGATTAGAAGCTCTCACTTTATTGGCTTTGCTTTTTTCTATTTAAAAACATAAGTATACATTAATGAATGATATCTTGTTGTGAAATATATATATATATATATATATATATATATATATATATATATATATATATATATATATATATATATATATATACTAGTATGTATCACTGTACAAAGACGGGTATACATCTATTTTTAATTTATTTTGTAATTATTATTTTGTTAAAATATTAGGTATATGTATTGTCGATGTTTATGATCAGTAAAAAGATGAGTCTTATTTGATTATGGTGGAAATTTAATTAAATACAACTGTTACCTTTGTATAAAACGTATATGCATTGCATTCACACCCCTTGATAAATAAATCGATCAATAGCAACGTAGATTTGATGTTATTTTTCTAATAATCACATGTAATACCAACTCCATTCAGTATGCTAACGATATCTGCCAAGACACAAAATAATTTAGAGATAATATGAACAGTTAAATATCGAACTAAACCTAAAGATTACAGATATGCAATACAAATATCACATTACCTACTAAATAGTCGGAGTCAAATCATGGTTCGAAGCATTCTGATGATGTAGTGAAACTGAATGGGGGATAAAGAACCACGTATGGTGATGTTGGCCGAATTTTTGCCGCTAATGCGAAGTTCAACCTGTACTTTATATAACATGAGAAAAGACATGCGTAAATTTTGAAAGGTGATTAGGGACGACAATGGTGTGGGCGGGGTCGGTGGAGTACTCCCCCAATCTAATAAATTGGAAAAAATACAATTGCTGAACTAAAAAATCATAGGTTAATATTTTAATATAAAATTTAGTCCTTTTATTTTTTTGATGTTCAAAAAAATAAAATTAAGAATAAAAGATAACACTTAGCACATTTTTATTTTGTAGTAATATTTTTAATTAAAAAACACATATAATGTACTCAGACAGCGGAATGGTCTCAGTCTTCATTCCCAAGTTGACAGTGGGGGAATTATCTCTCTCGTGCCCGTCTCCATGTGGAAAAATTCCTCACCCGTCAAGATCCCCACACAGGTAGAAATTGTCGCCTCATAAGTGACTCTCCTTATCCCGAACAACTTAACTAACACTAATTTTTTTATGTATGAGTTCGTAATTTTACTAACTCAGATGCATGTATATACTATCTTGTGGCATTTAAATTTGCAAAAGTGTAAAATTTCAAATAACTATTTTTGCTCTAATTGTTATCCAATTTGAATATGTTATTGCTATAATTTTAGATGTTTAACTTGGACTCTTCAATTTCTATGACATTGCAAATTCAATAACCAAGTCTACATGATCCCTAAATCTTAACACCCATTGACACAAGTATATCACTAACAGAAGTGGAGTCAGAACTAACACTCTCCTGGTTTAGCAAAACCCAGGAGCAAGGAGTGACCGAATTTATGGGGTCTCTAGCTTCAAATCAGTTACGTAGTTAATGTTACAACATTCAAGTTTCACCTTAATTAGCAATAGAATTCCATGGTTTGATTGTACCTTTGGTAAATATTGGGTGTGACCCTTAAATTTGAATCAATTTGTCACTTATCATGAAAGGATTTGACTTGAGCATAGAGTGATAGAATTTATGGAAGCTTGTTGTTTATCTTAGTGTTCAACATACTAAATTAGATTGAAATTTTGGTCCACGTGACTTAATAGTTGTTGCATTCATTGTTGTATCTATGCACATTTTTAAAACAAAATCACAAAAAGTAACATAAATCAAGTCTCCTAACAGAATCACACAAAGCTAAAACATACTTGTCCGATAGATAACCCACAAACAGAAGACATAGCCCAGAGCCAACACAAATACACATTAAAGTGCCTATAATATAGTCTGCAAACAACAGAATGAGAAAAGGTGCAATCCCAACAATTTGCAATTTCAATTTTCTTTAACTAAATTGAATAGTGAATTAGAAAGGACCTGCAATTTCAAATTTCTTTGGAAAAATATTTTATTTTAGAAAAATGAAAACAATGAGATCATCCGGAATGGTATTAATATAAGTGGTGCCATTACTTTCCTATATGTCAATAAAATGAATTCCAATGACCACTGATTCCTTTCTCATACATTCACTTTGAAATCAAAATTAACTTGACAGGATGCCTATAGACTATAGTTCTTGCAGTGTCATCATGATCTCAAAACTTAAACAACACATTTTTCCAACAGAGATCATCTGCTCAACTTCATCACCACCTTTAGCTCTTTCAGTAAGATGTCTTCTTTTAATTCCAACCCTGCACAACTATCGACAATTAGTTTCTAATTGAGAGAGTACAAAGAGTATAGAATATCAAACCCCAAGATAATCACATAGTAATAAATGATTAAAACACTTCATACTTATAACCGATGTGCAGTAAAATATGACAAAACAAAATCAACAATTCTTACATTTTAATTTGTGGAGAACAAAGGAAGAGGGAGCAGCACTTCCTGCATAGAATACTTAGAGAAGACAAAAGAAAGACCTGGTACTCATATACCATACTAAATTTTTATGTGCGAGTACGTCTGTTACTTCTAGATATGCGAGCAGTTAAATTTGGCAGCCAAGCGTTCCCTTGATTAGAGGAAGACAAAAGAAAGACCTGCTACAAAACAAACATTGGAGATAAAAACCAAAAAGCAGAATCTGGTAGCACAGATTCTTGCATGTATTTTTGTTGCATCAATTGTTTCAACTTTCAAAATAATGCAATACCACATTGCAATTACCACACCAATGTCTGTGATAGTAAGGGAGGGTCTTAGGCGATAATCTCAGGAGAAATTTTGCTCATATCAGAAAACCAAACAACAAAAATTAGAAAAAATTACGCCAATCACGTTGCCAAACGTAAATTTAATTTGTCTCTATTACATTTAATCAAATAAGAAAACCAGAAAAGAAGTAATGCAAAATTAGAATTCACGCATGAAGATAAAGGAAAAATCGTAGAGCGTAAAAAAGAGAGAGGGGGGAGGGAGAGAGAGATGCGAGAAATGAGAGGGGAGAGCGATGGTTCAGAGAGGGATTTTTTTTACGTGGAGAGAGAGGGAATTCAACGATAAAAAATTCTGAAGACAAAGGAATAAATTGGGATAAAGATGGATCCACTTTTTTAGGCCACTGTTTAAAACGTTTTGCTGTTTTAAATTGGTTTTAAATTGTTTTAAATTAGTTTAAAACGTTTTGACTGGTTTATATGGAAAGATTTATTTCAGCATTATTTCTTTGTCAAAATTGGGCCGTCAGATCTGGTACTGTGGCGTGATTGGGAAGCTATAAGGCGTCGGATCATTTTTATGCTGAGGTGTATGACACATATTTTGGAGATGTCTTGCGTGGCTTTTTACAGTGATTACGTGGCTTTTTTCATTGACAGCGTGGATTTATTGTGTTGTAACATGGTTTTTTTGAAAAACTCTTATTTAAATATAATAAAGATATATAACTTAAATAATTAATATACTAACCAGGAAATCCGGATCTGGAGTGCGTATATCTACAAATTTGGTCCAATCCTCCTTAGTTATAATTCCGGCATACAAAGATCTTTGGAGGCTCTGTCCGATGGTCCCATCAGCCGCTTTCGTATACTTTTTCCCACATCGCTTCTATATGCCCGATGCAACCTTCCCGCTTCCTTGAGTATCCAATCTCTTGGGCATCATCGACATCAAAGTGTTTCTACTTATACATAAAAATGGATTAAATAAATACAACTAAAAATTCACTAAATAAGATTATTAAAGAGGTCTAAAATTATATATACTGTATTAAGGACCAAAAATCATCTTTCAGTTTAGGCAAAATCAGTATTATCTTTCTCATTCCAACTTTTTATTGAAATTGGAAAGATTTGTTTCACCTTAGTACCAATAAAGCTAATTAAATTTGTGCCGTTGTCTCCAATTGGCAAACCTTTAACACTCCATCGGACCTTAAATAATTAAATCATTAAATAATTAGATAACTTGGAAAGGTAGAGAACAACATTAATAATTAGTAATTAACTTACCAACCCCAAACCAAATATGCATAAGCTTCCATCTCCTCCAAAATTACCAGTCATAGGTAATCTTCATCAACTAGGCACACTTCCACATCGCTCTCTTCGAGACCTATCACTCAAATATGGTGACATGATGTTATTGCAGTTGGCTAATAGTCTAAAAAACTTGGTTAATTGGTGTTGTGAGTTGGTTTTTGTCGATTTTTGTCTAAAAACCTATGTCTAAATAACATTGTTGTTAAATCAATAATGTTATTTAGACAAGTAAAGTGACAAAATATAGTGACAAATATACGGACCCCACCATAAAACAATAAAAAAAAATCAGTTCAAGAGTGGTATGGGACGCACAGTATATACAGAACTGTATATTTGTAGCCTTAGGTTATACCCCAATTTTGTCCGAGTTCTTGTTAATTGTATTTTAATTTATTAAGTCGCATATTCAGTTTGGTCTTTGTTTTATTCAACACAAAATAATATGTCAAAAAATTAATAAAAATCAAAATTAAAAAATATTAGCTTTACAACCCTTAAAAAATGTCCAAAAGTCCCAAAAAGTACAAAAAATAATATTTTAAGATACACAAAAAATGGAATCCGAAAATAATAATAATAAAAATACAAAATAAACATAGCTCTAGCCCAAATAACAGTTGGACTTGGATCTTCAGGCTCTCCCAAAACCCTAATCTTCCTCTCCAAGCATCTGAAAATTAAACCAAATCAGGGTAAATCAAACATTAATTGCTAAAACCTAATTCTCAAATATAAATAGGCAGTCTGCCTCAGTCAAAAGGAAGACAACAATTAGACTGCAAAAATCACCTAAAATGGATTGGGATTCAACATCAGATTCCTAATCCAATGAGATACACATATTCAAACTTTTGGGTTCAAAAAGTAGATCAAGAAAAGAGAAGCACTCAAACAAGAAAAGATAGCAGCAGTGAAATACAACAGTATTAGCATAGCAAACAGGAGACCTTTCAGAAGCTGGAGTTTAGGTTGGTTTTTTTTTTGTATTCTTAGATCTGAAACATTGAAAATATACGCTTGTGATTTTTGTTTTATTTCATTTGCTTTATAAAAAATAGATTTGAAGTGTTTCTTTTCATTTTTTTAGTTATATCTCGTTTCTTAAAACTAATTTGTTTTTTATAATAAAAAAATGCTTAAAAAATGGTATAGGGAGTGATACTCAGAAGTTAGAAGTAGATGAGAAAAATAGGAATTAAAAAAAAACGAAAATTAATAAAGGTGTGGTGAAATTAGAGTTCCATGTTTTTAGCACTTGCCTCATATAACAAAACAATTAATATGTATTTATTTTAATTTAAAACCCGATTTTTTTACACCCTATTTCTCTCTCCGCATCCCATGATTTTCGCTTCACTCTCTCTCTAATGGAGGGCTGGCAGCTCTGAGAGATTGAAGGAGGTAAAATTAGGGTTCTAAAACCCTTTTACTCATTTTACATGTGTTATTTAATTGGTTTCTTATATTTTTATTTAATCAGATTTATTTTAGGACTTACACCCCTTCTTTTCAATCCAACTACCTAGGCGCATCTTTTATTTCTTCTTTGCAAATCAGCACCCACAAACAAAAACGTTACTGGGCCTACTTAACACACCCTCCTTTTAATTATACCACTTCCTGCGACTAACAACACCCCCTTTTTGCAATCTTTCCCCTTTTCTCGTTTTTTTCTTTAATTCTTTTTAACTCAAATGCTTTCACTTTAAATCAAAAACAACAATTAAATATTTTTCTCTCAAAATTAAGTAAACGACTAAGTCGGTTGTACAACCGGGTTAGTCATCATCCTAGGACCAATGAGCTGTACAGTTCAGTAATCCTAAAAACTCATAAAATATAACTAAACCATTTTTCCCAAAAATAGGGGACTAAGTCGGTTGTACAACCGGGTTAGTCAGCGTTCTAGGACGAGTGGGCTGTACAGTTCAAGAGTCCTAGAATACCTATTCTAAAACCAACCCACATCACATCAAACCAATTTCTCTCAAAAAATCATTTTCAAAAAGTAGGGGACTAAGTCGGTTGTACAACCGGGTTAGTCAGCGTTCTAGATCGATGAGTCATGCAGATTCAAAGAGTCCTAGGACCCCTACACTAAAAAACACCAACCAACAAACCTTTTTCAGAAAGAACTACGTAGCTTTGATTCCTCCATTGCATCCGGAGGTACGTAGGAGCAAGAGTCTACTCTTGTCAAGCTCTAAAAACTAAAAATTTAATTAAGTTTTTTTCTCTATAAATAAAAGGGTAAAATATTAATAAAGTATAACTAACTAGACTAAGGATGTCGTGGGGTGCTAATACCTTCCCCATGCATAACGACTCTCGAACCTTTAAACTTGCCTTATCCTAAAACTAAAGGGATTTCCCGAATTTTGCCCTTAAACTAGAATTCGGTGGCGGCTTCCTTTCGAACTTCGAAAAATCCTTTCCCGGATTTTTCGGTCGCTACAGCTGGCGACTTCACTGGGGACTTAACTTTTTAGAGAGTCAAAACATAGTCTAATTAGTTGTATATTTAATTTTTACCCTTCCCTTGTTTATTTATTTTTGCATGTTATATTATTTATTTGATATATAAACCCTAGGATAGAAGACGATTTTTTTATGTATGTTTGTTTTGTTTACAGCTTTGGGTTTGTCTTTAATTTCTCCTACACACACTACACCTATACACATCACACACCTGTGAGAAAAGTCCTCTACCCAGACTTGAGTGCAAACCTAAGTTAGAACGAGATTGTGTAGTGATGGCTCATGGACGTACGTCTCGTTGGGTGGTCATGAAAATCTCACCTAGAGTTTGATTCCTTTTAAGGATGCTATCCCTTCTAATAGCTTGCCTATTGTTGGGGTCAGTATTCTTGACTGGGGTCCTTGGCTCTGGGAACCTTGTGTAGGATTCTTTAGAACTACCCTTGTGAGGCTCACTATAAAAGAAACCTTAGACTCACTCCGTAAGATACCGTTCTAGGGTCACAAAGGAGCTTCATACCCTTGCATTCAAACAAATATTTATGCATACCGTCTTTTATCAACAAAAAAAATCAAAAAAACCAAACATCATTATTTACTACTTTTTTAGAAAATATACCACATGCATTTTTCTTTTCTTTGCACTACAAAAATACAAAGAAATAAACATCTATTGTTGCATGCACTTTTATGATCGTCGCCGAGAATTAAAATCTTTACCTTGGAGAGAAGCGCGCACTTTGAAGTCAAAATTAAATTTTGTACTTTACTCTCCAATGAAAAGTTTATAATTCCCCCACTACAAGAAAATCGTTGATTTGCCACGGATATTTCCGTCGCAAATGCGCAAATTTCCGTGGCAAAATTGCATTTGCCACGGATTTGCGACGGCCAAAAAATGGTGGCAAAAACGCTCGTCGCAAACGGTTTGCCACGGAATTCTCCGTCGCAAATTTTTCCGTCGCAAATCCGTGGCAAATTGTCGTCGCAAATCCGTGGCAAATTGTCGTCGCAAATCCGTGGCAAATCCGTCGCAAATATTTAAAAAAAATTAAAAAAAAAATAAAACATACTTGGAATTCTTCAACCTCAAAGATGCATGATTCATAAATAGGATGAACTCTAATTCTATTATGGCTTATGCATAGCATAGGCACATGCAATTAAAATAATTGTGAAGAAGAAATGATACTACTACCTATAACAAAGGCAAACAACGTCAAGTTGTCAACAGTAAAAACAAATAAAAATGCAAGCAAGCGTTCTTAAGAAAATTATTGATATAATTAAGTTCAAGATCCTCATTAGTCACTACTCCTAAAAGTCTAAACAAATGAATCTAAATTAAATAAATCTCTAAAGGGCTACCTCGGGTTGTCAAAATCCAACCCCCCCCTGCACAATTAGGAGGGGTTCTTAAAGATTCAACAGATCAAGCAAGTAATTAACATGGGAGAGGAATTACTTTGCTAATTCAAGCTTTATGTCGTGTTCTAACTTCGTGTGAGAGCTAATCCTCGCTGCAGTTGCACTTTCAATCACTTACTTGTCGTTGGTAGCCTCCTCCATAAAACGGGTAAGTCCCATAAGCAAGCACCAAAAAGCATTGGGTCATTAGGAGACGGGAATGCATATCCATAACCATCATAAAGTGGGGAGCATAATATGTCCCACTATCGCGACGTGGGTGCCAAATTCAATTCTAAAGCGCTACAAATAAATATCATTGAGATATAATCAAGACAAATGTTGAATCACAGATGGCATCAAGACAAATGAATGACAATTTTGTATCGAAAACATGAAGACTACTTACAAAGAATTTTATAGGGAGACGAAATGATATGGGGAAAAAAGTTATGCTTTTGTAATTGATTTTAATAGGAAATCCACAGTATTTACTTGAATATTACGGCAAAGTTAAACTTAATGAAGTAAGCAGTTGGGGACCAACTTGAAACAACTTTCTTTAAACAGGTACAATTTATTTTCCTACATCGGTTATTGGCCAAACAAACAACACTTGTTTCATTAGACAACTTGTAAGTTGTAATATACCTAATATAATGAGAATATAGGATTGGTTGTGTGTGTGTGTGTGAGAGAGAGAGTGAGGGGGGCAGAGAGATTGCCTGTTTCGGATTGCGTCCCCAAGAGAGACGAATTGTTTGCTTGCCTCTTCAGCATCATTTCTGGAAAGGTTGTTCAAATGATATTGTAGTGATTACATTAATGAAGAGATAAAAAAAAGCACGTCTATGAAAAGGTGTGAGATAGTCCAGAACTTTTACCTGTTTGCAAATTGGACAAAACCACACCCCTTTCCAACTGGTATCTTAACAGAGACTACCTCACCATACTGGGAGAATTGCTGCCTAAGATCTTCATCTGTAACATTGGGGTCGATCAGTCCTCCAACAAATATCTATAATGAATTGTGGATTAGATATTGAAGAGTAGTAATAAAATGATCATAAAATGCTAAAATGCGTAACCTAATATAAATAATAGCGAGAAAAACTCTTTGTTGTGTTTGTAGAATCCGCTTGATTAATTTGGATGTGCCATTTGACCGCCTCCTAAACAAGGAAGCAGACAAATTTTGATCATGTATCTTAGGATTCATAATATATTCGATTCACAAGTCGAAAATATGAACTCCAATTGAGAATTCAAGTCTCAACTCAGAACCTTGGACGTAATCCATACACAATTTGGAACAAATGTTTAAAACTCTTTCAGTAGCACCACAACAGAAAATAATTGAGACATGCAATACAAAAAACAAATTGAAGGGATCTAAACACTAATAAATTTGAAGGGATCTAAACACTAACAAATTGAAGGGATCTAAACACTAACAAATTGAAGGGATCTAATTAGCAGCAATTAATAAATTTGATGGTTTTTCAACTATCCTTACTGCTACTTTGCTAGAAGCTAGCAAACAGATTCAGTGTTGAATTGCATTCAGTAAAAGATATTTCTATGAAAAAGCCAAGATTATTGTCATTTCAAAGATTGTATTCATCTTGAAAGACATGACAAAATCCCTTTCAAATTTGAAATCAAAAGTAGTTTGATTGAGCATACCTTGATGGCCAGATGATTTCCTTGGAGTTGCAGCACCAATACGCATGGGCCTGCTAGAATAGTAAACACCATTCATTTTAGTTATAGCCTGGGTTCTCTCATTATCATCTCCAAACCTGACAAAACCATATATCAGTTAGACAATATATCAACAAGAACAAGTTCCTATCATTACTTCTGATGTAAGCAATGTGATCATTCCTTGACAGACTCCATCATATGCATGCAAGTAGGCATTTTCACAAATTAGGGTATTTACCTCCGGAAAGTTTCCCAATAACGTGGTCAACTTCTGGGATAATATAAAATTGTACAATGCATCTGAATATTCATTGACTGACATAATTGATGATTTGCCGCTTATTTCACAAACTTCCGTGAATGAAATGAAAATTAAAAATTGTGAACAAGAAAATATTGTCGGTAGCTCGTAAAGAATCTAAAGAAGTTCAAGACCTTCAATGAGCCGTCATCGTGAAGTTCCTTTTGGAAGTAATAATCAAGTAAGCACCAGATTGCTTTGCCATCAACAAGGGAATGAAAATCATCAATTGGGATGCTTATAATTATCACAAACAACTCGCAAAAAAATGACACGGTCAAAATGCACATTACTGCGATTGAAAATAAATTGCTTTCATTTAAGATCTGAAAAGAGGAATTATTTTGCTGCTATTTTTCTGGAAGTGAAAAAAGCAACCAGTTTGGAGTCAGACCCCTAGACTGCCTATAGTCTAAGCCAGTTTTAAAATCTGTGTTATCAACACAATTTCAAATTCTATGCATCCAACATATAGCGAAGTTAACCAAAATTCCACTACTCAAATTCTCTTCAACTCATTGCTTTGTTGAGCTATGATATCTTTAACATAGTCATTCAATCCATCAAATTGCATACTACCACACATTCACACACAAGCACATTGGTTTTATTTAGTTATCAACATATTTCAACAAAATCATCCATAGCCAATAAAGCCACTAACAAAAAAACACTACCCCCTCCATAAAGGGGAATAAAAAGCTCAGAGCACCTGCACTTCCGGTTGAAGATGTATCCGATGTTCAACTCAGATCGTGTCATAATCCCATACGCACATTCCAATTACTTGTATTTTTCAAATTAAAACCGGTGTATGTGTGTGTGTGTCCGTGTCCGGTGTCCCGCGTCGGTGCTTATAGATAAAAATCATTGAAACAAATGTAGAAACCTACACGAAGTTGAGATACAAACTTACCTCAAACAACAAGGATCAACCAAACAAAGAAATCGAACACTTGCAACACGTGGTCTTTTCCAAGCCTCTTGATCTCTCTATCCATTTTGCCAAGAAGCATTAAACCAAACATCTTGTAATCACACAAGAATAACCAAAAAGGATGCCCAAAAGTAGCTAGAACATTCTTTTCAACAAAGAAATGACTATACCATGCACATCCACACCCAGATAAAGGAACAAAAACAAAACCACCAACTAAAGAAAATTGAAACTATCAAGAAGAAAATACTCAATAACGTGCCCACAAAGTGCCAATGTCTAGTAGCTCTTTTTGAATGTTGGCTCACATAAAAACCCTGAATTCTTCCATGTTCCTGAAATTCATTGCTTTAATAACATAAGCTGAAAATAACAATCAAAAATAATAAAAATCAGATTTTTTTCAAAACCCAATTGGGAAAAAGGATGAAAATCTATGTGGGGTGTGAAATTGAAGGGATTGAGATCAAAACGTAAAGAGGGTAGTTTCAAATCGAGAATTGTAAGGAATAAACCGAGAATTCCACAATCAAACAAACAATGAATAAACATAATTCCAAAATCGAATTGAATTTACAAAACAGAATTCCAAAATCGAATTAAATAAAAAAACGAAATTCAACTTAACCTTGGTATCAAAAATCAATTGAAGAGGAAGAAGGAGAATCAAGGTTTCGTTCAACTGGTTTTGCACGGATTTATAAGAATCGCGTAGATGCACAACTGGTTCCCAGTCGATTCGCTCGATTCGCGTGGGTTCTTCTTCACCGCTCTGCGTGGGTTTCTATTTTCTAAAGAGGAAATCGATCGAAGAAAGAAAGAAAGGAAAGGGAAAGGAAAGAAGGAGAATCGAAGGTTTCTGTTTGTAGAATCGTGTGGGTTTCGTTGTTGAAGATGAAGAAGAAAGCTAAGAGGAAGAAGATGAAGAGTAAAGGAAGCTATGGGTTTCGATTCGCGAGAGAAAGGAAGCGTGAGCGATCAAGCGTGCGTGGGTCAAAAAGTAGAACGGAGCGTAACGGGTTGTGGCTGTAGAGAAGGCTTATCGACGGAGGAGGGCGGAGGAGGACGAAGGAGAACGGAGGAGGACGAAGGAGAACGGAGGAGGACAAAGGAGAACGAAGGAGGAGGTCGTGGGTGGGAGAGTGAGGTATGCGTATGAATCGTGGGTTTTAATTTGGGATTTAATATTTGCCACGGGCTTGCGACCAAATGTCCGTGGCAAATTAGCGACCAACATAATTTCCGTGGCAAATTAGCGACCATTATCATTTCCCGTGGCAAATTTGAGCGGGATTTTGAGCGCCTTCTTCGTAAATGCCTTTTCGCCGCGAAATACGTGGCAAATTTGGCGACGCCGGTCTTCCGTGGCAAAGTTTGGTGGCAATGCAAGCTTATTCTTGTAGTGCCCAACGTGATAAATAAAATCATATGTTATCATTTCATGCACATACATTATCATTTCATTCACATTTCATGCACATTCATTTGCATAGTTACATCATGCATTATAAAAAAAATTAGCATAATTTTAGAAGAAAAAAAAAGTGGTGAGAGGTGAGACATTCTTGTGAAATAAATCATTCTTTTTGGAAAAAGTTTAGTCATACTTCGCTGCAAGCTCAAGGTGTTTCAAGGCACTCAAATTTTCAAATTAGCAGCACGTTCACATCAAAGCGTTGCATCTTATCCACCCCATGATGAATGACCGAAATGGTCCGCCAAAATTTTCTTTCATGTTTTAACTCGTGTTAACTCTCTACGAAGCATTCATGTAGTAACTTATGTGTGACATGTGTCTTCATTCTTGTTTGAGTCAGTTAATGTCCTTACCTTGTCATCACCCCCGTCCAAGTCTAATCCCATCCTGACCACCCTAAACTACGTACTCCCCTACCTAGTCAACTTTTTGGTTTGTTCTCACTGATGAAATAACACTTTAGGTCCTCCATACTGGGGCAAATTTGTGATCGATCTAAAATACCTTGTCAACATTGTATTCCCTTGGTGCAAGTCCTTTACAAAAAAAATAAAATCAAAAGAAGCTCGTTATGTTGAAAACTCGTAAGAGCAGCCTAAGCAAAAATTAGAGCATGAAAAGAAATAAAGAAAAAGAGCGAGTATATAAAATAAGTAAATTATTGTCCTTGAGTTAATTTTTGAGAAATCGAGCAATCATGATTTGAAATGAAGTTTGACCATCTTTGACCATCTTCCATGTCCTCGAAAAAACCTTTGCTACCCACATTAAGCCAAAATCCAAAGAAACTTTCAATCACCCTAGACAAGGATCAATTCCACATAAAAAAATGGTGTATCATTTTTATCAAGTCACTCAGCTCGAAAGAAAGAAAAAGAAAAAGAAAAAATCAAAATAAAAAAAAAAGAAACTGAAATTAAAAAAGAGGATCGAAAAACCATGAAAAAGCAAAAGTGGTACAATTATGAGCTGGTACTTCTTACCGTTAAACACATAAGAGATCCTTGTCTGAAATAAACCCTCAAACACTTCATTTGACCTCAATATCCTATCCTCCATAAACCCTTGATCACGTTACAACCCTAAACAGGTCCATTCTACCATAAGGCACATCAACTATTGTCTCAATAAAACCTCAAACACTCATTTGAGCCTAATAACCCTTTCCTTCAAAAATCATTATCCGTTAGCCAAGTTACATCACCAAATAAAAATCCTATGTGCTATCACTTCTTTGAGCCCAAGTATCCCTTCCTTCATAAACCATTAACCATCAACCACATTACAACTCCAAAAATCCATTCCGATCAATGACCGATTGCTTTTGTTTTCTCAAAGTTTTAATCTTAGGACAAATAAGTTTATTTATTTACAATATGTTTGCTAAAAAAAATGTATCTCAAAAAGAAAAACTCAAAATAAAGAAATCAAAATGGGCTTGCACTCCAAAGGTTCATTCAAGTTCCATTGATATAAAGGCGAGGTTTAGTGATCACCAAGTGCAGATTTCATCATGGTAAACTCAGGATTATCATAGCCTGAGAGTCGTTCTAAAGACAACCAAAAGGCTTACGCTAGGATCGTCACCTAGATCCTAAATTGGGGCATCCCTTTCACCATTTGTTCCACTTAAGCTTGGGGAAATGTGTCTAGCGTCCATCCCACACCACACCAATCTATACAACCATATTTGACCAAACCCATAACCTTTTCCAATCTCACTAAAAAGGCAACCATTCGAAATACCATTCCAAGTGGGCAACCCTGTCACTCTTCACTCCACCTACAAATGAGGACATTCACCATACACCCATCTCATCCCCTTGTTATATCCACATCAACAAAACCATACTGGGGAAATTTCTCAACTCATTACCCTATATGCTGCTACTCTAGTCGAGGCAACCTTGTCCTTACTACGATTGGGGCAACACCAAACTCCATACGTTGAGATAAGTCCTTTGCTTTCCGTCGTTCATTCCAAAGCCAATGCATTCCCAATTCATCGTCTTCTATACCCTTAGCTTGTCACCACTAGACAGAGGCAAGTTATTCACTAACCCCCATCAAAACTAAATTGGGGCAATCCTGCATTCCTTGGCTTGGGAAAATCTACCTTTCATGACATTGACAAAGACCGATCAGTCATTCACCCCTTCATGTGCCACAAATGTCCTCAACCTAGGCCTTTAGAACCCCAAGTTAACTGACTCATTCATCTATATTTGCAATACTATACATTTTTACTAAACAATGCTTCAGAGAGAGAGAACACAAGTTGATCATGTGATGCTGGAAATTCTCTTAGCTAACTTTGCGGACCTAAACTTCGGTCGTAATGGGGCATCGTAATGGAAGAGAAAATTAAGCAAGTTTGCAAATTGAGTCAAGTACCTTTTCACATCAGTGTCTGGAAATGACAACCTTGAGATTGCCGAAGTTTGAATCAAATCTAATCTTTCCAAAGAATTATCAATATTCACTTCGCGCTCGCGATCCAAAGTCTCGAATCTCATCAATAACAAAAATAATCAAAAACGTTTCTGCATCCCAATCAGTCATTTCATATCATCACGCCATGCACCATAGCATTTGCATCCAAGCATTTCATTCACATCATATTCACATTCGCATTTCATGCATTCATCGTACGCCAAAAAAGAAAAAAAAAAAAAAAGCAACAAAGAAAAGCAAAAAGAAAAATTCATTCTCGCATTTCATTAATCACCTCACCATATATCGCCTGCATGCAGTGCATTACATTGCATTGTTATTATATATATATATATATATATATATATATATATATATATATATATATATATATATATATATATATATATATATATATATATATATATATGCCAAACGTAAGATTGCTTTTCCATTCTCAAGTAAATGCATTCGTTAGGTATGTTCGGGTAAACATCTATGTGTGTCGATCCCCATATTGTGTTCTTCTAATATCAACGCTTTAAGCGTTGATCTCATATCATATCACAGATCACCAGGTTGATCCCTCAAACCCCAAGTGGTCCTTCAGAGCAGTGCCCTAAGTGGCCCAGGTCGCAACGTCGGAGTCGAGCCTGACGGACCTTCGCAGACCCCGCATGGTCCTTCAGACTAGCTGTGTCAGCCTAAGATATAGTGGACGTCCTCTATTGGTCAACATATCAGTTCCGGATCTGATCTTGACCCCTGGCCGCTCGAATATAAAGGCCCCTCAGACCGTTTTACTAGTACCATAGCTAGTAGCGCTCCTTCAGACCACGATGGTCCTCTATTAAGGCCTAGCAGCCTTCCAGACCCCGAGTGGTCCTTCAGAGCCTTAGTGCTCCTTTAAGGCCCTGAGTGGCCCTTCAGAGCCTTAGTGCTCCTTCATTTTGTTCGCGGTTAATGCGCCAAGTGTTAATCGTTCCTCCCTCATTCTCAAACCCTTCGCTTCCTCTTAAACGGACAAAATTGACGTCTATTCTATCTTTATTTCTATTTCTATTTCTACTCAAAAGTTAAATACACTTCACCTTTTTCTAGTAAAATATAAATAAAGAGGGGCAGCTGTTATACCCCAATTTTGTCCGAGTTCTTGTTAATTGTATTTTAATTTATTAAGTCGCATATTCAGTTTGGTCTTTGTTTTATTCAACGCAAAATAATATGTCAAAAAATTAATAAAAATCAAAATTAAAAATATTAGCTTTACAACCCTTAAAAATGTCCAAAAGTCCCAAAAGTACAAAAATAATATTTTAAGATACACAAAAATGGAATCCGAAAATAATAAAAAAATACAAAATAAACACGCCTCTAGCCCAAATAATAGCTGGACTTGGATCTTGAGACTCTCCCAAACCCTAATCTTCCACTCCAAGCATCCGAAAAATAAACCAAATCAGTGGTAAATCAAACATTAATTGCTAAAACCTAATTCTCAAATATAAATAGGCGATGCTCTACCAAAAGGAAGACAACAATTAGACTGCAAAAATCACCTAAAATGGATTGGGATTCAACATCAGAATCCTAATCCAATGAGATACACATATTCAAACTTTTGGGTTCAAAAAGTAGATCAATAAAAGAGAAGCACTCAAACAAGAAAAGATAGCAGCAGTGAAATACAACAGTATTAGTATAGCAAACAGGAGACCCTTCAGAAGCTGGAGTTTAGATTGGTTATTTTTTGTATTATTAGATCTGAAACATTGAAATAAACGCTTGTGATTTTTGTTTTATTTCATTTGCTTTATAAAAAATAGATTTGAAGTGTTTCTTTTCATTTTTTTTTTAGTTATGTCTCGTTTCTTAAAACTAATTTGTTTTTTATAATAAAAAAATGCTTAAAAAATGGTATAGGGAGTGATACTCAGAAGTTAGAAGTAGATGAGAAACATAGGAATTAAAAAAAAAAACGAAAATTAATAAGGGTGTGGTGAAATTAGAGTTCCATGTTTTTAGCACTTGCCTCATATAACAAAACAATTAATATGTATTTATTTTAATTTAAAACCCGATTTTTTTACACCCTATTTCTCTCTCCGCATCCCATGATTTTCGCTTCACTCTCTCTCTCTAATGGAGGGCTGGCAGCTCTGAGAGATTGAAGGAGGTAAAATTAGGGTTCTAAAACCCTTTTACTCATTTTACATGTGTTATTTAATTGGTTTCTTATATTTTTATTTAATCAGATTTATTTTTAGGACTTACACCCCTTCTTTTCAATCCAACTACCTAGGCCCATCTTTTATTTCTTCTTTGCAAATCAGCACCCACAAACAAAAACGTTACTGGGCCTACTTAACACACCCTCCTTTTAATTATACCACTTTCTGCGACTAACAACACCCCCTTTTTGCAATCTTTCCCCTTTTCTCATTTTTTTCTTTAATTCTTTTTAACTCAAATTCTTTCACTTTAAATCAAAAACAACAATTAAATATTTTTCTCTCAAAATTAAGTAAACGACTAAGTCGGTTGTACAACCGGGTTTATCATCATCCTAGGACCAATGAGCTGTACAGTTCAGTAATCCTAAAAACTCATAAAATATAACTAAACCATTTTTCCCAAAAATAGGGGACTAAGTCGGTTGTACAACCGGGTTAGTCAGCGTTCTAGGACGAGTGGGCTGTACTGTTCAAGAGTCCTAGAATACCTATTCTAAAACCAACCCACCTCACATCAAACCAATTTCTCTCAAAAAATCATTTTCAAAAAGTAGGGGACTAAGTCGGTTGTACAACCGGGTTAGTCAGCGTTCTAGGATCAGTGAGTTGTGCAGTTCAAAGACTCCTAGGACCCCTACACTAAAAAACACCAACCAACAAACATTTTTCAGGAAGAACTACGTAGCTTTGATTCCTCCATTGCATCCGGAGGTACGTAGGAGCAAGAGTCTACTCTTGTCAAGCTCTAAAAACTAAAAATTTAATTAAGTTTTTTTCTCTATAAATAAAAGGGTAAAATATTAATAAAGTATAACTAACTAGACTAAGGATGTCGTGGGGTGCTAATACCTTCCCCATGCATAACGACTCCCGAACCTTTAAACTTGCCTTATCCTAAAACTAAAGGGATTTCCCGAATTTTGCCCTTAAACTAGAATTTCGGTGGCGGCTTCATTTTTGAACTTCGAAAAATCCTTTCCCGGATTTTTCGGTCGCTACACCTTATTTGTCTAATATCTTGTCTAAATAGCATTATTGTTATTAAAATGGGAGTTAGATTGAAAAAATAATTAATATCAAGTAGTTGAGATTACTAATAAATAAGAGGAAGCTTCAGACAACTTAGGCAGTATGATCCACTGTCACCTTATCTTTTTCATATATGTGTGGAGGGACTTACTATATTACTGAAAGCAGAAAACTAAAGGAGATCCTTCGGGCGTATGAGGAATCTTCAGGGAAGGCAATTAACTTAACCAAGTCAAAAATCTTTTTCAGCAGGAATACCACCCAAGCTCATCATCAATACTCTGGGAGTCTCAGAATGCCTAGAAACTGGGAAATACCTAGGTCTTCCATCCATGATAGGGAGGAGCAAGAAGCAGATGTTTGGTTTGGGTATCTTCTTTATAGAATGTGGAAGAGAGTTCAACAATAGTTTGGGAAACACCTTGCCAAGGCAGGTGGGGAGGTGTTGGTCAAATCTGTGGCACGATCTATTCCTACGTATTGTATGAGTGCTTTAATGATCCCAAAGACTCTAGAAGAGGAACTAGAGAAAATGATTAACTTGTTTTGGTGGGGGAGTAACAAAAGTCAAAATAAAGGTATTATTGGCTCAACTGGGAGAAACTAACTATGAGGAAGGAGCATGGAGGTATGGGTTTCCTCCATTTTTATGGTTTCAATTTAGCTTTGCTAGGGAAGCAGGTGTGGCATATAACAACCCACGCGGATACTATTGGTGGAAGAGTGTTCAGAGCCAAATATTTACCGAAAGGTGACTTTATGGGGGCTTGCTTGGGCCATAACTCCAGTTATGTGTGGCGTAGTATCCACACTTTCTAGGTGATAGCTAAGTTGGGCATGCGATGGAGGATTGGTAATGATAGCTCGGTGTCACTATGGCATGAGCCTCTTAGTTGAGATGTGGCACGGACCCGTTTGTGAGGCCCCTATGGTAGTAGGAACGAAACATTGGTGTGTGAGGGACCTTTGGAACGATTCACACACAGGTTGGAATGTGAACTTCGTTAACCAATTGTTTCCCCCCATGAAGCTCTTCGTGTTAAACAAGTTACTATCTATGGTCCAACATGTGATGACAAACTTATTTGGAGGTGTAGTCGTAATGGGAAATACTCAGTTAAGCCTGCTTATTTTGATGATGACTTGGGGGGAGAGTAGAGATATGACATTTTAATTTGTTGTTGCCGTGTCCAGCCTTGGGCATGCAGCAGTGTTAAATCTCTTGAGAGAGAGCTTTGCCGCCCTTTGTGGTCCTACCCGGCCCGAGAGATTAGTCTCTGCGGTTGTGCGCAGAGGATACCCGGTTTATACCAAAAATTTGTCGTTGCCGTGAAATTGATTGGCAGTGGAAAGTCTCGCCAAAAGGATTTTATTGATTTATTTTGAGGAATAGCCAAAATATTTGTGGCTGGAAATGTGCATCAATGTTTAGATTTCGTGCAGGAGGATTATTTTGACATTGAACATTGGCCACAGCGGATTTCACGGTTCAAAATACACAAGATAGACCAAATTTGTCTGTGTCGGTTTGGTTAGGTTTCGAGAGGTCCTTACTTAATTATTATGGAAATTGTTAAAAAAATAATCAAAACTATAGCAAAAAAAAAGAACAAGAAAATAAGAGAATGAAAGAAGATGAGAGTCTTTTTATTTCTCTTCACAAGTATGTCTCTTCACATAAGGGTGAATCCTATTTATAGGGAGTGAATTGGTAAGTGAGAAAACAATCATAAAAATCCACTACATGAGAAGAGATGGGGAGAAGGATGGACATCCACTATGTAATAATACTATTCATAACACTCCCTCTTGTATGTCCATCGAAGATATGCCTCATTAAAACCTTACTAGAAAAAACTCAGTAGAAGAAAATCTTGTGAAGGAAAACAAGTACAATATCCTTTTGTGAGAATGACAAAATTTATTTATTTCTCCCCCTCAACCAGTCAATCATTTTTGAGACAGCGAATACCAATCAATTGTACCAGTTCAAAAAAATTACTTGGGACTTTGTGAAAAGGTGTGCAAGATTATCACGTGAACAAATGTGTTGAATGCTTATATCACCATTCTTCGGAAGATCATGAGTGAAGGAGAATTTCGGAGAAATATGCTTTGTTCGATCTCCTTTAATGCAACCCTCTTTCAACTGGGCAATGCATGTAATATTATCTTCATATATGGTTGTTGCATTTATTCTTCTGGAAGACAAACCACAAGTCTCTAGTATGTGCTGAATTAGAGACCTTAACCAAACACATTCTCGACTTGCTTCATGTAGTGCTAAAAGTTCTACATATTTGATGTTGTTGTCGTTATGGTCCAGTTTTTTAAAACCCGACTCTGACCGGCCGGTTGGACCGGCCCGATCGGGACTCAAATGTGTCTACCGTTCGGTTGCCTAGTTGGATCGGATATGCATTGACTCGGATGACGTCAGCAGCTTGGTCAAACTTGACGGGTCAACTTTGAATATGCCATTTTTTTAATTAAATTGCTCAGTCAAACTCGGCGGGTCAACTTTGAATGTGTCATTTTTTAATTAAATTGCTTAGTGTAAAAGTATAGGAATGTGGGATTGAACCCCAAACCTCTACAATTTTAAGGAAGCGCTATTAACCACTGCGCCAATGTGATGTTTTGTTAATTTCTTTCAAATATTTAGTATATGATATAGATTCAGTTAAAAAGCGGTGTTCTATATGTTTTCATAATATATATTTTAAAGTTTTATTGTATAAACATTTTTAAAATAATAATTCTATTTTCGTTTTGAATAAAGCATTGTACCAAATCTTGGGTCTCCTTTGGCCATTACATTCTTTTGTGGTGAATTTTGGTTAGACTTCTCTAGGTAGGATGTGTAATTTTTGGAAATAAGTTTTACAGGTACAAAATTTATATTATATAGGTCTTACAAATTTGTGAAATAGAGACCGAGTCCGAGTAATGCGGACCCGATTTTGGTCATGCGGTTTAATTATCGACCTCTCGGTCCGACCCTTGACCCAGTGACCCGATACCTTCACCGAGTCGACCACCAGTCCGAGTTTTAAAACATTGTTATGCTCTGCTTCACAGATCTCCACTAAATTATTGTACCACCGCAAGTAAACAAGTAACCTACTTGTGATCTACGATTATGAGATTTTGACAAACAATCTGCATCTGCATAACCTGTTAATTTTAATTTTGGTACTTTGGAATAAAACAAACTCATATTCATTGTATCTAACGAAGTATATACTTGACTTCATTTCAATGTCTTCGAAAGGGTGAAAAACTATATCTTACTAATAGATTGACAGAAAACGATATATCAAGATGTGTATAATTAGCAAAAAAACATCAACACTCCAATTGCATTTAGATATGGTACTCAAGAAATTGCTACATTGCTCAAATAGAACCCAAAATCTAGAAACATTCTCAAATAGCCACATGGTGTAGAGCTTAAAGAACTCCCTGAAAACTTCAAATGCGCATATTTAACGGGAAGTGAAAATTCAGCCAACTTTGACCCTAAGTAGTTATTTTTAATTTTATTTTTATTTTCGCTGCCTCGGAAAGGGAATTTAAATTTAAACTAGGATAAATTAGACCCTTTTTATTTATTCATTCAGGGCCTAAAACCCCGCTAGTTGGAACAGCCGATTCCCTCCGCCAACCATACCATCAGTCGACTTTGAATGCAGAGGGGCGGAATGGGTCAGTCGACCTTGGGTCATTGACATGTTTCGAAATGTTAAGGTAGTCCATCATTCGTATGATTACAAAGCCAGCCCAACTAATGACCAAACCCTTCGTTGGTATTTTATTTAAACGTGTCAGTTTATGAAAAGTAGGGCTTTTCATCCATTATTCACCACCTAAGTCCTTCACCATGGCTATTAAAACTCATAAAAATAGAGCGGTAAATCCACACCATGCAGGTTAACCTCCAATTTTCAACATAGCATAAATGGTTAAAATTGTATTTTTCTTCTGTACATCGAATTGAGATTCTGGGTTAGTATGAACACATTCAGTCAAAATTTCTAAATAAGGATCGACAGGAATAGCGTCGAGTATAGGAGAGGTGCTGGAAAACCATCAAGTCATTTGGAAGACACACCACAATGGCCTCCCCCATTTTGATTGGGAACAGTTGAGAATTACATACACAGACTCTTGCACATCCGTCTTAAGAACGTCAATGATGCTGCAAGCCTGCAGCAAGCCGAGTTATCGGTAGATCATCTCCTGAGAAGAGTAATCAGTAGATTACCTCCTAAGGTGATCTCTCATAAAGAAGGAATGTCTCAAGGCTTCCTTGGCTGTAAGTCTTTCAGAGGGGTCATATCTAAGTAACCCCTGCAATAGATGTATAAGATCACCAGCTGAATGATCAACATGCTGCATTATAAGGTTCTGCAAATATTTAAGAAAACAGTCAGGAGTATATTCAACACGTATAAATTGCTTTACAAGTAAATTCAGAGCATAAAATAACTAAAGAAACCTGCAGTCTATGAAGCTTCGTTACAGCTTTAATACTCTCCCTGGAGGTAGCACCCTCTGGCCAGTCTAATCTACCTCTTCTAACATACTTCTCTGCATGTCGGCTAAACAAGTAGAATAAAATACAGTCATTTATTGTGATTAAAGATCAATCAATTGAAAGCAAGTTCCCATAGTAGTACACTTACTCGACTCTTTTGAACATATGCTGCGGTAATGGACCAAGTACCCTCTCCATCATGGCAAGGTGCTCTAAATTTTCGTGGGTCTGAAACAAAGCTTCACCCTGCAATAGAAGCTCTCAAATCAGGATTTAATAAGATGGATAAATGGGCTTCTGTCAGGGGTTTTCAAAGAGGCAGGCATACCGTGCATAACTCCACCAATATACATCCTACACTCCATATATCACACGGATAACTCCATCCAAGACCTACAATATAAGGCCAACAGCAACCATTTAGCTGACATAGCTGGTAATTATTAGATGATTTATCACATGACTACATAGTCTTGAAGGCAGGCATTATTCTTTGCATAGCATTATATATACCAAGGATAACTTCAGGTGCTCTATAATGACGAGTTGATACAATGTAGGTCTGATCTACTCGCTCATAAGTGGTGCTGCCAAAATCAATAACCTTGATTGCACTTGACTTGGGTACTCTCTTGAAATAAGAATTTGGAGATCTAGAAGAACTCTGTTAATGAAGAACAGATGTTAGTGACTGAATTACTCTGTGCTGAACTTCTGCACTTAGTTAATAGAGTTCATTTTTACTTTTCCTAATATAGACACATAACACCTATGATGCAGGTGTTCCTTTAGTGTGAAAATTCAAAGTCTCATATACCTTGTAGTCGGGAACTTTGACATACTCAGGAGACATGAGGAGAATGTTTTCAGGCTTTAGGTCCGTATGGATCATCCGCAAATCATGCATGACTGAAGTTTAAAAAAAACAATTAGAAAGCTAACCCGGAGAAAAACAAAACAGTTTGATGTTACATCACAATAAACGACTTGGGACAAAGAAATCCAATCATGAACTACTTTTATCAGCTTAGGATACAACATAGAAATTTGCACAAACTGAAATATATAGAATAGATTAAAGGGAAACTGGTTCAAGTAAATACTACACACATGCTATACATTCCAATAGTTGTCTGCCAATCTCACGGACAAGATCAATGGGAAATGAGCGATAATTGTTTTTCCGAAGAAAATCGTATAAGCTTGGTCCAAGTTTCTCAAACACCTGTTAAAACCATTTAAATTCACTGACATCTTAACCCCCAAATTATTTGTATTATTATTGGGGAAATCAATCCATCACAAATCAATCAAATACTTACAATACAAATATGGTTACGATAGTCAAACCAGTTCCGTATTTGCACACAACTGCAAGGAACAAGACAATTTAACCAATGCAATGGAATCAAATATTATACATGGTAGTAGCATAGTTGACAAAAATAAAGCCAATACTACTTACCGATTGCCTCCTCTATCATTTTTCCCAAGCTGTTGCAACATCTCAATTTCTATCATTGCTGCTTCTCTATACTTCTTAATTCCACGGACAATTTTTATGGCAACCATTTCCTTCCGCTTTCGGTCCCAGCATTCCAAAACCTGCCCAAAAGTTCCTCACCCATTTTGCTGTTAATTTTATCTGCAACCATTATAAATAAGTATAAACCATCCAAGCCTAGCAAAAGAAGAAAATTCAAATTTCCATTTGATCATATAATTTGATCATATAATTCCCAAAATGTTTCAACACCTAAGGACACTTAAAAATTAAATGATCATCACTAATAAATGGATTACTTAATGCATAAAATTATGTGCGGGTTTGAAAAATTAAGGAGTGAAGATGACAATAATCTAGGAAAGTAAATTTCTTAATGATGGTTAAGTGTAATTACAGCGAGACGTTAAATTTTCTCCAAGAGCAAACATGTAATGTCCATCTTTGTCATCATCTCGCAAAGGGGGAGAACCATTTCGAGCAACTCCATTAACAAATAGAGAACTAGTGGTATGTTCTGAAGGACCCCTTGAAGGAGCATAGCTTGAAATAGTCCCAACCTCTTGTCCAAAAAACAATTCTACCTGAGCCTACAAACAGCCATCCATTCATGCACCACTCAGTTAAAAAACAAAATTTTACCCCACCTCCATGAACCTTGCCCTCGCCATCATCCCAGATTGTTATAAAAAAATTGTATATGTATACACAAAATAAATCATCAAGAGCATAATAGCAAAGTATTATAGAAAAGTATTTAAACAACTATGCCAAATTCGCCTCAGACTAGACAGGTAATTCATCAGAAAACTCCATTAACATGAGATATACCAGAGATTAGATCTTTTACGACACCACACCACACCACCATCACAAATCACAAATAATAATATCATAAAAAGTCCAACGATGTAAATAAAAAAATAGTCAACTTATGATAAAAGCTAGAAAACACAATCAAGACACGGCAAGCCATGTTGATACAAAACTTCTAGCATGGATTAAAAAAACTTTTAAAAAGGTAACAAACTTCATTCTCATAAGCGATATTTAAACATCAGATCCTGCTCTATGCAGGTAGAAAAATCAGTACACAACCACGATCACAATTAGACAGAATAAAATGAATAAAGTCAACTAGTAAGAAAACAAGATCCGCGTTATTATGCCATCATACACAGGTCCGTTATATCGATCAAAAGAGCAAACCTAACAGATCCATCAAATAAAACAAATCGCGACATAAATCATGATAAAACAAAAGCAACTTTACCTGAACCAATATACCTAAATTACACAAATCCCACCAGATCTACAACCAGAAAAGATAAAACCACAAGGGAAAAAATAAAACTATCAGATCTGAGAATATGGGATCCAGAAAAGAAGTTACCTTGGGGACTTCAGGAACGTCCCAGCCCAACCTCGCTCTCTTTCTTGGGCGGCGATCCATGTGAGTATGAGGAAATTCGAAGACGCGTTCCATCTCCATGATTCAGAGAACTGCAAAACTTCAAAGGAGAAAGATTCGGAGGAAAGAAAAATATGCGATTTGGGGAAATTGTGCCTCGGCTGCATAAGAACCCTAATTTCAACGTAGACCTAACCTAATAATAACGACCGCATAGGCGGTTGAGATGCAATCTCACAGTCCACGTGTCAGTGCTGAGAAGCATCTTGATGGGAATGAGTGGATAGTGCTGTCAATTGTGGACTATGGTTAAATCCGGGCCACCTTTTTAACTATGGTTTGGTTAGGTTCGCTGGAACCGGAATGGAATATTCGCCAGTGTCATTGTTTTTTTTTTTTTTATATCAACACTAATGTAATAATGGGCTAATATCCATAAGTTATGGTGTTATTATTAACACCCCTTGTACTCGTGACTCACACCACCACATTTTTTCATAAATGGAAAAATACCTTCTGAAAAGCTATCATAATAGAAATTTGAAGTTTAGGTATACACATTTTTGTATTGTATATAACGTACGAATTGTGTTTGTGTTGTACTTTTTTTTAGAAAGCAGAACTAGGACAACTACATAATTGTTATTCCCTCAGTATCCTCAAGAATAATCAATTGGATAGAGGGAGGGACAATATTGTAAAAAACAAAATTACAATTTAAAGATAAATTATTTTTACATAAAATATCATCAACTCGCTCTATTCTTGGTGCTTGGAATCTTTGACCATCTCACATTAGGTTCCTCATTCACCATACTCTTGATGTTATCAATTATTGAATAGAGACCGTGGTTGGTAGTTGAAGCCTCATTAATTAGATGCAAGGCAACTTGAGAGTCACTCTCCACCACAAATTAGGTTAAACCTTTTCCTATCACCACATTACGTATGTGATAGATTGCCAACAGCTCTACTTTGATAATACAGCAGGGATTCAATTTCACGGCAAAACCAAATATGAAAATACCTTTATGATCTCTAATTACACCACCACATCCAACCTTGATGCCACCATCAATTTCACTATGAAAACAAATATGAACATACCTTTATGATCTCTAACATACCCACGCGCAAATGTCTATTCCTAAATGGAGAGAGGAGGTGTGTTAAGCGTCTCATATCAGATATGATATGGCTTGAAAAAAGAGTTTATAAGTGGGTGACACCCCTCACCTTACAAGCTGGTTTTGTGGGGTTGAGCTAGGCCTAATCCATAATTTAAGATGGTATCAAAGTCATCCAAGATTCATTGGACCACCCGTTGTTCGGACCACCGGGTCATGCTTTGGATGTCTATTCATGGGCGTGCCCAAGCACATGATGTCTATTCCCGGGCGTGGGGGTGTTAAGAGTCCCACATCGGATGTGATATGGCGAAAATCGGTTTATAAGTAGGTGGCACCTCATCTTACAAACCGATTTTGCTGGTCTCGAGAAGTTAGCACAAACC
>JAJHUT010000158.1:0-269184 GCA_020916435.1 Oxytropis ochrocephala
CAGTATTACTTCGTTCAGTTACGTATTGCTTCACGTTTATGCAATTCACAGTCGCTAAATCTTGTGGTCAGAAGCTCGAGATGCCTCAATTCTCCATCCAGATTACAATAGTCGTGTTTGTATAATAAATATTGTGATAACAACTTTTGATATTCATGAACAAAGTGTCCATTGAGTTTATTGATCTGGGCAGTTCTCCCAAGACGGCTCCAGCGCTCAGTCCCATAGGTGTATTGACCTCTTCGAGCTCCTACTGTTGCGGCTGAATAAAAGATGAATCATTTGGTGGTTGCGGTTTGCCATAGATGCTGGCCATGGACAATAGAGACAACGTCAGAAGGACGTGTTGTTTCCATGAGGTTCATCTAATGAGCTCAACCCGATCGAGTCCGGCTTCCATTTCTCGAAATTGCTGGTCGTACAATTTTCTCCTCTAGTGGGTGGTTTTATCTCAATTGTACCTTCGACATCATTCTCGTTTAATTGAGTCCCTGTCCGAATCATCCCTCCATTCAACTCATAGTTGTCCTTGTCCGCTAGAGGTGTTACAATTCATCTAATAGTATCGCTTGTTGGCTTCAAATGGCGTCAGATTGGTTGCGGTGCCAGTTGGGCGATGAAGTTAGATGGGTCGAGCCCTCGGGGAAGGGGGTGGGGTGGGGTGGGCTTAATTACCAGATATATAAGGTGTCAATATGCAGTATCTTGGCCTGGGTGGAGTAAAGTTACAACAAGTGATTGTTTGAGATTGTCAATCGAGTTCAACCAGCAACATCGGTCGATGTTGATTGTTCCAGGCAGGATTTTGAGCTTGTATGTCAGGAGGCGTAGTTTGCGTGCTCTATCATTATCTCTCAAACAAATTCTAACCCGAAAATACTCTTGTATTGCCCATGGCTATAGTTCAGCACAGATTTGTTTGTTTAAAACTACTTGATGAAGTTCAATTTTCCACTTTACCTGATTTTGTTCAACTCTCACGCAACAGGCCGGCGGACATACTACTCCTCTTTAGGCCTGCCTGTATTGGGCCAGCTTATTCAAGATTAAACTCAGCCTACTACGGTACACCCATAGGACCATTCTCGGCTGTCCCCAGGTGAGTGGTAGTGTACTGGGAGTGTAATTCTAAGTTAAATCACAAAACTTGTGATTGTCTGTAAAAATATATACGAGAATCATGTGAAATGGAAGAAATCGATGATAGAAATTGCCTAATTTCTACTCAATGTAAGGGCTCCATATATCCATCATCAGATTGTTATTTTGGCATGAGAAAAAGTGGCGAAGGTTCTCAATTCATCTCACGGGTGGACATTCGCACCTCGGCCGGCGCTTGAAAGGTGACGAGTGGGCGAGTTCGGTGTGGCCTGCGGAATGCACTTGCAAAGCACAACAATTGACATGCCGGCGCTGAGCGAAAACAACACGAAAAAAGGCCGTCCGCTGTTTGTGGCCAAAATGCAGTTGACGCAACGATGACGGGGAAAACAACACCAATTTGATGTTAAATATGAAATTTGGTTTATCGGTTTTTGTTTCAGGCGGATGGATGATCATGAAGATAGTCTCATTTCATTTTTATACAATTCACATTTTACAGGTGCCGACATCATTACAATCAATTGTACTCACATGACAATTATTATTTTGTTCCTTTGAGGGCACATTTTTGGCCAACAAGCGGAGACAAACTCCAATAACCACCTTGAAATGCCAGTGTCCAACTAATTTGAATATCAATTTCATGATTATTATTTCCTCCGATATCTGATAAATTATTAATCAACTATTCAGAACAATCAGAGGCAGTCATCAGAATCATTATGTGACAATTTACTCAGTGTTTTATTGGTCAGAGATTGTTATTGCAACCTCGTTCATGTCCATCATCAATATCATCATTAGATTCAATCCTATTAAGAGAACAAATACTAAAGGAGATAGATTCATCAAAAGAGTAGCCCATATAAAAGCTTCTTACAATATTAATATTAAATATATGAGAGATTTTAGATAGAAAAAGGAACCAGGACCAATATGACCACCACCTGTGCCAAGGTTCTTTATGATTTTCCCGCACAACCAGAATCTTCCAGAGTTAAATATTTATCAAGGTAGAGATAATTTCAACACTACTAAACAAGGATATTGGCGAGGGCTGGTGGGAGGAGTGAACGAACGGGGGCGAACGAGGCCTCTTCCCGGCTAGTTATGTGGAGATTCACGACGACAGGCCGCCTCAACCACCGGCGCCACCGCCTGCTCCCTCAGCAGCAGCATCGGTCCAACAACAATCCAATATCTTCAAAATACACCAAAACTAGCAACAACAACTCAAGCTGGCCAGTCGGGCGCCCCATTCACTCAACAGAGCTCGCATGCCGAGTGGAGCCTGGATTGGCCGGACGAGGATTGGGACGACGGCGATGATAGTGGAGACAATGCAACAGATTATCGGGCAGCCAACGAGGCTTCCTGTTGGCAGCCAATATTATGGCTCCACTGGACCATCTGCTGCCGGTCAACCGCACCAACACCAACAACCAGCTAATTATCAACACCAAACATCGGATCTTATCTCAGGCCACGGCCAACCTATCGCTGGCCGATAATCGGAGCCTCCAATCTACCACAGGTGGCATGTGGGCCCAGGCTGGCGCGGAGCATTGCAAAACCGAGGAAGGAATCTTTAAATAGGTTCTCCAATTTCGTCAAATCTGGCCTTGAGTTATATCCTCGAGCATAGAAGGCCATCAATGTTCCACCTGAAAATATTGTTCAAATTCAATATGATGATGCTAGAGCTGGGCATTATATGGAAGCCAAACTTCAATCCCTATCAGTGTGTGGTCAGTAAAACACGGCAAGGAGACTAAGATGAAGGGCCTGAAGACCTATATTTTATGATATAACCCCGTAAATCACGAGTAATATTGTTGTCAGGCGTCGTTACAAGCACTTCTGGACTGGTTGATGCAACGGCGTCTAGAGGAGAAGTTCATTGTGACCCCTTTGCCATACTCTGCCTGAGAAACAAATCGCTGGCCGATTTCAAAGAGATTTTTGTCGAACACCGCAAGAATTTACTCCAATGTATGGGTGCACTATATCTGCTCACGACATCCAATACTGTCTCAATGTGATGTTTGGTGGCATTTCATGACCTGCAGCACGGACGACATGAAGGGCTGGAAGCTGGGCAAGAGGAAGGCCGAGGAAGGACGAGCTCGTTGAGACCAATTTCTTCTTCTCGGTCGAGAGTGAACCCAAACACAGTGCCGCTGGACTCCGGTCAAGACCACGAAACAGCTGGACAACTTCCAGAGGTTTGTGTCAAAGGATGTCGACGAAGGCCGTTAAGTTGATGTTCCTACCACCACCGTGGACCAAAGTAAGAAGTTCTCGTGGTGTCTATGCAAAAGATTACAAGAAACTTAGCGAGTCTATTAAACCAATTCGTCGTCGGCCTTCAACAATCAAGTGCACCGCCTGGGCGAAATAGTTTGGAGTTTAAACGAGGCCATAAGACAAACAAGTGCAGCTTACAGAGGATATTAGTCGTGCTTCACAGAGGACCAGCCAGAAGAATGATTTTGAGCCCATGGCCGATATGTTGCAATCAATACCGGGGATTGATCTCTGGCTGGCCAGAGATTCTGGCAACTACATAAGAATACTATTATTACAGGAGGAACGAACACGAGGAAGTTGGTCGAGGAGGCAAATTAAGTGATAAATGAAGTATGTCGAAGTCAACCAGGAGGGCCAATGTTCATAACTTATTCAATCTCTTGCTGAAATCAATCCATTTCCACAATGAACGTTTATTTGATTTTAAACAGATGATGCAAGTCTTCCTGACGAAGCCCAGATCAATTTCCCATTCAGACATAGTTGGAAAGCTCAATCAGCATTGAATAAAATCAATGATGCTTGAATTCAGTACATAGCAATTAATTTGTTTCCAGTAATATAATTAACTGTGTTGTTGCTTGTTTTTGTATTTTTTTATCGGCTCATCAACCGATAATATTATCAATAATAATAATCCTAATTTATATGCGATGATCAAGAAGTAAAGACATGAGCAATGGCGACGGCCCTCTTGGTTTTTGTTTCCCAATCAAAGTTAAACTGTCCAATAGATTCTTTATTGCTCTCAATCCAATTCACTCGTACAATTATTTCACATAATTAGCAGGGAGCATAAATTACAAATCTACTTCTTTGGTTGATTCGAGCGATCCGCCTCGACAATTCGGACAATACCATTTGCCTTTGGGTTTTGATGTCAAACGAGATACAGTGGGAAGTGGAACCAAATTTCAATTTCGCAGGCATCACATTATCGCAACAAATCATGTCACCATAACTTACCTGGTGACTTTTACAGTGTTGGCTCTCATGATTCCCTTTGGCTACTTTTTGGTTGGGACGAATAGGAGGATGATGAGGCCTGATTCTTATTATTAGGAGTTAGAAATTGCTCTTAGAATTCTTGGGTTGGTCGTTGTGGCGTTTGTTCTCGGTTCCATCTGATGTTGCTGCATTAATCAATTTTAAATCATGATCTAATTCGCGTGATTTATTATTCTAGTTGGATCCAGGGCATCTGAACGATACAAGCCAATTTATTGTCACTGATCTCCTGCATTTTGGCCAAATAATGCCTGAGTTGAAAACAATAATTTCACCCTGCCTAAGGTCATTTGATGATGAGGATATTTGTCGTCGTTGTTGTTCCGCCGCCCCTACTGCTAAGGTATTTGTATTTGTAGCTGTTATAGATGTTGATTGTAGGTGGTAATTGTTGATGTTGGTGATGATTTGTTGTTGAGCCATTATTACTATTATTATACCTACTCGAATCTTTGTTAGATTTGCTTTCTAATTTGCTCAGCGAAGTCTCTGTAATCTAGCTGGAGCTCATGGACACACGTTATCCTTCTCGACAGGATCATTTGGAACATTCCTCAACCAAATCAATAAAATTCTCTATGTATCTGGCGACAAACTTTGAAGTAATGTCATTGACGGAGGTGCCCATATTTTGGAATTCATCATTTCCGGCAACGAACCAGAGCCCAAGGACAAATGATGTAGCCTGTGTGTCCAATTCGAAGATCAAGTGAAAAACAGGATCCTGAATATAATAATTTCTCCGGTTGTTCTGTTTCTTTCTAATGGTTGAAGAGTCTAATAATAAAAGTGGCTCGATAGTTGTCACTTTAACATGCTAATATACAGTCTCTGGTGTGGCATTATGATCATGTTGGTTAGTTACATGATAATTTATTTTTTGCTGGAAATAAACTTTCAGTACAGAAGTTTATTTGTGGTTCGCGCGCCATCTATCCTCATCTGCCAACTGGATTGACGTGCGAATTCGTCCGCACCATATGATCGGCGTGCTCCGGATCCTGCAGTGTCAATTTTTCACAGCAAACAGGTCCTGAATTAGAGGAAAACAAATGAGTTTTGAAGTTACTGCAGGCTAAAATTTTGCACTTTCTGTGCGCGTTCGGTGCAAATTCAAGAGCCCCACCAACATTGCGTAGTCTCCGCAAGCCGACTGTACGCACTCACCAGGCCATCATCAAACAAAATCGCACATCGTGAGGACCGATACAATGATGGCTTTGACGATAGAATCAATATGTCTTGAATAATTAATTACACAGAAAGTGTGAATATATCAATCATAAGGAGCGTGAACGAGACTCGAGAGTTATTAGGATGCAGAAACATTTCTTAAACCACTAAATTGCCCTCTGAATGGTTCTCCTACTACTTCTTGAATCATCATATATGGTTCTTATACATTAATAAAACTGGGCCGGTCAGCAACTGGTCTGTTTTACCAATTAGAGAGATAAAACATATCATCCAATAAAAAATATTATTTCATCTTTAATAAACAATAATAACTCATTTGGCCTCATGTCATGCATATATGATAATGAAAATATTAGCCTATAAATGATTATATTGCACTGTTCAGAGGGGGTTACATTACGAGTTAATTTTTAATCTGCTACCAGCCCGTCAGTTAGGGGCTCAATTCAAATTTGGGCATCGCAAGAAGAGTTCCAAGAAAACTTTTAGTGTGCACTTAGGAGATGATGAATATTGTTTCCATGTATATTATGATAACTTATAAAACTGGACGTGTACAGCTAATAATGAGACAACAGACTGAGAAACACAAGACAGAGAGTGAGACAAGACAAGACAAGACAAAGAAAATGTAAGATAATATTTTATTGACTGGCAGCTCTGGATGAAGCGAGAGTGAAAATGAAAACGAAAGCACAGCCAGTTCGGCCTCACTTTCTCCAGTGTCGAGAGATCATTCAAATATTATTCAGTTAAGAGCATCTTGTGAATGCGAGAGCCAAAGAAATAACATGCAACTAAATGTTGTTTCTCGTTGCTTGCTCCATGACAACAACACAGGCGGCCTGATAAATGGGAGCTATTTCGAGATTACTCGTTACCTGTCCGGACGAGATGTGATACGACGACAAGTGCGGCCAGCGGTGATGGATGGAACGGGAAAAGGTGAGGAGGGAAGTGCAAGTGGCGAGACCGTTGGCGAGCATAGATAAGAGCGGACGAGATGAAGGAATTTCTCTGATGTTACTTTGCCTTCATCTGGCAGAGATACAGATCATACCTACAGCTATGCCTCGCAGATGATCATTTTCCATTGACTGCTAAATTATCATTGTTAGCTAAGCAGGATAGCGCGAGAGAGGCCGAAATGAAAATGAGAACAAAACAAAATAAAATAAAACAAAGCTGATACTAATCTGGAAGCTTGACACACTTGAAAGGGGTTGGTTGCCGTCCCAGATCGTACAGGTAGTCTCCCTAGAGAGATACAAAAGCAGTGTTTGTAGTGATAGAAGTAGTAGTAATAGTTGTTGTTGTTGTGAAAAAGCAAACTGATTACTGGATGAATTGATGTCGGCCGGTGGCGGCCATAGTCGGAACATTAGCCCGCCAGTTTGGAGCCACTTTTTAGCATTATCAGCACCTGCAGACCGACACGACGACGCCAAGCTGACGGCCGAATCGAGTTGCCAGTGTCCTCTGTTAATCTTGCCGGGCCTTCCCCAGCAGCCTTCGGCAGGCCTTCCGCAAGCTGCATCTCGCCGTCGGTCCGTCAAATTGAGTAATCGATGTGGTTGGCGTCCGGCGTAGTTGTTGTGGTTGGCGGCTGTTGTGGTTCGTTGGTCGCACATCAGTCAGCCAGCCAGTCTGTGGGCAAACAACCCGGGAGTGGTTTGTATTGTTGTTGCAATTTGAATCACATCCAGCCGGCTGGTTAATCGCGCACGGAGCTGAAGGCAACAAGTGTCTGCAAGTGCCTCGTCGGGCGTCTTTGTTTGCCGAGCCCAGCAACAAACGGAATAATCTCATTGGTCGCGCGCGCGATCAGCCCAAACAATGGGCCGGGCGGACGGGAAAGCCAATCGGCCTCGAGAGACTGACCAAAATGGGCCGCTTTAAAACCGCAATTTCTAAGCAAAATCATTCAGGTGTGAGTGGTGACGTACAACTGACGGCCGTGGAATGGCTCAATTCGGCGAGCTCGCGCCGAGAATCCCAATTGAGCTGATTCATGGGCCGCCCATCGATCTGGCCTCCGAATTGAGCCTCTCAAATGTCGTCAAATCTTATTCGGGAGTTAAGTGAGTTTTGCTCGCCGGAACTACTTTGGAGCATGCAATGATTAACTGGTCGAGCTAATGCCGTGAACGAGATTAGTCTTGGGCGCCATGGAAGGGAAAAATTGAGACGCCTAATGGTCGACCACGCGAAAGGTGGCTTGCCTGTGGTGGTGGTGGTCATAGTCAACATCGCCGCCACCGCCGCCACCTGCCGCCGCCGCCGACGCCAACGACAAGGCCGGCAAACAAATTTAATTAAACCAACAATGTCGCGCTGTGTCTCGCCAGACAACAAAGACATTAAACTAAGTCTTTGCGTCATTTGTAGTTTCCAATCGCAAAAGTGCGAGCGCGTGAAAGTCGACGTCAGAGTCGTCTCGGCCGCCGCCGCCGCCGCCGCCGCCACCGCCACTGACCAACTCAATTGAGATCACGCGGCGAATGGCCGGAAGTGGCCAAGAGAGCCCCAGTTAATGGGCGCCCACGACGACAATTTCCAAATGAGCAGCTGCGGGCAGCCGGCCGGCCAGCCGAAGGAGCCCGCGGTTTTTATTTATTTAAACTGGCTGGGCGGCGGAATGCGGCGGCAGCGATCAATTTAAGTGACTTAGGTGGGGGCGCCTGGCCGGCGACTTTACGCGCGCGTGCCTTACTTGTCGCATCATCCAAATTGAACAATGAAAAAGACGTACACTCACAAGGCCATTGGCGGCCTTCGGCCAGTGGCTGTAAATTCCGCCTCGTCCACTCCTCCCGCCCGTCTCGTCTGTCTCTCGGCCGGCTCACCTCTGAGGCGCCAGACTTTGTCCAGCTGTTGCTGCTGCTGCTGCCCGTCGCGCTGGTCATCAGCTAGCAGTCGTGGCGTCTCACTTTTCGCGGTCTCTGCCTCACCCAACCAACCAGAGTAGAGTCCACTTAAAAGCAGACCTCGACATGTTCCACTTCTGTCAGTCGGTCTAGTTAGTTCGTCGAACACATTTTTCTATCACTTGATCAAATCCATACAGATACAATACAAGAGCAGCCTCACATCCAAACAACAGCAAACATGTCCCCAATCAAATCACGAGGCTCGAGCTCAGCTCTCCTGGCCATCGCAGTCATCGGTAAGTAGACCATCGAGCCCACTCAGCCAACCCTCGCACCTATGCACACTCGCACTCGCACACTCAATCAATTTGCATGCTCACCAACCAATCTGAACTGCACCTCAAATCATACTGCACAACCATTTGAATTTTAGCTTTCCCAATTAGTCTCGCCAGCCGGCCAACTGGCGCCGAGACGGAGCCCAACTCGTCGAGTCAGTCGGATTTATGGCGAGTCGGCGGCCGGCGACCAGGAGTTTTCGCGCCCAAACGCCAGTACTTCATCGCGCCCAGGATTGGCGCTCGGCGGGCGGCAACGGCGGCGGCCCGGCGGGCCATCTGGTCGGCGCTCGAGGAGGCCGCACTGCAGGCGCTCGGCCAGGTGCAGCCGCACCTGCACGGCTTCCCGGCCCCCAGGTCGTCGCTGTGGTTCCTGGTGGCAACCGACGGCTGAGGTCGCCCGTCGGCGGCCTCCTACCGCAGGCACGAATCGGTCGGCGGGCGGCGCCCAGTGGCCTGTTGCCGCAGCCCCGCGTAGGTCGCCGCTCGTCGGCCAACTACCTGGAGGCCGGCCCGCAGTCGGCCTTCGCCGAGGCTCAATCGGGCGACCAGGAAGTGGGCCATGACGGCGCTTGGCGACGACTCGGCTCCTGAACGAGCCGTCGAGTCGCTCATCAATGCGGGCAGGTGAGCGACTTCGCCACGCCCGCGGACGGCCACGAGACGAGACGGAGGGCAGCCAGGCAGGACCAGCACATGCACTGTTGTTTTACACCACTGCACAAACACGCACCCACGCACGCACAACAAACGGCACCCAGACGCGCACCTGGCCAATCTCATCATCTCTTTGATTTAAATGGCGGCAGCCGCACTGACAAACACACGCCGGCGACACATCAACAGCAGCTCGGCACGATTCTGGCGGCCGAGGCAGTGCCAGATAAGGCCATGGAAAGCGCCCACCAATCGAGTGGGCACCTCAACCATAGCCTTCGTTCCCAGGTAAGTCTACTACATTGGCTACAACATCTTCTCTATCATCACTGCGACCATCACAATAACTGACATCACTTTCCACGTGAAGGCTCGGCAAGCGAACCAGCGAGACTCTGGAGCGGCTCCTTTGCGACCAGTCGGCCGACTGCAGCCAGCTGGCGCTCATCGCCGGCCTAATGCGCGCTTTGGGCCCCGCCGGCGGCCAGGACCAGACGGACGAGTGGCCAGGTGAGATGGGGCTGGCCGAGGGGCGAGACCAGCAGCAGCAGCGGCCGGTCCGCGCCGAGGGCGTCTTCGACGAGCCATTCTGAGCAGCAGATCAGACGCGACAGTCGGGCCTATCACGACCACGCCCATGACTCGGACGGGCCGCACATCTCCAGGCCGAGCCACTTTGAGGCAGCTACAACAACAACAACAAGAGAGTCACCTTCACGCCCAGGATTGGCCGCTAAGTCAACACCTCTGTCTTCATTGTCGTCGTCCGTCATCTCGTCGTCGTCGTCGCGACTATTCTTCGGTCAAACATTTTACTATGAATAGACAACAATATATGTATGCGGGAACACAACAGGTGGAGAGTTGCGAGAAGGAGCCGAATGAGTATGTGAAAGAGAGGAAACGGGTCGAGAGGGAGAGAAAGAGAGGAAGAATCATCATGTTAATTAAAAGTATTGGTTGCGAGAGACATATAAACTTGTATCTACCTGATAATTGAATTAGTCCACTGGGGAAGTCCTTCTTTCACCTTTGATCTGTTTTGTTCGACTCCAAACCAACAATTAGGCGCATTCAAATGAGACTCACTCGACTGGATTCATGCGATGAAGTCGTTCGATCAAGCTTGCTTTAAAAGGTGGCGCTTTCAGCATTATCATCACCTCCACACGAGACTCCCATCTCCGTTAACCTTGTCGCTTGGCCGACTGCATCCCATTCACAGGTGATCGGCGTCTTTGTCAGCCAGCCTGGCACAGCCGACATCAGTTTGGCGCTCGAAATGAGCGGTTTTCCTCTGTCGTCGCAATCTCAGTCCCAATTCCAGTCGCAGTTGTTGCTGATGTTGTTTTTTGTAATTTGAATTCATTTATCGTCGTTTAGTGGCTGTAAGGTCGAAGGCGCGAGCAACAAACAAGTGTCTGGTGTGGGCCAGAGCGCATTGAATAATCACATTAGGAGACGTGCAATGGGAAAGGACACAAACTGAGAAGGCGGCACCAGTGGAGCGGCGGCGACGATATAAGATGTGTGTCGATCGACTGGCTGCTTGACTAGCTGGTGGGACGGAGAGACAAAGGAATGTATTTTCGTTGACTTAATTCATCGGCCAACCACAACAAACAAAAAGTCGCTACTGGCCTATTTAATGATTAACTTGAACTTATTGGGAAGAGCCGAACTGGCCAACGAGCTGGCTAAGCAGCTCAACTCCCGCTTTGTTTGGCGGGAATTCGATCAGTTCGGCTCAATTGAATTGAATTTGCGGCCGGCCAAGGTCAGCCTGACTGAGGTGCAACAGTTGGCTTTGGATGGGGCCCATCTCGGGCAGGTAAAGGCGCTCGACAGCAAGTTAGGACTCTCCTTGTTTGCACAAGATTTATTGTTTCGGCCAGGCGACGGCGACGGCGACGGCGACGGAGATGGAGATGGAGATGGAGATGGAGACCACCTGAAGGAGAACAAAGAAACAAGTGGCTCTTGGCTCGCTTTTGTTCTGTTTCCGACTGCTAAATAGGCGAGAAATTTGATACGCGCGCGAGGTAGAAATATATTTGGATTAGCAGCGACTTGTTGCTCGGCCAGCTGCCAGTTCCGTCTCGCTGGTTGTTTCAGTTGTTGTTGTCGGTGGTGGCTGGTGTTGATTTAACAAACAAACACACAAACAAACAAATCAAACAAACAAACAGACTCACTTTAAACGTCGCCGTCGTCATCCTCCTCGTCCGGTCGGATGCCAAAATGAGAAGCCACAAGACGGTGGAAGTGAAAGTTGCGGTCGACGGAGCTTAGTGTTTGCGGGCCGGCCAGCGACTCCACTCCCGAAACCTGTTGATGGATGGCGGCGAGTCGCCCGGCCCCAGTCTCATTTGCTCGGATAGTATCAAACAATTCAGAATAATTCGACGACGACGACAGCGCCGACGATGGGAAAGCTCGCCAAAGAGATTACACAAAATGAAGCGGCCGAGATTGGCCAGGTGAGCGGCCAATTAGACTGGCGGCGGCCGACGGAGCTCTCAATGGAAGGAGGCCGCTGAAGAGTGGACGCTCTCTTTGGCAGCGCCTCTAGCGGCGACAGGTAACTCCTTCTCCTCGTATTTGTGATTCGCGCGTCCGGCTGAGGAGGAGGAGGAGGAGGAGGAGGAGGAGGAGGAGGAGGAGGAGGAGGAGGAGGAGGAGAGAGAGAGAGAGAGAGAAATAAAAGACATTCATTCCTTATACTTGAAACTGTGAACACCGAATCGTGGCCAGATACCTTTTCCGGCCTAATACTGAGATCAATAATATAATCTCCACTTGGCGGCCGCCAGTCGAATGGGCCAATTGTAGTCCATTTATTTATTTATTTGGCAGCCATTAGCGTTGTTCGTCGTCGTAGCCATCGCCGCCAGTGGCAAAGTAGAGTTCAGGCGCCGCCAGCAGAGCAACAAGTGGCGGCCAGTCATCGATTAATTTGTTTTCCTTGTGACTGATTTCGCGTTTGGCCTTCAATTGAGCGAAGTAACATTAAATGGGCGGCCAGCGCGCAATGTAATAAGTCATTTTATTATTATGTCTGTCGCGCTGGGCTCATTTCAATCAACTCAACGACGACAACAACAACAACAATAATAGTAATTGAAATCTCCAAGTGACGGCTATTTTGGTCCGTCTTATTGTCATCCCGACGGCTAAATAAACATTGGCCGTCCGCACTCGTCGTTTGACAAATTTTGGCCCACAATAACAACACAACAACGACGACGACGACAACAATCGGCCAAGCGAAAGTCTCACGCGCCGACTGGCCAGTCAGAGACACGAGCAGGCGGCTGGCCAGTTGGGCGCGCGCTCGAGACGGCCACTTGCGGTCAACACTCAAGCGGCGGATGATCGCGAATGGGAAAATGAGTGCAGGTGGCGACAAAGACTCCAACCAGACCAGCAGACCGCAATTTTCTTTCATTTCTCCGTCTGTCTGTCTATCCGACTGACTGACAGACTGGCGCCGATTGAAATGCTAATGACTTTCGTCGTCTTGTTAGGTCTCTCGCGCGCGCGTCTTTTGCAGTCGGCCTGGAAAGGAAGCGTCGCCCAAGTCTGGTCGTGGCCGTCGACGCCTGCGAGCTTCCTCGACGAGACGGAAAGTGGCCGCCGCCGTCGCCGCCGCCGCCACTGCGACATGTTGCGCTGTTGATGTCGCTGACGAGCGCAAACAGGTGACAGTTTTGCTCGAAAACGGCCGCCCTCCAGTCAAATAGAGTGGCGCTCGTTATAATTAGGCCACTGAAATGCAAACGAGCTCCGGTAGTGGCGCGCAAGAGAAAGTGAGAAGGCGAGGGCGACAGACAGAGAGAGAGAGAGAGAGAAAGAAAGAAAGAAAGAGATGAGTAGCGCCACTCAGGTAATTGGCCAGCTACGTCAAATTCATATTACATTATATCGAATTGAACTTGGCCGGCCGCGACGACGAATTCCCGCCGAGTTGTGTGACAAACGCGACAACTTGAACTTGAGGACCTTTATTTAACTGGAAGGGCGCCCAGTCGTGCGCGTCTGCACCTGGCCGGCCTGGAGGAAGGAGCCGAGCCGAGCCGAGTTGTCGTGCTTTATTGCCCTAAAGAGTGAACGTCCACAATCAGTCTTTTACAACTAAATCCAATCCTATCCAAGCCAGACTAATCTGGGCGAGTCCAGCGCGGTCCAGTCCACTCTAATTCAACAGGTGAGACAGAAACAGAGATCATTTTTCCTCTCACACACACGACGACGACGACAACGACGACTACAACGACGACGACAACGACAACAAGTGTGGGACATTACATGTAAGCTCGCCTCTCGCAGGCCGTCCGCCCATGTCTGTTGATCGTGAACTTGGCCAGATTGAGGCTCTCGGCGGCAACGGCGGAGGCGACGGCCAGTCCAGCCGAGTCTCCCTGCTGTTTGCCTGCGAACAGAAAATAACTTTCGCCGCGAAATCGGCCAAACTGGAACTCTAATCAAACGTCGAGACGATTGGCCAGAGTTCAAGTTTAGCTGGCCTCCATCGATTTTAATCAATATTTGATTGATGTCTGTGCGTTCAGTCTCATTGGCCGGCGCTAATTTGCTTGTTGGCCGTTGCCGCCGCCGTCGATTAATTGGGACTGAGCGCCTAATTGACGGGCCGCCGGCAGAGCCACAGACATAGATAGAGTTAGAAAGAGGAAAGAGAGAGGACAGAAAAAGGAGCTGCACATAGAAAGAGAGGCCTAATCAAGTTTATTCATGAAACAACAAACAAGACGAACAGTTTCTCGAGTGGAGTTCAATCCCATTCGGGCGACGCGCCCAAAGGAGGCCATTTGATTGATGGCGATGAGAGTTTAATGTTGCCGTCGTTGGCCGGCCACCGGGTAGATGGGAGTTTGAATGATAATAATGATAATAATCATCGTCGTCGGGATGGATGAAAGCCCAGTCCGGCGAGCCAAGCGGCTGGCGGTCGCCTACTCGCCGAAAGTGACCATCAATTTGCACACAATAAACTTCCTCCTCTCGACTTGAACTGCTTTTGTTTTAGCGCGCAAACCAACTGCGAGTGGATGTGCAACTGCGCGCCACTCTAATGTTAATCATTTTGTTTGGTGTAAAAACGTCGCCAAGCTACGATAATCAGTCCATCTCACCTGTTGGCTGGCCTGTGGGCGCTCGCACTGGCCGGCCAGCCAACAGGATGACCGCCTGACCAGAGAGCACAGGCAGAGTCAACAGATGGGACGGCCAATCAACGGAACTAAAGGCTCATCACGCCTACTCCTACAGATGCCACCAACGGAAGGCGAGCGGACGCACGTCGGCGGCCGGCCCATAGCACAGCTGGACAGATGCTCGCAAGTGGTTGGTGGCCGCCCAGGGCCACTATCGAGCCACTTGCGCCCACTGCAGGCTGCCCACTCCGGCCGACATGGAGCCGCTGCAGTGGCGCTCAGCCGAGTCGATTGGCGGCGAACATATTTCGGCATTCAAATGATTTCGATCAATTCAAGTGGACCTCTTCCGTCCGCCCGTCCGTCCGTCCATCCGTCGTTTGGCGGCTTATTTTGAAGTGTCAAAACGTCGGCCGGCCAGTGGAAGAGACACGCAGGTGAACTTGACTGATGAGGAGCCAGCGCGCACGACGGCCGCCCGACAAACAACAATGAAAAAGTAATTGAGCTGCGAGTGGTGCCTGTTGATCCCAATTAAGTTGCGTCCCTCTCGAGCAGCCACAGCCACAGCCAGCCGGCCGTCGCCACTTGTTGCCGCTCGATCGACGACGGAATCAATCAGAGTTCGGCCTTCTTTTGTTGCCCAAGTTTTCCATTTAAATCCAAATTTCACGCCGTCAGATTTTCGGCCAATGAACTTGACTTCCATCGACAGCCGGCTGGCTCCATGTTTATCTTTGCTACTCCGGGCCAGGTGAGAGCAGCCGCCGAGTCCAGTCCAGTCGAAGTGAGCTGAGCCGGACGAGGAGTTCAGGCGGCCGTCGTAATGATATCATATAATTTGATGCCGCCGATGGCCAGACGTCAGGCGGCCGTGGTGGTCATCATCGGCGGCTCTTTTGAGACTTTTTATTGCGTGCGCGTAGAATTGGCGCCGACGGCCGAACGCGCTCGCCAGTGGAGTTGAACGAGCAAGTCAAGTGGACTCAACCTGTCGGCTCATATCTTCGTTTGTTTGTTTGCTCGCAAATCAAACTCAATGAGAGCACAAATGCATCTTACGTATCAGCAAATATCATTTAGACGCCCACACGACGGCGACGAGTGGCTGTCGTCCTCGTCGTTATCGTTGACGTGGTCGTTCAGCCAATCGCCGCAAGATTAGATTTGAGCTCTCAATGGAGGCCGCCTTTGGTGATTCCGTTTCATCGCGTCATAATGGCGGCGCACTTACGACATTCGCGCCAACATTTGCGCCCCTTAATCTTAATCTTATTTAACTTCTTCGTCGGCTCGGCTCGGCTCGGCTTGATAAAACCAAGCAATCAACTGGCTTATCTCGCCAATGGCCGCCACTTGTTTCCGCATGCAAATGCGTCTCGTCCGCCTGCCCATCCAACAGCGGCAATCATTTTTGTCGCCAGCCAAGCCGGACGAATGCTGAAGACAGAGACAAAGACGAATGCAGGTGGAGATGCAGAGCAGTGGGCGTGGCCTAGATGCGCGTAGGCGTCACCGCCGGCGGCTTCTGTTCAAGACAAACAGAAACAAACAACAACAGCAACAACAAGTGGCCGAGTGGACAGGAAGAGTTGCGCCACTCGCGGCGGCCGGGCGGCCGGCAAAGGACAGGACTGGCTGCGAGTGGCGCCGCCCACTTCGCGCGCACGAGCCGGCCGAGCGAGCCTCCTCACTTTCACTGATCAACCGGGCGAGCAAAGCCACTCGCACAAACCAACTGGAGCTTCCTCCTCCAACAAGTGGCTTCCAGACTTCCCTCCAGCAGCCATTGATTGATTGATTGAGGCAAATGGTCTCCAGTAATATTTCGATCCCAAGTTCGCGCGCACAACACAACAAACAGAGGCGGACAGTCGCCTGGTCACGTCCATTAGGCCGAGCTGAGTTTAGGTGTGAAAGCGAGACAGAGAGAAGTCGAAATGAGCTTTATAATTACAATAATAATCAAAACTAATATCAACATCCAATCCAGATGATGCGAGCCAAGTTGCTGTCGAGCTAGCGCGCACTTTACTATTCCAATTAGTCGACTCTTTCATTTGGAAATTGGCTCGAACGAGCTCATTTGAAGCAATCGATATAATACAATTCGGTTGCATATAAATCAGGTGTTGATTTGGAGTGCAAGAGGAAAAGAGCCAACCCATTTGATAGTCAACTCCATCGGTCATTATGATCTGAGGAGCGCCGCAAAGTATCTCGGACCGCATTCAGGTGATACGAACAGTCGCAAGTGATATACACAAGTCCACAAGACATAAGTTACATATAGAAAACATGAAGAAGCTCAAACAAACAGAACTCTCTAGGCCAACAACAACAAATAACAGCAAGCAAATGAGTGTATTTATACATATTTAAGAGAATCCAATCATCAAAACTATGGCACAAAAAGCACAACAGCAAAGGCCCGCATCAGCTCGCATCAAAACGACGACGACGATGATCACAAGCACGAGAAGAACAACAAGTGTCTTGTGGCTGGTGAATCTGACCATTTTAATTGTGAATATCTTCCTCATCCAACAAATTGGAGCACAATTCCTGTTCACCTACGAGATCAACCAAGACGACAGCCGGGCGCCCAAGTCGAGCCTATTCGATCCGAGCTCTTTCAAGATCGTCACGCCGTCACAGCTGCAGAGCTCCTACCAGAAGCTGTCCGGCCAGCCACCCGAGCAGGCGCCCAGTGTTGGCCCCCGCCGCCGCCGCGCCAGCAGCACGCAAACGCCCGCCTCGGCCTCCGCCTCGGCCTCGTTCCTCAAGCAGACCTCGGCCGCCCTGCAGTCGTTCGCGGAGCTCTTTAGTCTGGCGCCCTCCAGCTCGCCGGCGACGTGCCACCACTCGCCTCAGCCGGCCTCGACCACCACCAACAGAACCAACATCAAGCGGGCGGCCTCGAGTCCAGCGGTCAGACACTTGGTGGACCAGCAGGCGGAGGCGAAGAGCCTGCACGAGCACTGGACGCAGCAGCAGCAGAAAGCCCACCTCATCAACCACCAGCAACCACAACAACAACAACAACCCACACAACACTCGGCCTTCCAATCATTCACAACTTTGCCATCCATAGGAGAGCCCCAACATCATCATCAACATCAACAACAACCTGGCCAGTCCGCAAGTGACAGCCAAAACAATCAGCCGGTTCCCACCTGCCTCCTACTGGCTCACAGCAAATCCGCTGAGTGCGCCAGACGGAGGATACCTGGTGGAAATCAAGACACCCCAACAACAACAACAACAACAACAACAACAACATCAGCAGCAGCAGCAGCAACAACAACAACAACAACAACAGCAACAGCAACAGCAACAGCAACAGCAACAGCAACAGCAACAGCAACAGCAACAGCAACAGCAACAGCAACAGGCTCGCCCGATACCCACCACCACCACCGAACAGACAACTGCGGGTCTGGTCGTGGACAGTTTGCTGTCGCTCGAGAGGCCGAACTCGTCTGGTCGGACTGCACCTCTTCAGCAACAGCAACAGTCGCAGCAGCTGACCTCACCTGGCCGGCCCCATTCCGGGGCTTCGGTGGGAGCGCCAACATCCAGCCGACGTCGGCCCAGTCGTCGTTCCTTGCCACGCCCACCTCATTCTATCCCAATCCCTCGGGCGGTCTAATCCGTCTTGACGTCGCCGGCTCTATCCACGCCGCCGACGGCCACCACAGCTGCCAATGGCGGCTCGAATCCAGAAAACATCCCCTCGCACGCCGGCCAACATTGCATCGACGAGCTTCCAGTCGGCGCTGTCGCTGTCGCCGCCGCCCTCAAGTCATTCGAACCACCATCTGAACGCCCGCAACCACCAGCTGCAGCAGTCCCAGCCACTGCACTCGCACCAGGCCCGCTCCCTGGTCCACCACCAGCAGCAGCACTCGCCGAGGCCTCAATTCAGCCACGACAATCAAGTGCCCGCCAGTCCAGACGTCGAGCTTCGTCCGCCCGCGAACTCCACCCGAAAACTTTCCCGCAAGCAGACCGCAGGCCATTCTGAAGTCGGCCGAGGAGTCGCTGATATCATTCAGACAGCAACAAGAGCGCCAACACGACCAGCAGAACAGTTTGATTGCGGTCCAGCAACAATTGGCCCAACGTCAGCGCCAACAACAGCAACACAACCACAACCAAAACCATGGCCATAACAACAACCACCACCACCACCATCATCCCGAGTCGATTCCCGCTGGAAATGAGCTCAACACAGATCACCATCACAATCATAACCAGCAGCCCCAAGGTCGCCAGCTACAGGTGGCCCTGGGCGCCAACGAACAAGAGCCAGTCGCGCGACAGCCACAGCCTCTCTACCAACCTCCAGCCAACCAGCCACTTGTAGAGTCGCAGGCAGTCAGACAGCAGCAGCAGCGGCCGACGCCTACGTCGACGAGCAGTTTGGGTGAGATTCCCAAGGCGTTTCACCGCAAATCTATGAGTCGTTCCTTCTGCAGCAACGCGACCAGCACGAGAAACACATGGAACTGTTGAAGCAACAGCAAGAGCTCAACAAGTTGCTGGAACAGAAGCAGAAGAAGGAACAGGAGGCCGCCGCCGAGCAGCAGAAGCGCAACAGCAACACCAGCGCAAGAAGGACGACTCGAGCGCCAGGAGCTACGCAAGAAGGAGTCCGTCGCAGCCTCCGCGGCCGCCGAGCAGCAGGACCGCACCCGTAAGGCGCGCCAAGAGGCCGAGGAGGCGCGCCGGAAGCAGTTGCGCCGCAAACAAGAGGAGGAGGAGAGGCGCCGGAAGGCGGCCGACGAGGAGCGCAAGTACAGAGAGCTGTTTGAGGCGCGCGAACGCGAGGAGAAGAGACAGCGCGAGCTGGCGGCCGCCGAGGAGGCCGAAAGACAGCGCGAGGCCGACGAGGCAGCCGAGAGAAAGCGCAAGCAACAGGCGGCCGAGGAGGCGGCCAAGTACAGGAGCTACGTGCGCCAACAGGAGGAGCTGAAGAAGCTGCTCGAGCTGAAACAGCGCGAGGACGAGGGCGCCCAGGCCCGCCAGCGTCAGGCCGCAGCGGCGGAGGTGGCAGTGGCAGCCATCGACCAGACGTCGCCGATGCCACCCTCGACACCCTCGCCGAGGACGGGCCGCCCGAGAGCAACCAGGCCACTCGGGCCAACAAACTCGCCCAGGAACACCGCCAGCGCACCAGCTCATGGGGCACTCCAGTGAGAGGCTCGCGCCTGGCCAGCACCAACGAGAATACCAACCACCTGCCAGTGGAGAGCCTCTACTCTGGTGGGTGACCAGCAGTCGACCACCTGCGGCTGCCCGAGCGATACCCACGACTACTACAGCTGCGCCAAGGAGCCCTCCACGCCCCTCAGACACTCAGAGGTCCAGCGGACGCGCCTGCCGACGGGCGCCAAGAAACGCGCCGACGATAAGCTCATCCGCCAGAAGATTCCCTCTACTCGGGCGCGGGCAAGTACGGCCTGTACAGGTCCGGCAACGAGTCGCTCGATTTGGCAGCCCTACTCGACAGCGTCACCTTACCTGTCTCGGGATCCACCATCTCGACCGGCATCTCGAGCAGCACCACCACGACGGCCGCCACCACGTCCACCAGCAGCACGACAACGCCGACGCCCGACCACCTGATCGAGCGCGACGAGCTGACATCGACGAGTCTATCGCCGCTGCTGCTGGCCAGCAACTCCAGGCAGCGCCACCAAGCGGCGACCGCCGCCAGCGAGGCCGCCTTCCACGACGACGACGTCCCGCGGCGGCCCGCCCGTACGCCTGCCCGGCTGCCGACCCGAAGCGGCGCCTCAGTGGCAGCCAGCACTGCCGCCACTGCCAGTCCCGCCAGACACCACACGCCGTCCGTCGATGCGCCGGCAACCAACCAGACGACGGCCAGTCGGTCGGCCCACATCGGCCTCGCCTCGCTGCCCGCCGACACTGACAACGACGGCATTCCCGGCCGAGCGGGCGTCGAGTATCCAGTGCTGGGCGCCGTCCCGCCCACCTCGTTCAGCTGCGCTAAGCAGCCCTCAACGGCTACTACGCCGACACCGAAACCGCCTGCCAGGTGGTGCACCTCTGTCAGGGTGGCGTCCAGTCGTCCATTCCTGTGCCCGAACGGGACCATCTTCAACCAGGAGAAGTTCTCCTGCCAGTGGTGGTACGAGGTGAACTGTTCGCGGGCGCCCATGTTCTACCAGCTCAACGACAACCTGTATAAGGCGCTGCCGGGCGCGTCGGACAAGCCCTCGAGCGGCGACATCAACAAGTTGACTGCAGTGAGTGGTGGCGCCACCAACATCAACAGCAAGCGAACGAGAACAAATCCTTTGTAGAAATGATTGTCGACAGAGAAGAGCAAAGCCAATGCAAACTGTAATTGAGATAAACTACAAATGATAGTAATAAACAACAACAACTGTAATCAAATTTGGTTGTAAAACAGAGCAGCTCATTTTAATATTCTCTCATATTTCTCCTCTCAGAAGAGATTAATTATTATCATCAAATGTAAATAGTGGAAATGTTTCCGTGTCCATCTGTCCGTCCGTCCGTCCGTTGAGGTTGGTCAGGCAGATACGAAACAGGGATTAGAATTATCGTAAATATCTCTATCGGCCAAAGAAAAGGACGACATCAACTCTGCCGACATATGCCTTTGAGCTCCATCGCGATATTGATAATTAACTTGTCCTCTGCCGCCTCCTAACAGGCTTTTAATGACCACTCAATTGAGTTTCATTAATTACACCTGTTTGGTCGGTCGGCGACGACGACGACGACAGTGCAACTCGCGCGGGGTCCTGCCGGCCGTCGTCCGTCGGGCGCCTCTTCGTGCGCCTGTCCACGCAGGTGCACGGGAACCGCCGCGAGAGCTTCTGCGCGGCCAGGCCGAGCGACTTGCAGCACCTCACGCAGGCGAAGGTGGCCGAGCCGTACAGCTGACCGCACTCTTCAGGTGCCACCACCTCCACTGGCCGCCCGTCCGCGTACAGGTAGAGGCCACCAAAGCCCATTTGCAGGTGCTCCTTCTTGGGCAGACCCTCGCCAAAGGGACGACTGCTCGGGCTCACTTGGCTCATGAATTGGGCGCCAGCGAGCGGTCCCGACGGACTGACACTTGTTGAACTTGTGGTCGGCGTTCCGGCGGCCGCCGCACACAGAATCAGGCCGGCAACTAGTGGGGCCAGTATCGACTTGAAGTTGTTGGCGTTCATCTTTTGTTGGTTCGATTGATATGCGTGAATTCTGATTAATTAATTCAGTAAATTTTCGTTGGCTTCCCACAATGATATCGATGCAGCCGTCAGCGCTATTCATTATAAGGCCATCGACGAAGCGTCCAGACCAACGCCGACTCCAGCCACTTGTTTGTTTGCATTGGTCCGTCATTCACCGTGAAAAACAGGCGAACTCCGTTGGCAGACAATCAGATTGATCAGATTGGATCACATGAGATCTGATTAGATTGGCCGGCATGTCGCTGTTGTCTCTGTTGTTGTTGTGGCTCTCCAGCGTCGGCCAGGTAGGCCGGCCGCTCGATCGCGTCAGTCGAGCGAGCAGAGCCGAACTGACTCCCATTGTCTTGTTGTTAGTTGTGGGCTCGCATCAATTTGAATGGAAAAGAGCAGAATTGGCTCCACTGGGCTGAGGCGGCTCGCAAACGAGATAATTAATTGAAGATGAGAACAAACGCCTGTCTTTCCTTCAGTCTGTCTTTCTGTCTGTCTGTCTGTCTGCCGGTCCATCCGCTCGTCCATCTGTTGGCCCGTTTCGGCTGCCGGCAATCGATTTGAAACGAAGGCGGACGTCCATTTGGTGTGGCTGAATGTAAATATGGTTGAATGGAAGCAGTCCACTCGGCGCCACTTGCAGATCAATTCTTCTATTTTCGCCTCGTAGCCATTTTCGAGCAAATTATCCGCTCGGCTGTTCAATGTCCAGCCAACTAGCCAGAGGTGACTGCGAGAAGCCACTGGCGCCATTTGAAACAACAACAACATCAACAACAGGCGAGTTGAATGGGCGAGTGGGCGTCCGTTGCCTTGCGTGCAAATTATTCAGACAATCAATGATAACAACAACAACAACGGCGCCAGCAACAGCAGCGAGAACATTTGAAATGTTGATTATTGTTGTTGTTGTTGTTGTTGTTGCTTACAAATCAAGTGAATGGCACCGGGAAATTATTGGGACTGAATTGGCGGCTCACCTTTGATGTTGCAGGAGCTGAAGATGAAACACTGGAGTTGGCCAGTAGACAACAGCAGACAGTCGGACACTTATTGGATGGGCTGCCCTGAGCGATGGCCAACAATGAAAAGATCAACTGCAATACCTTAGCTTACATAACAACTCGTTTCATGTCGTTTGATTTCCGTTCGTCGCCGTTCGAACTTGAATTCTGCCTCGAGGATTTTGATTGGCGCCACTTGTTTGCCGCCTTACCTTGCCCGGCCAAGAGCAAATTATTTTGTTGCAAAGATCGGCGCCAGCAAGTTTGTATCAAAGCCGGCCGAGCAGGAAAGTGTTCGGCCGGCCAGCCAGACAACAAGACACTCGTTGAGTGGCCGCGCAAATGATACGACGACGACGACGACGACATCCTTTCATTGGCTCTTTGTTTGTGTTGCCATTAAACGCAGCCGACTTGTTGTTGGTGTTGGCGCTGGAAACAACAACATTCAAATTTGTTATCTAATCAGCTGCTAGGAAGTCGAGACAACACACACACACACACACACACACACACACACACACACACACACAAGCGGCCGCTCTTATCTCGCCAGTCCGGAGGGGCAGAGGAAGCGACGGACAGAGACGAGAGAGGAAGTGCACTTGCGGGGCTATCTCGGCGAATGCTTTCTCTGGCTGCCATCCAGACAGCCAACGTCCGGCCGCCTTTGAGTGTACCTGCAAAATTGAATGAATCCAACGACGACGACGAGCAGAGCGGCCACTCTCGACGTCTACCTGGCTTTCTTTCTCTTTCCTTTCTATCTCTCCTTATCTCTCGCTCGCCTCTCACTTGCTCGCTAATTGAGCCAGCACAGGCAGCATCATTTGCGCGGCCGCATTTTTGTTGCCCAACGACGACGACGGCCGACAAAGATGACGATGAAGAGTGTGATTTCTCACCTGGCAAACGCTTATCTGCTCTCATGCCGTCCGTCTTGCTTGTCGCTGGCAGGAATCATTGAATTAGGCGGCCCTGCCTGTCTCGAGTGGCCTAAACATTAATTAGGAGCAAATTTTCTTCAACTTTCGCCCACTTTTATGCAAATCCGGCCGCCACTGCTTGTAGGCACTCGAGAATGGAGCCGCAGAGCCATGGGATGGATGCGGCCAACTACTTGAGCCTGTCAATTGCTCTTAATTAAGGAAGACCTCGAATAGAAGGAGATGGAGATGGAGATGGAGATGGAGATGGAGATGGAGATGGAGATGGAGATGGAGATGGAGATGGAGATGGAGATGGAGATGGAGATGGAGATGGAGATGGAGATGGAGATGGAGATGGAGATGGAGATGGATATGAAGAAGAGGGAGACAATGCAGGCTCTGTGTTTGAGTGGATGTTTTGCTTTATTGGGACTGCACTTGTTCTCGGCTCGGCTCGGGCCGACGATGATGAGCTCGTCAGTCGGCCGAGTCGACGCTCTGGCTGGATCCAGAGGACTTGAGACACGAACAGTTGTTGTTAGCGCCAACGGACGAGCCGCCTTGGGCCGCCCGCGCGCCTCTCGTCGTCTGCAGGTTGCCGCCGCCGCCGCCGCCGCCGCCTGAGCTGGTCGACTGGGGAGCGCGAATTGCTCGGCTTGCGGCGCTCACCTGGTGGCTGCTGCTGCAGGTGGTGGTGCCGTTGGACTGACTCGGCCGGTCTGGCCGTCCTCTGGGCGTCGAGAAGGGCGAGCTGAGGGCCGCCGAGAAGCTCGAGCCGAACGCGCCGAAGCTGAATCTCTTCCTGCCGGCGGCGGCGCGCTCGTTCGGCTGGTCCGGCTCGCTTCCGGCCTGGCTCTGGCGCTGCTGCAGCTGGTGGAGGTTCACGGCCTCGCTCATCAGGTTGGCCAGCGAGTTCCTCAGCGTCTGGTAGTTGTACATCATGGGCTTCTGCTGCTGCTGCTGCTGCTGCTGCTGGGACGGCTGCGACCTGTTGGATTTGTCCTCGCCAGAGGTCGTTGGCTCTGCCTTGTCTTGTCGTGGCTGCTGCTCCTCCTCCTCCTCGTGTTCCAGGTAGTAGTCGTCCTCACTCGTCTCCTGATCCTCGACGATTACCTGACGGACGGACTCGGCCGCCTCCTGGCCTCTGGTGGGCTCGGCGAGGGGCCGCGCGAAACGGATGGAGGCGGGCGGGGGCGCCTCCGACTGACTGGAGCTCTGCTGCGACACCTCGTGTTGCTGCTGGTGTTGCTGTTCGCGCTTCAGCTTGCGCCTCTTCAATGTGTCCATCCTCTTCATGCGCTGCATGCTCGAGCTGAGCAGCCGCGTCGGCTGGATGATTGGCTCGCCCGCAGGTGGCCTCGCCGGCATGACGACGGCTCTGGGTGGGATGGATGGGCTGGCCGGGGGTGCCGTTCACACTCACATTATCATTATTATTATCGAGATTGCTGCCGGTGCTCGTCGAGTTGTTGTTGGCGCCCGGCGTGGTCGTCTGTCGGTCCAATTTGGCCAGCAGCTCGCGCAGTCGCTCGATCTCCGTCGTCAGTTTGCTTCTTCGGCGCGCAACTCGTCGAGGCAGCCCCGCCAGCCACGCCCCTCTCGATCAACCCCTCCAACATCATCAACGGCGCGACATTGACGACAACTCGATGGATGAGGCGACTGTGGCGGCGGCGGCGGCGGTAGATATGTAGTTATTGTGGTTGTTGTGGTTGTTTGTGCACTTGCCTGGCACTTCCGCCGGCCGCCAGGCCTAATGTAATAATCTAAGTGATTACAACTATCCTCATTGTTTGCGGTTGTCTTTGGTTCGCTTAATCGTCGCTCTGCTTCTGGTCGTTGTTGTTGTGGTTGGTATTTATCGGGCGACCGCGGAGATTCGCCGCCAGCGCGCGGCCAGTCTCGGCGCTGTTTACAGTCGCACTTGCATTCCAGTAGACTGGCCAGCAATTGAGAGACCAAACAAGACTGTCTGTTGTGCGTAATTCTATTAAGTAATAGTTGCAGTAGACGCTGCTCCCGCCGCCGCTGGTGTTCGTCCTCGGCGCCGGCCACTTCCATGTCGGCCACCTGTTTCAGGGCATCGCTCACAATGGCACTGCTCAGCTCGCTCGACAACATTCGAAGCGAGTCCTCTTCACGTTGTTGTTGTTGTCGTCGTCGTCGTTGTTGGCGCTGCTCCTCTGCGGCGCCGCTCGTTTCCATGGCCTCGTTGGCTGCTGTTGGTGTTGTGGTTGCAGTTTGTCGTTGTTGTTGTTGAGGGGAGAAAGAGATATGATAAGTTGCGCTGGTTGTTAGGTCGCTTGTTCGAGTGGTGTTGTTTGGCCGCACATTCACATTCACATCATCATCATCTTGGTGGTCGATGCAGCGCCCGCCACCGCCTGAATAGATCCATTGGCCAGATAGACAGTAAGTGAGTTTGCTTAGATGGAAGTTGGCGATACGACGACGCCGACCAGAGCTGCAAGAAGGACTTTTCGGTGTTGCTGACCACTCGGCCAAAGGGGCGGGCGGACGGACGGACGGACGGACGGACAGACCGACCGGGCGACAAGCAAAACAGTTACATTTCGCTCTGCTCTCCTCTTCTGCTGTTGTCTTGTCCAGTTGCGGTTTAAGTTGGGCCTCACAAGAGCGGCAAATTCAATGAGCTGGCCGGCCATCAAACTTATCTGCCTGTCTGGCTGCCTGGTGGCCAGTCCATTGGCCGTCCCTTTCGCGTCGTCTCCTCCACTTCCAAGCGGCGGCCCTCTCATTGGATTAAACTTAAACTTCACTTTCGCCTACAGACGACGGCCGCCGTCCACTAAACGTCGGCAAATCTCTCTGTTTGTTGCCGCCGCCGCCGCCGCTGCTGCTGCTGTTGTTGTTGTTTTCTCTTCTGCTCGTCGCCGCTACTCCAACTGCTGCCGCTGCCAGGATTTACATTGATGCGAGTTGCGACGGGCACCTAGCGACCCAGTGGAGCGAACGCCCCTGTTTCACCTGTAAAACGAGACATCTCCGAATAGGCCGCTTATTTAAAGAGCGGCCGAGTTGCGTTTCGCCGTCTGGCGGGCCGCCAATGCGACTTCCGGCCGAGATGCGGCCCACCAGATAAGAGAGGGACGGGCGACCAAATGGGCGGCTCTGTTTGTCCTCTAAATGTGCGCCTCGTTGTTTTGTCTTGTCGTGTCTCTCCTTCGCCAGGTGGCCGGCGCGCTCTCATTACGCTCACTTAGCTCTCAAGACGGCGCGCAGTCACTTTCCAGTCCATTTCCAGGCCGGCCGGACATGACAAGTCGCCCGATAAGGTAAGGGGCGGCGTGGCGGTGCTCCTAATTGACCAGAAGCAATGGGCGCTCTGCGAGTGCTGCAGGAAGGAGAAGAACAACAACAACAAGGCCGCCAATGTTTAAATAAACTCGAGCCACTCGTTAGTGGGCGGATGCGTGACCAGTGGCAGCAGCAGTCCAGTCCAGTCCAGTCCAGTCCAGTCCAGTCCAGTCCAGTCCAGTCCAGTCCAGTCCCGAGAGCAACAAGACGCTGCGATAGTTTGTTGGGTGTAAATTGAAACAGAACGACAGAGACAACAAAGGCCAGAATGTGGCCTCGCCGACGACATTATTCGCGCCTTTGGGAATAATGGCGCACGCAAGTGAAAGTGGATGTGCAGTCGGAGTGGTAGTCGTAGTGGGTGTGAATGAGAGGCGGCTTGGGCAGCCCATAAGCCGGTCCGACCAGCAGACCGGCTGTGGGCGCCCAAATCCGACTGGAATAATTTAAAATTCTATCCTCATTCGAGTGTCTCGCTGTTAGTCTGCTCTGGCCTCCTCTCAGGCGGCGACCTTTCAAGCTCGACGTGGGTCTGATTGGATTGAACTGGTTGAATGAAACGCCAATCCGATTCGATTATCATCTCGCCGACTCGCGGGGACTTACTTCTGGTGTTTGAGGGGCGCCGGAAGTCGCTTCAATCACTGTCGTCGTCGTTGTCGTCGATGTTGACTTAAGCCAATTTCTTGTCGTCGTCGTCGTCTTAGTCGTTTTGCTTTACAGCAAAGTGTCTTGAGTTTTGTTGTCGTTGTTGTTGGTGTTGGTGTGTCGTAAGCAGAATTGACAACAAAGGCGGCGCCGGAGACGTGGACGTTCGCCTGAAGTTAGTCGAGATTTGCCTGTGCGATGATTGGAATGAGAGAGGAAAAAAGTTTCTCCTCTTTGTGGTTGGCCCTCCGCCGGCTGCCCGAATGACTGACTGACTGACTGTCAGTCTCTTTGTTTGCCTGTCATGGCCGCCAAGGGAACAATTCAAACGGAACAACAGGCGAAAGATGCAAAAGTTTAAACAAACTCTAATGCGCGGGCGGCCCCACTCGCCTGGCCAACGACGTGCAAAGCGGGCGCCCTTCGGGCCGACAACACCAAACACAAAATGCAACAAGACAGCCCCAATCAGCCTCGACTCGCAACAGACAATCAATCTCTGTCATGCCAATCCACGTCGTTCTCTTGATTCTCTCGTCGTCGACGTCGACGTCGATGTCGTCCTCGTCGGCGGCGGCGCCACCTGAATTGGCTTCCAGTGGCAACATCGGGCGCCTCAGACGACTAAAACAAGTTCAATATTTGCCAAGCAAACAAAGGCAAATAAATTAGCATGCAAACGAGCAAAACGAGCAAAACAACAACAACAACAACAACAACAACATCAAGACGACCACTGACAAGATGGAGACGAGGACGAGGAGTAACAAGATTTAATTTGCTTCCTCAAACAGACAGACAGACGGACGGACGGACGGACGGACGGACGGACGGACAAGCAAGCGACAGGCAGGGAAAACTAATCAATGATGGAGTGCACGTCTTCGGCTGGGCGGCCGGCCGGCCCAACCAGTAATTACATGTGGGTCGTCGACTGGTGCCAGCGGACAGCTCTTTTGTCTCTCGCCAATTAAGTGGAAAATTATAATCATTTTTGCCCGCCGGCCCCGTCAATTCAAGAGAGGCCGCTGAATAGATGGACAGACAAACAGGCGGCCGGACAGGCCCCAAATTGGTATTCGCTCGCCAGTGGGGCAGCCTCGAGAGCTCGTCCGGAGTGGCCGTGCAGTCGCTGCAAGTAATCAATTTTACTTTGTTGGTCCGCCGCCGGCCCAGCTGACCAGAGGGCGACCACTTTGGCCGATGTCCACCAACGCCAAGCGAGCGCGCGGCCAATCCAAACGGCCGACTTCACCTGTCGATTGACTTTTTGCTCTGCCTGTCGCTCGGACTATATTCATATATTGGGAGGCGAACAGATGAATTCATGAACTCGACCACCCAAATAAGCTGACCAAACAAAGTCTTCTACGGCGGCGGCGGGCCCCAGAGTCGTCGTCGTTGTTGAATTTTGTCTGTTTGTTTAACTTTTGCGCGGGTAAACCGATATCGTGGCCGCAATAACAATGACTCGGCTCTGATTCGGCCGAGCGGACACGCGGCCCACACACAACAGCCACCGGCCGGAATGGGCGCCCGACGAACGAATGTCCGGCGGAATCAGAGCGACGGCCCAGCGCGAATCTGCATGACATAGGGGCGAGCAAACTACACATAACACAACACGAGGCGCCCACTGATTTTGGCGCCTCGCCTGGTGTTTACCTAAGAGGACTTCCGGTTAGGTGAGCCCACAGCTCGGCGGCTTGCATTGTTTGCATGCTGTTGTTTTTCTCTCTTCCTCTCTCGTCCTGTTTGCATGTACACGCGGCGGCAGGTAGTTTGTTTTCACCTGTGCAAGACAGACGGACAGACAGACGGCAAATGTGTTGCTGTATTCAAGGCACACGAATGAGTCTTTCCGCAGACGTTGCAAGAAGTGGGGTGGGTGGAGGGGCCGCCTGCATGCATTGGCGGCCTTCTCGAGAGTGCACTTGCGGGACTTACCTTCGACGTCCATTAGAATTAATGGCGGCGATTTGTTTGATGAAGCGCCCGGCGAGTGGCTGGCCGAGCCGTCGGCCGCCGACATGAGCGCCTCGGCGAAGGGCGGCCGTCGACCTGTTCGAGTGCTCTTGGCGACTGTAGAGCCGGGGCCGGCCTGAGTCTCATTATTGTCTTCATTAATTAATTTTGATTGGCCACTTGACGAGCCGGCCGAGTTGGACTTGAAGTTTTGGCGGCAATGCTGTTGTTGGCTGTTGTAGTTGTCGTCGTCCTCGCCAGTGATAGTTGGATTGGTCGTCGTCGTCGTGGTGGGTGGCGCCATGCGTTTGCTGCTGTTAATTAATTGCTGCTGGACCTCGTCGACCAGCTCCACCTCGTTGCCCATCAGCTCGAAGTCGCGGATCAGCTGCTCCTCGAGGATGCGCTCGTGTTGTTGGGTCTCCTTCTCGTCGCTCAGGTAGTTGGTGACGAAGTGAGTCTTGAAGGGAATGGCCGCCGCCGCAGTGGCCGCCGCCGCCGCCGGCTCGCTCGAGCTGTCCTCGATCACAAACTTGTCCAGGTGGACGAGATTCCTGTGCGCGTTGGTTGGCCGCCAAACAAGTGGCGTTGGTTAGTGGTGTTGATGTTGTTGTTATCATCGGCAGGCTCGTCAGTGGTTGCTTAGTCCAGCAGTGCTGCAGTGGTGATTGATTGGCCCCAAACGAAATGTACTTACCTGAGTGTAAAGTCACTTATGTGTATTTTGCCGCCCACGCCGGTGGTCTCCAGCTGGTTGGCCAGTGTTGTGGTGTTGCCGAACAGCGAATAGCGTGGCACTCGAATGCCGACGATTCCCGCCATCACTGGGCCCGAATGGATTCCAATACGCATCTGGCGGGACGAGAGGGGCGGGGACGAGGACGGGACGGAGTGCATTAGTGTTGGCTGTCGGTCCGAATGGCTGCAGGAGGAGCCACTCGAGTTGGTGGGCCACTTGAATTATGATCAACAAGACTCGCAGTCGATGTAGTGGCCGGACGGATGGCCGTACGGACGACTTAATTGAATTGGGACTTCTGCGCTTCCAGTTCCGGCCATTGATTGGAGTCTCGCCTCATCAACTGTCCATTCAAGAGGCTCCACTGCGTTCGAGAAGGCCGCCTGAAATCGCCTTTGTGTTGCAAAATGTCGCAGTCTCGAGCAACTACGCAAATTGCGCCTATTAATTTGCCGCCAATTGGCTGTTCTGGTCGAAGGGAGCCTCACTCGCTCAATCAGCCAATCAGACGTGGGAGGTGTGGCCGGTGGGCGCCAATTATATTATTTCACGACGTCTCCGGGCGCTCGCGTTTGGGGCCAATCGAATGGGAGCTCGCGCGGCCAATTTAGTCGCCACTTCAATCATAATCAATTGCAGTCAATCGGCCGGCGAACGAAGCCGCGCATAGACCTCTTTCAGGGTCGCCCAATTAGTGGCCCCAAATGAGCTGCAACGACCAAAACGACCAAAACGACGGCGACGAAGAGGAAGCCGCCGAATGGGCTCTCTCGGCGAGCGCAACAAACAACAAAATTTGTTGTCGTCGTCGTCGTTGTTGTTGTTATGTTCACTTGGCAACTACACGAACAACAAGAAACATCAGCCAGACGAACTCTTCCGCCTGGTCGACCTTCGCGCGATCAAAATCAAGTCGGCGGCCGAGTTAATTTCAACAAAATTCATTCATTGGCCGCGCCATTTCTTGCACTCCAACCGGCCTGACGTGTGTTCTCTGGCTCGAGCCGCGCGGCGTTGATTGGCCGCCACCAGCGAGACAGAAGACGGACGCCTGGGAGGCGGCCACTTCCACGGCGCCGCCCACTCCAGGCGCCCGCCAAGACTCCTCCTCCTCGGGCCATTGTTTCCATTCAATGCACGTTGGAGGAGTAGACTCGACCGAAGAGAGCCACTGGCAGGCGCAGAGACAGCGACAACAAGCGGCGACTTCTTCTCTTCTGGACACCCATCCAACGGCCGCCGACGCAATCGATTAAAGTTGCGCTCCACTTGGCGGCTCCGAACATTAACTTAAACTTGTCGGCTCCCATTACGAGCCGAGCCGAGCTCATTCATTTGATTACTGGCCGCGGAAGGCGCCCAAGTCGACCCGGCCGGCGCCTCTCGCTCGAGTGGCCGGCCGCCGGAAGTGGAGGCCGGCAAACCAGTCGCTTGGTGGCCACTTTTTGCGCGGCAGCCTCTCCTCCTTCGGGCCACAGTAATAAGTAAGTCAGGCGCCTCCACTGTCAGTCCGAGTCGGATGGGCTGTAGTTGTAGTCGGCGGACTGGCGTCGGCTCGCAGCGAAAAACACTCCAACTTGGAGGCGGCCAGGCGAAGGTGTATAAGTGTCGTCGGCGTCCGACGGCAGGACTCTGTCGTCCGGCGCCAACGACACCGACGGCGAGGCTGACGTTTAATTAATGCTTAATGCCATAGGAGGGCATCAGCCAAGTTGCCGACTTGACTTGAATATTATTTTCAGTTAACTAACTGGCTGAGTGGACGGGCGGCCGGAAGAGCGCCAGAGTGGGCGCCTAAATTAAAGAAACGAATGGCCTGGAGGCGAGATGGACGACGCCAATGATTAAGTCGGTCACTTCAGGCCCACAGAGACACACCAACTACTCACCTGGATGGGCTTCCCGTCGGCGGGCGAGCGCACTGTCGCAATCACCTTGACCATGTCGAGGCCCATGCGGACGCAGCGGTCGGCGTGGTCGTGGACGGGATCGGGCAGGCCGCCCACTATCACATAGGCGTCGCCGATGGTCTCCACCTTGAACACCCCGTGGATGTTTGTGAGGTTGTCGAACTGCAGGTACAGCGTGTTGAGCAGGCGCACGATGTCGATGGGCCGGACGTTCTCGCTGCCGCACATCTTGGTGAAGCCGATGATGTCGCTGTACAGGCAGGTGACCAGATCGAAGGACTCCGACTCGACCTGGTGGCCGTGCGAGAGCAGTGCGGCAATTTTGGCGGGAAAGATGTTGTGCAACACCTCGTTGGTGCGCTTGTTCTCCATGCGCAGCTTCGTGTCCATCTTCTTCAGGTCGTTGGTGGCCTGGTCGAGCTTCTTCACCGCCTCCTGTCCTCCTTGTGGGTGTGCGACATGAGCATCAGCTCGCGGCCGCGGTCGTGCAGCGCCAGGTCGGACATGTTGACGCCGCACTCGAGCAACTGGTTCAGGTGGTCCACCCGCGGCGAGCACAAATACAGACAGTAGGCGCCGCCCGACAGCACGATCATCTGGCCCTTCAGACGGAGACTGATGTGGCTCGACTGCTCCAAGTCCGCCTCGGCCACCTGACCGATCTCGGCGGTTAGCTCCTTCGGGCTGCCAGCAGCGGCGGCCGCGGCAGCCATCTCGGCCAGCGGCGCGCCAGTGGATAGAGTCTGACGTCGGGCGGCTGCGATTCGGTCCATGGGACAGCCGGGCCGGGCTGGAGGGCGCGGCCTCGGGCCGGACGGGCGGCCAGCTGCGGCGCGCGTGCCGGCCGCATGCGGCTCTGCCGAACGCAGGTGGTCGGCGTTTAGTACAAGTGGGCGCGTCTTCACCACAAACACCTGGTTGGTGTGGTCGGCGATGGCGTCGAAGGTGAACTCGATCTTTGGCCGGACGATTGAGAATAAATCACTGAACTTGACTGGCTGGCGACCTGTTGAGTTGTCTGGCCTCTCCTCCTCCTCCTCCTGGCGGCGGCGCCAAAAGATGCTGGTGGCGCGCAACAGCGACTTGCCCACCTGCGCCAGCTTGAAGTGGCGGTCGAATATCACATGGAATGGGAAGGTTTGCATCATAATGTCACAGTTCACGAGCGAGTCGGCAGCCGACTTGCTCAGCGAGTCCCCATAGGCGGCACTAAGCATCGTCTTCTGTTGCTGTTGTTGCTGCTGTTGCTGGCTCAGGTGGCCGGCCGATGTCTCGCGCTGGAGCTCCGCCTCGGGCTCGCCGCCGCCCATCGAGCGGCCGTCGAAGTTGAAGTTCATGTTGGCTGCCGCCTGGTTGGCCACGGCCTGGCTCGACTCCTCGTCCAGCTCGATGTTGGCCTGACTGCGCCGGTCGATCTTGAGCACCACGTGGTCGTCGCCCGCCGGCTCACCTGTTGGCCGGGCCGGCTTCCACTCTGTCACGAGGATGTCCGTCGAGAAGAACTCCTTTGCCACGGCCATCACCAGACCCTTCACGATGGGACTCAGCCCTTGCGGTCGCTATAGTAGTGGAGGTACATGGAGCCGGACGAGGCGGCCGCCCTGGCCTTTGGGTCGTCCTCGTCCTCGTCCTCGTCGTGGCCATTGGGATTGGGCTCACTGGCGCGCTTCCCGGACGGATCCACAGCAATCTGGCAGGTGTTTGTGTTGAGGTTGCGCGTGACACGGAAGGAGGGCGCACGCATGCCCGGATAGATGCTGGCCAGGTGGTCGTGCAGGTTGTCGAGGTTGGTCAAGAAATCGTACAGGTTGCTGCCCAGTACGCGCAGGATCTGGTCGTAGCCGTTCTTCTGGCAGTAGACGAGGAAGTGGCGCCCGAACGCCTCCAGACAGGCCCTCGACGGGCAGGCCTGCTGACATTTGAGGCGGCCACCACCAGCTTGAAGGTGGTCTCGTCGTCGTACACTTGGTGCATGAGAAAGGAGGCGCCGCGCAGTTTGATGCCCGCGTTGTTCCTGTGGGTGCATAGTATTGGATTGCATTCGATTGGTTCAGAGATGGAGAGAAGGTCAGTGGGTCAGTTTGAGTTGGTTGGCCTCCGTTCGGACGTCTGGAGGAGTCGGGTTCACTTCCGGCGGGGCCGCTTCGCTTCCTTCAGTGCGCACGACTTCATCGTCGTCGTCGTCCTCATCATTCCTTTTCGTTGTTGTCACAGCAAACAGACGAAATTCAATTTTTCGAGATGTAAAATTCTAAAGGCGAGTGGGCGTTGTGTGGGAGTGGCAGGGGACGTGTCTCATGTTCGGCCTCGTTTTGTGGCCAACCAGCCGAACATAGTTCGTGTCGTCGTCCGAGCCGAGCCGAGGCGAGCCGAGCCAGCACGACGACGGCCATGGCAGGCAATGAAAACAAATCGATTGGTCAGTTTTGGGCCTGTCGTTGGTCCCAGTATTTGTCATCTTGGCGTCGCCCTCGGCTGGGTTTGTTGTGGCGCAAAGAGCAGCCCAACTCTATCATTTACCCGCCATTCCACGTCGTCATTCATTTTTTCAATTCCACTTCCGCCGCGCCTCTGGTGTACGCTCGATTGAGCGCCGCCGCTGTCGCCGCTGGAGGAGCGCCGCCAGTCTATTGGCGAGGGTCATGGCAATACTCGGCGGGCCTCCGAAACAGAGAGATCAATGGGGAATTTCAATTCAAATTGGAATTAAACGAGTGCCGCCCGATGACAGTTGACGTGGAGAGAGGGACGATGTGTTTCAACTAGACGTATTGATTTGTTGTTCACATTCTGTTTGGCGCCATCTCGAATATGGCGCCTCCGTCCTTTGCGCGCCACAATGCACTGTCTAAGCTTGCGGGGACCTCATTTGTTGGCCAAGATCAGCCGGCCAGAAAACAGGCACACAGAGAGACACAGATAGATAGATAGACGGCCGCCGACTTTCGCTTGCGCGGACGACAAACAATCGACACGCGCCGATAGATTCGGCTCCCGTCGATGAGTCGCAAAGTTGCTAGGGCAGCGCCTAAACCCACCACTGGCCCGCAACCAGAGCTCACCTATCATTTTGGCTCTTGTCGACGAGAAGATTCGCAGTGTAAATGCAAAACTGCTGTACCGCTGGCGCTCGAGGTTCACCTGCAGACGGCCCGACCGGAATTGACTGAGAGGCGGCGTCTGTACGGCAAACAATAATTCTCAGATTGCGCCGCCCATTTTGGGCCTCTAAATGTTACATTCATTGCGCCGTCTAAGGCCGCCTGAAGGCCATAAAGTGGAAACGATGATGATTATGATGGCGATGGCGATAGGCCATCTGATTGCTGTCGCTGTTGGGCCAGTCTGTGGACTCTAATGACTCGCAGGCGCCGAGAGGAGTTGAGGCTCGCCTGGAACATCAATTCGATTGAATCGACTTGACTCTCCTCACTTAGATCATCACGTCGTCGTTGTTTCTTTCCTCTTCTCGGGGAGGCGAGACGAGGCGGCGGCAACTTGTTAAATACTACGATTGCCGGCCTCGAGTGCAAAGATCAGAGAGGACTGGCCGACGCCGAGGCCGTCGGGGAGCTTTCGAGGCCGCCTGATTAATGTTTGGGGCACCGGCCGGAAGCTGGGCGCAAACAACAATGACGACAGCAAACAGGCGCACTTGTTTGCCGAGTCTGGCGGCCGCTCGACGTGGCTTGTGTCGCCACTTCCGGCGGACAGGCGACACACCACTTGGCAGGCGGCCACGATGATGACGATGATTTACAGCCAGCTGGCCGTGCAGTGCATGTGATAGTGCAGACGAGAGCAATTGGCATGAGCTGCTGCTTTCATTCGGCTGGGCGCCAGGCAAATCAATCACTCGAATTGAGTTCGGGCGAATAGCATCAAATTGATCGGCGAGATGATTAATTATGCGCGCCGCCAATCGGCCAGGTGGCCGTCGAGCAGTCGGGCGGTCGAGCCGTCGCCCGCCCAATGATTGGGCCACATCTTGGCCTCCATCTCCATCTTTTCTCTCGTCATCCGCGTGGACTCCCGCCAACTGGAGACAGGCCGCGCGCCAACCCAAATTAACTGTGCGATTATGATGATTGCAAGTCTGGCCGCCCGTCCGTCTGTCTGTCTGTCTGGTGGCCGCCAGCTGTTTGTCTTGTCGCGGGCGCCGCTCGTTTCTCATTAAGTAAGTAGAGCCGGCGACGATAATAAACTCGACTTAAATAAACTCCTGGCAGAAGGCGCGGCCGATGGCTGCCCGAACTGAAACAAAAAGCGGGCCAACCAGCCAGCCGGTTGGTATGTCTTGCTGGAGCGCCAACCAAACCAAGCGAGCCAAGACTTGCCGTTGTCGGCCTGTGTGTCTCGTTTAGCTGGGCGCCAAATTGAAATAACTTTTATCTTTTATCATCATTTAGTGGAGTTCCGTTGGTCCGCACGTTTGCGTGTGTGTTTGTGTGTTTGTTTGTTTGTTTGTTCTTCTGGTGGCCTCCAGCAGCTTCGAGTCCATTCGTCGTCGTCGTCGGCGGCGGCCGCGTAATCGACTTCGAATTCTGCTCGCCTCGCCAGTGGTCGGGCCGTCCAAAGGCCATCCATTGGGCGCCAAAAGTCGACCGGGCGCTCGGCCGGCCAACAAAGACAATTAAAGAGGAGCCGAGCTGGCAGTTTTGTGCTCTTTCGCCTTTCTTCTCCACGTTCCTTTGTCGCGCTCGGCTTTTTATTTAATTCGATTGCTTTCACGGCCGCCCCGACGGCCACCACAAGACTGCACTGGGCGAGCCAACCTTGGAGGGCTCCTGAGGAGTCCCCGAGCGTCCACGGCCGCCTGGGATGCGCACACCTGGCCAGCCGAGGGGTGGCCAAATCTGGCCGCCTCGTCGTCCAGTTCGACGGCCGGCGACGGGCCGATAAAGACGAGAACAACGCATGAGTTATGACCATTCGATGGAGATGTTCCTGTCCGTTCCGGCCGAATCTCATTTGGTCCCAAGACAGCCGCCACGACCGCCGTCGCCGCCACTAACAGAAGAGTGATGTTCTGCGCGCCAGGTGAGCCGTCTTGTCGTTGTCGCCGCCCTACAAAAACACACACACAAAAAGTCGCCCGTCCACGCCAAGATCATCAATTATCTTTATGATTTCGGTGGGCTCAGAGGCGCCGAGCAACTTGTCGACTTTCGGACTCGCGCCGGCGGGGCCGTGTGGCCTCCAAGTGGGCGGCGTGACAGGAGGCCGGGCGGCCGCGCGCGCCTGCCGTTGACGGTGCGCCAGTTTAAAACAATATGACGTGCGCCATTGGAAGAGGGAAATGATTTGAAACTCGGCTCTGTCACACTGTGAAGCTGAGTTTCTAAGGCAACTGCGGCGGCTGGGAACTGTTGTCTCTCGGCGACCAGGTGAGGAGGGCCTGCCAACAGCTGCCTCTCAGCTGGCCGGCTGGCGAACGATCAGTCGAGCGGCCCCAAAAGAAGATGAATTAAAGTTTAATTTAGTGCCGACGAAGGGCTGGCGGCGCCGTCAACGCCGCTGCAGCAGCCACAGACTCTCGCGGCGGCCCAATTTTATCACACGACGCGACAGGTGAGATTGCAGCTGATTTGAATTCCCCGCAGCTCCCCGGCGCCGACGGCACCGACGCCGAGGACGGCCTTTGTTCGTGTGGCCGGAAATTGGTCGGCCTCGGCTCGGCTCGGCTCGGCTCGGCTCGCCTCAGCCGCTCCAGTCGGCGGCGAGTTTTGTCGAAATTAGTTCGGCGAATCTAATGAAAAACGTCGCTAGGCAGCCGCCAGCGCCTAGGCACTCGCGCGACTAGTTTAATCTAAGAAAGAGTCCGCTTCTTGTCCGCCGGCCGCCCTCCGGTGTCTGTTGGCAGCGGCCGCCGGTAGAGGCGCCAGCATCGGACCCAAATTGGCCTCTGCCAGGCCGCCCCACTGCCCCAGTCGACGCCAGCCAAGGAATTTAATGGAAAAGAATGTAAATTATTATTCTTGACGACGACGACGACAACCAAGACAGCAACAAAAACAACGACAACAAGCGACAGGCCTCGCCATTAACATTGTCCACTTGCCAGTGGCGGCCGCCAGTCCACTCCAGTTCGGTCGGGCGCGCAAACAAGAAAAAGTTGGCAAATTATCTTTGTCGGCGCCCATTTGTTGTCCTTTGACATGCATCGACGTCCGGCCGAGCTGGCGCGAATAATTTGAGACGCAGATACTGGCCGGCCAAGTCGACTTGGCGGCCCATCATTGCAGATTAAACTCTTTTGTCTCTCACCGGGCGGCCCATCTCGAGGAGGTGGCCACTGGCTACTGGCCACTGGCCGCAATCACCCGGCCAAGGCGCGCACCCACCAACAAATCGAATCATCAAATAATAATAATAATAATAATCACAGTTTGAGCTGGCCGGCCGCTGGCAACACTCGTCGTCGTCGTCGGTGGCGGAGGCCGATGGAAATCATTTCCAGTGGCCTCTCAAGGCCATAAAATTGCCATAAAGTCGGCCAACGAGCCTCTTGAAGTGTTGGCCGGCTCACCTGGCGGCCGAGCAAAACTCCCAGGGCTATCAGATGGACTTTGGCGCCCATTGGTAGCTCATTGTAATTCTCTTTTTCTTTTGCGCGTCCGCCACCGACGTCCACTCGACGACAGACTTCTGGGCGGCCAATTGGCGGCCAGCGAAAGTGTCAAAAGCAGACTCTCGTTGGGCGCGCGAGTGTGAAATTCTAACGGAAACCTGTTTTCAGGGGCGCCAAACGGCAGCGACGACGGCTGCAGCGGCGGCGCCAGAGGAGGAGGAGGAGGAGGAGCCAGAGATTCTTGAAGCGTTAAAGTGGCCACCGCCGCCGCCGCCGAGCCAGGCGACAACAACAAATGTGATCGATTTGTTGGCTTGGCCGGACGCGCGCTACAGCAAGAGACGAGGCCTCCCTTTTAATGGCCAGCAAGTTGGATTGAAAGTTTCATTGTGCGTGTCGTTACGTAACCAATTCCGAGGCCATCAGCAACGGCCAGGAACGATAAACGACTGGCGCGGCGGCCGGCAAATAAAAGTGACGCAAAATCCAATTTTACTTTAATGCAATCGATCTCCTCCACACTCGCCTCTCTTGACTCTTCTCGTCGTCGTCGCCCTTCTCTTCCTCCTTTCCGCTGCAAGTGTCGTCGCCTCCACCGCCGCCCACGAGGCCTTTGTTTCGCCCGTCGTCGCCATCTATCACGCGCGCGTCGCCCTGATTGGCGCCGACGAGCCGCTCGAGCACACAAAAGTAACCCAAAGTGGACTCTGCACTTGACGCCGGCTCGGACGGGCCCACAAATATTTGTCTGATGTCATTGCAATCGAATTAGCAGCCGCCGTTGATTGGAAAGTGGCTCTAAGTGGCGACTGTGGCAACGCCTAAGACGATCACCACCACTTGATAGTTTCTGGCTCGTCTCTGCCAGCCGGGCCAGACACTAATTCGGTCCTCACTCTGTTTGGCTCCCAGCTCACGCACGTCTCGCCCCAAATAGCAGGCCAGGTGTGTTTCAGGTTGTCGCTCGAGCCAGGCGCCAGCAGCCACTTGTTTTGGAAGCCTACGAGCTCGGCCTAAAGCACTCGGACGGCTCAAAATATGTCTGTCGCCGGCAGCTAAGAAGAAGACAACGACCGAGACGAGACGAGAGAGGTAAGTTGACAACTGCGCCGATTAGAGACAGGCCGAGCGCTGGAAGTCACACACACGAAAACATTAGACTCCACCTGGCCGCTGTTGGCGCCCCAGGCAGTTCGCCTGGCCCGCCTCACGTCTTCATCTTCGTTGTCGTCTTGGGTGCCGCGCGCTCGTTAAATAATCAAGAACTCCCTCCATGTTGGTGGGCCCGCCCTCATCTGTCTCTCTCTCTCTCTCTCTCTCTCTCTCTCTCTCTCTCTCTCTCTCTCTCTCTCTCTCTCTCTCTCTCTCTCTCTCTCTCTCTCTCTCTCTCTCTCTCTCTCGTTTGGGCTGGAATTCCTCAGGTGGCCAAATGGGGCGCCGAGATGACGACAATCTCGTCTCCCCGCTGGCATGTAATTGAATTAGCTCTTCGGCCAGGCGAGACTTTTGAATGTTTTAAATTAGTTTCAGTCCGCCTGGTCGTCCGCTCGTCTGCTAGGCGCCGCTCGCTTCACTTAACCTGCTGGGCGCCGGATAGAAATTTAATTGATTTTGGTGGCCAACTCATCGGCCGACGTACTCGTCCTGGTGGTCGTCTCTGTCAATTGTATTGGCCAGCATTCGCAAGGAATTCAGTCGCGCGCGCCAATCAAGTCGGCTGAGATTCAATTCAATTCGATTGATTCATTGAATTCAATGTTGGAGGCGCGCCACACGACAAACTCGACGACCAAAGTAACTCTTTCGCGTTACTCATCGCGAAAGTAGCCACGAAGAAGAGGACGACTACGAAGAGCACAGGTAAGTAAAGTGGGCTCAACTTGGCAAACTTTCACTTAACTGGCGCGCATTCAGCCTGATTGGCCACCGCCTCCCGGCGCCACCACCTTCGTCGTCTGGCGTCACCTGGCCAACTTCCGATGCGAGAGGAGAGGAGAGACAGCCCGCAACTTGTTTGGGCGTCGTCGGCGACAGTGGAAGTGGAAGTGGAAGTGGCGGCGGCTGCTCGATTGGATTCGCTTGAGAGGAGACGGCGAGCGGCGCCCATTCATTGGGCGGCCCTGACCACTGGGCCGACTGGGCCGACTGGCCGAGAGAGAGAGAGAGAGAGAGAGAGAGAGAGAGAGAGAGAGAGAGAGAGAGAGAGAGAGAGAGAGAGAGAGAGATGACCGGAAGCCTCTCGAGCGCAACCAATCGATTCATCATATCGCTCGCAGCTAGACGGCCGCCAACCAGAGCGAGTTGGTGCCGTCGCCGCCGCTGATGAGATGAATTTAATATCTCTTGACTTGGGCGGAGAAGATGGAGAAAATGAGGGAAGAAGGTCAGCTGGCTGGCTGGCTGGCTGGCGGAGGCGGCCACTTTGCAACTCGGCTCGAGTTGCACGAGCGACCACAGCAGTCAGGTTGCGCCGCTGGCTCATGCGAATGACATTCTTTGCTTTCATTTATTTTCGCTCGATGTAACTGGAACGAGCTAAATAATTATAATCATCATTATTTAGATCGCCGTCGGCTGTGAGACAAGCCAGACGACGACGACGACGAGGCGGCTGCACGAGATTGGACTGGCGCACGGGCGGCCACTGAGTCAGTCGATGCCCGACGGGCGGATGGTGTAGCCGCCGTCGACGAGGATCCTCGAGCCAGTGATGAAGGCGCCCTTGTCCTTGGAGGCCAGGTGAATGATCATCTTGGCCACCTCCTCGGGTTTGCCGATGCGGCCCACGAGTGTGGTGGTGCGCGCGTTCTTCTCGCGCTCCTGCAGGTTGATGCCCATGTCGTCGAGGATGGACGAGGCGATGGGGCCCGGCGAGACGCTGTTCACGCGCACATGAGGCCCGAAGTCGTTGGCCAGACACTTGGTGAGCATCGTCACGCCCGCCTTGGACATGCAGTAGGCGAACTTGAAGTTGGCCGGCTTGTCGTCCAGCATCGACGACACATTCACGATGGAGCCGCGCGAGGCCTTCAGCGGCCCGTAGGCGGCCAGACACAGGTACACCTGGGCGTGCATGTTGGTTGCGATGATCTTGTGGTAGAGGTCGATACAGTTTGGGTCGTCGAATTTGGTGAGCGCGGTGATGCCGGCATTGTTGATGAGCACATCGAGCCGGCCAAACTGGGCCACCGTCGCCTCGACCACCTGTTTGGCCACGTGTTCGCCCGCCGACAGATCCAGCGCCAGCTCGATGGGCTAGTCGGGCGGCCGCCAATCACAGGTCCGGATGGAATGAGGATTTTAATTAGATAACAACAACAACAAGACAAACTCAGAGCCTCTACTTTGCGTGTACACTCACCTTGTGGCCACGGGCCGACTTGAGCTGGCAGAGGCGGCCCGTCTCGGCCAGTCGGTCGGCGTTCTTATCGACCAGCGCCAGGCGATAGTTCAGCGCCGCGAAGGCCAGCGCCGTGCCCTGGCCGATGCCCGACGCCGAGCCGGTGATGATGGCCACCTCGTCGTCGCAGGTGGCCGCCGCCGCCACCACCGACGACGACTCATCTGCTGACTTTGTTGACATTTCCACTTCTTTATATTGGCCAACTCCTCCCACTCGTTCGTTCTCTCTGTCGGCTTGATTTGCTCACTTCTTCGATGGGCAAAGGTCAGGCGTCCGTCTTGGTGGTCGTCGTTGTTCGTTTGATGGCCTCACTAAGACAGTGCCACACTTATCGATCGATCGCCGTCGGGACTGAATTGGTTTCTTTGTTTCTCTCGCCTCTTATCGGCTCGTTGCTCGGCTCGCCCGGCCGTCCATGTAGCTCGAGGCAACGCAGCCGGCCGCCGCTGCTATTAAACGATGATAATAATATACTGTAACAAATTGGTTTGTTGCAGGCAAATGAAGCGACACGTAAACAAACAAACAAGCGCGCGCCCACCCGCCCAATAGAGCCATTTCTTGATGATGAGCCGTCGGCGTGGCCAACCTCGGCTCGGCTCATGTCAGCTCAGCTCGGCCTCGATTGGCGAGCACGAGACCGGCGACAAGTCAGCAAGTCATAGCGAACAAAGACAACAACACACTCAGGTGAGTCTCTTCGTTGTTGGTCTGCGTCTATGTGTATGTCAGAGTGGAAATTATGCGTCCGAAGTGTCTCGATAGCTGCATGGGCTGTTCCGTTGAATCAGATTAGCGCCAGTTTAATGGCTGCCCGCTTGGAGGTCGTCCCCTGTCGACTGGCGGCCGTGGCTGCGATGACAACACACAAACAAACAGCCAGTGTTTAATCCAAAACGACAGCCAACGAGAAGTCTGCTAGTCGACTAGAATTTGAATTAGAGAGAGACCGAAACTTGAACTGAAAGTGAAACTCAAACGACGACGACGACGACAACGACAACAAACATTACCTAAATGCGGTGAGCCAAAGGCCTGGAGGAATTGCCGCCAGGCTTAACTACAGTTTAGGCGAGTCTAGAGCTGCGTTTGGATGCACACAAGTGACGCAATTAGCTCGCCGGTGGTTGTTGTTGTCGTTGGTTGTCGTTGTCGTTATTGTTGTCGCTGTCGCCGCAGTTGCAGTGACGTTCTGCGGCCACCGACAACAAATCACAATTGTTGTCATTCACATCCAGCTACGACGATGACGACGACAAGAGACACGAGCCAACTCTTGGTCGGATTGACTGGACTGGACTGGACGCGGGACGGAACAAGTCGAGCCTTCCACGGCGACCACTGCAGAATGAGATGAACTGGAATGAGATGAACCGCAGACAGCACAGCTCAGACATCCAAAATGGAACCGAGCGAAATGAAATGAAACGACACGAAACCGAACGAAACGAAACGAGAGATGAAATTAGTTTTTCGGCTCTCGATTTGTCCGTCTTTGTCTGTTCCGCCTCTCCTCTCCTCTGTATGTTTACTTTACCGTTGGAAACTAGTTAAAGTCTATGTTAACATGGCGGATGTTGTAGGAGCACATCCGGCGACTAAACAACGCAAGTGCAGATATTGCTGAGGCAACCTGGAATTGTTGTTGTTGTTGTTGTTGTTGTTGTTGTTGATGTTGATGTTGACGGCGTCGCTGTTGTCCTCGCTCTCGTTCAACGCCAATCTTGATGGGCGTGAAAGTCGGCTCCGGGCGTTTGACTTTCGACATTCGAGCAGACAAACGAACAGACGAACTGGCGAGACTCAAACATTCCTCTCATGTGTTCGGTGGCCGAGTTTAACCAATGGAAAGTCTTAAATCGTAGTTGTTGTTGCTGCCGTTTATGTTGGCGCACTTTTTATTGGCGCGTAACCAACAAACATCCAGGCGAAATGTTATCTTTGTTCCAGTTCATTTCATAGGATGTCAATCATAATTTTGCGGCCCTCGAGAGGCCAGCCAAAGGCGAAACACGACGGCCAGCTTCGGACGGCCGCCGGCGCTGCTCTCGAATGCGGGCAATTAATTAGTGTCGCTCGCTCCTCCCTCGTTCGGCCGATGTTTGATGAATCGCTAGGCGCGAAGCCAATGAATGGATGCTCGCCCGCCATCACCACCGCAATAGCACACAACCACTGGCGGCATCATCAATTCATTCAGAAAGACAATCAACGTGATTGATCTGCATCTCTGGCCAGCCGAGTTGATGCCGATGTCGACCACTGGCCCGACGGCTAAACAACAAATGTAATTAAATGATGCGTTTACTTACAGTATTTCGCGCCAGGCCGCCTCGCCGAACAGCTGCAGGACCATGTCCTCTAAGCAGCAGTGAATAAAGCCGTACATCTTCTAGTGGTCGGCCTGGCCAGGTGCGGGCTGGCCACTGGCTCGCCGCCTGATGATTGTGTTGTTGCTCTTCTGCTTGTTTGCTGTGCGCCACTGGCGACGTTTAATTTGCTTGATTGCAACCAACGAACTTGATTATATTAAACTGTCTATTGGCCGGCTGGTGTTGTTGTTGTTGATGATGATGTTGATGTTGTCGTAATTTGATATCACAACTCTGCTTGTTGTTGTAGGCTGCTTTGACAATTTGCTTCGGCCTATCTTCAAATTAGTGTCCACTAATCTATTCAAATGAATGCCATGAAATCTGTTCACTCAATTCAAATGGCTACGTTTGATCAATCAATCCTGGCGATCTACTCGACAAAATCGGACACTCGCGCGCAAACAGTCACGACAGTCTATGCGAGCGGCCGAATATCACTCGTCCAATCAATCGTCTGTTTCTCGGCATACGTCCATCTGCCCCACCTGAGGCACTCCTCGTATTCTGTCTATGTCTACTCGCAAATCCTAAGTGTCGCCGTTGGCCTCAAATGTCGTCGTCGGCCAGGCACAACATAATCGTTTTGCTTGTTTCTTGCTGTCAAAACAGGCCCGCCTCCACTGGACGCGGCCTCGTCGAACCAAATATAGACTACACTCTGGCTAGCCGACGTCGTTGTAGTGGTAGTGGTCGTCTTGGTGGTCTCGGCGAGTCTGGACAGAGTTAACGGCATTTTGAGGGCCCCAAACCGAGAGAGAAGCTGACCGCCACCAGACGAGAAACAGTTCACGCGACTGCGCCCTGAAGGCCGACATGTGCAGATTGCAGGTTTGTGCAATTAGTGCGCCACTACCGCCGGGATCATAACAATTTATGCGCACTAATACACGCAATTGTTCACCAAAACACAAAACACGTGTGAACGAATTTACGTGAAAATCTCGTGCTCGCCCATCCAAATAGACTTGTCTCCTGGCTATTAACATAAATCAACATTTATTACCATCCACCCGGACTATACTATTGGCCACCTGATTACCATATTAGTGAACCTACACAGGTAGGCCCATCGACATTCATATTAGGTATCATTTTTATTACTCAATAAAAGCAAATTGATATTATTCTTTATCGTCATGTGTATCTCCAGAATGAGCCAGCCATTGTTGGCGGCCAACCGAAAGAGATTAATGCTCGACATGGGCCGCATTGTTCGAACTACAAGCAATAGATTCGCCTCACAACTACAACAACCACATCTTCATCAAGTCCTAATCAACAACAAACACCACCGCTGGAGAGGCTAAGGAATATTGGAATATCGGCCCATATTGATAGTGGCAAGACAACGCTCACCGAACGGCTTCTCTATTATACCGGTCGGATTGAAGAAATGCACGAGGTGCGAGGCAAAGACCAGATAGGAGCCAAAATGGACTCCATGGAACTTGAAAGGCAACGAGGTATTACCATCCAATCGGCCGCCACCTACGTCTCATGGAGGAAGCACTTTATCAATATTATCGATACTCCTGGCCATGTTGACTTTACGGTGGAGGTTGAGAGAGCACTCAGGGTTTTAGATGGAGCCATTTTGGTGCTATGTTCAGTTGGCGGCGTACAATCTCAGACAATTACTGTGACCAGGCAGATGAAACGATACCAGGTGCCTTGTTTGGCTTTCATCAACAAACTAGACCGACAGAACGCGAACCCCAATCGGGTCGTGTCCCAGCTTAGGGATAAACTAAATTTCGAAACGGCCATGTTACAAGTGCCCATAGGATTGGAATCAAAACTATCTGGTATTATTGATCTCATTAGAATGCAGAGTATTTATTTCGACGGAGAGGTGGGCGAAATTGTGAGACGCGTCGATGAGATACCCAAAGACTATAGGAAAATGGCCGAAGACAAGCGAATTGAATTAATTGAAACACTATCGAATGTTGACGATCAATTAGGTCAACTATTTTTAGAGGATAAGAATCCCACAAATGATCAAATAGACGAGGCAGTTCAACGGACGACATTGGCGAGGAAGTTTGTGCCAGTTATGGTCGGGTCGGCGCTCAAAAACAAGGGCATTCAGCCCCTGCTGGATGCTGTCATATCCTATCTACCAAACCCCTCAAGTGACAAATTATGCCATCGACGAGACCACCAGAACGGACCACGGTGAATCAGTCGCCTCGGTTAGCGCCGACGGTGCCTCGAAGCTTGGCTCGGCGGCCAAAATCAAGAAAGGAACCAGAAAGCAAGAGGTGAGCCAGTTGTCATCCATGTTGATCAGAACACAGCAGGCAAAGTCCAACAAGTCCGATGGAGGCGACGACGGTGAAGCCCTGAGGGTCGTATGTAATCCCGAGAGAAGCGACAAGCACCCACTGATTGCATTGGCCTTCAAGCTGGAGGCCGGCAAGTTCGGTCAACTGACATATATTAGGGTTTATCAGGGCTGTTTGAAGAAGGGCGACTACGTTTACAACACCAGGACCGGTAGAAAGACGAAGATCCCCGTTTGGTTCGCATGCACTCGAACGAGATGGAAGACATGGAGTTCGCTCTGGCGGGCGACATTTGCGCCCTGTTCGGAGTGGACTGTGCCAGCGGCGACTCGTTCGTCACCGATCCGGACCTGAAACTGTCCATGGAGTCTATTTATGTGCCCGATCCAGTGATAACAATGTCCATCAAGCCCAAGGACAACAAGACGGCGGACAACTTCACGAAGGGCATCAGAAGGTTCACTCGCGAGGATCCTACGCTAAGGTACGAGTTCGACACGGAAGGCAAGGAGAGCATACTATCGGGTATGGGCGAGTTACGCTGGAGATCTACGCCCAACGTCTTGAGAGGGAATACAAGTGTCCGGTGGAGTTGGGCAAGCCCAAGGTGGCCTTCACGGAGAGTTTAGTCAGGCCGTGCTCCTTCGACTACCTGCACAAGCGTCAGAGTGGGGGCTCTGGCCAGTACGGTAAGGTGATTGGCGTGATTGAGCCGTTGCCGGCCGATGCAAATACAGTGATTGTGTTCAGAGATGAAACAAGTGGAACGAATGTCCCCAAGGGCTTCGTTCCCTTCATCGAGCGCGGCTTCAGGAAGATGTGCGAGAGGGGCCCTCTGACGGGCCACAAAGTGTCGGGCATCTGTTTCAGGCTCCAGGACGGCGCCAACCACCCGGTGGACTCGAACGAGATCGCCTTCACTGAGGCGGCCTATGGTGCAATGAAACAGGTGTTCGAGCACGGCAAATGGATTGTGTTGGAGCCCATTATGAAGGCCGAAATAACTGCCCGTCGGAGTTCCTCGGCGACATCATGTCGCTGATGACCCGAAAGAGTGCTGTGATCACGAGCACCGACGAACTGGACGGCTGGTCGACGTTACGCTGCGAGGTGCCATTGAACGAGATGTTTGGCTTCTCGTCGGCCCTCAGGTCGGCCACCCAAGGCAAGCGGCGAGTACACCATGGAGTATTCGCGCTATACACCCGCGAGGGCCGACGTGGAGGCCGAGCTGGTGCGCCAGGCACAGGCCGAAGAGGCTAAGAAGTCGGGCCAGGAACAGCAGAAAGGCAAATCTAAGCGTTAAATCTATATTATTACATACATACATACATATATATTGTGATGTTGTTGGTTATCAATAATGTAACTAAATTCAAATTAATTTGTTAAATGTTGTGTCATGTTACAACAGGTTGTTTATGTTGCAAAATCGTCAGTGTACTCCTGTGTTCTCATGTGTATGCTCTCTTGTTGACCTAAGCTTCTGGTTGTCCCCGAGGATGTCACGAAGTGGATTATGTCGACTCCAAGTCTTGGTCGTCGTCCGCAAGCGGCGGCGTCGGTGGCGACGATTCGCCCAGGATGTTCGCAGCGTCCTTCAACGCCGCCGCAAAACTTTATTTACTCTTGGCGGACGACCTGGGCGAGCCCATCGACTGGGGCGTCAGCTTGGACCGGGTGGACACGGCCGAGCCGACCCGCGACGGCGCATACGACTGGCCGCCCTGCGAGATGGCCGAGCTTTGCGAGACGGGCGAACTCGACTCGGGCAACAACGAGCTGCCCTGCAGTTTGCTGGACAGGTTCGAGCCGACACTGCTCGACCTGTTGCCGGCGCCGCTGGCCAGGCTCGACATGTTGCTGGCGCCCGAAATGCCACTTGTTGCGCTGATGGTGCTGAAGCGGCTCTTGGGGCCGCCCACGTTGCTGGCCGAGCTCAGTGTACTCTGAATGTTGGAGGGCCCCCCGGCGCCGGCTTGTGGTGGCTCGAGGCGATGGCCGAGTCGAGCGTCGACTGGACGGGCGGCTGGTTGTTCGAGGAGGCGCGCGACTTACCCGCGGCGCCAGTGCCACTGATGGCCGACGTACTGGAGGGCCCGTTCTGGTTGCTGGACAGCGTCGATTGGATGTTGCTGGCGCCCGCCTTGCTCAGCCTCGACAGGACACTCTGGCCGACGGCCGCCCGACTGCCCGCGGTCGAGTCGAGCGTCGAGCCGAACTTGGAGCCCTGCGAGGCGTGCGAGGCGATGCCGCTACGGTTCATGTGGCTCTTGCCGGTGCCCGAGGCGCCACTGACGGAGCTGCCCACCTGTGAATTGGCGCTCGAGCCGGCCACTCGACTGCCCGCATGGCTGCCCTCGAGAGCGCCGACTGGGCCATCTCCTCGCCGGGCCCCGCCAAGATCTCCGAGGTCTGCGACTGGTAGCCGGCCAGCGACTGGTTGGCCATCGAGCCGACCTTGCTGGGGCTGGCGCTGCTGGCGGGGCCCCGGCCATGGCGCCACTTGTTGTCTCGCTGGCCGGCTGCTGTCTGCTCAGGGGCGAGCTGTTGGGGTCGCTCGAGCCGAGCGCCTGGCTGTCGGTCAGGTCGGCCGGCATTTGGCTGTCCGCGGCGATCGGTTGCGACTTGTTGTACTTCTTGTGGCCGGCGCAACCGAACAACAGGTAGGAGAGGCACACCACCAGGCCGACGATCACCACAACCTCGCCCAAGACCATACTGAGTGTGTTGCGGCTTGTCCTTGTTGGCTCGTCGTTTGTCCAATATTAATAATCCAATCAAACAATAATGGGCCCTCGACACTACTTGTATGGGCACAGTTTGAGTGCACTAATTGATTGTGTCGTTTGATAATAAAATGGGTAGGAATGATGAGAAGATATGGGAATAGTGTAATTTAATTGATAAACATAGATAGGAGAATCTCGTTCGCGTCGACAGCAATTGAGCTCAGGTGGAATAGTGCTCTCATGCGCGCCAGGCCAGACAGACGACCGGGACGATTGGCGGGGCTCGAGATGACAGACGAGCGGATTTTGCATTCTTTTTTTCATCTTCTCGTCTCGTTTCGTCTGGTCAATAGTGTGTCTGTTGGCTGTGTGTGATTTGCCATTGCAGAGCGAGAATTGGATTTGATTGAATTGGATTGAATCGGGGCCGACAGATGGCGCGGGCGGGCGCGTCCGCAACCAGCCCTCGGCGCTTGTGGGCCTGCGCGGACGGGCCGAAGGAGAAAAGGAAAGTCCATGTCGAGAATCTCAGTTTCTGCATTTGCGTCATTTCACTCGAAACTCTTGTTTTCTCTCCTTCGAGTGTTTGTTTTATTCAATTCAGCCAAGGGACGACCATGAAAGAGACGTCAGCTGTCGATGCTGCTGTTGCCGCCGCTGCTGATGTTGTTGTTGTCGTCGTTTTGTAAGAATCTCCAGAAGAATGGCAGAATTCAAGATGTGAAGCATGCATAAGACTCGATGAAATGATGTCACAATTGATTGGCTCAAGACAGAGGAAGAGCAAGAAGAACAAGAAGAAGATGATGAAGATGAAGATGAAGATGAAGGAGGTGAGAAGCGACGAGAGGAGACAGTCTACTATTCGACGGCTCCATGTTGATGTTGTCGTCGGTGTCAGCAATCAAATTAGAACCAGAAGGACAACAACAACGACGACGACATTTACAGGAAGCAAATTCAAAATGAAGCCCCCAAATAGAATGAAACGAACTGTCAGCCTGTCGATCCTCACCTTCAAGTTGTTGTCATTATTGTTGTTGTTGTTGTTAGCTCAATCGATTTGTGTAGTCTCTGTCGCCGGCCAATTCCAATACTCAGACTGGCGGCCGGCCCGACCGTCCAACAAGACAGCAACAACATTCGCGACAACCCAAGGCAATAGAGATGATTTATCGGCCGTCGGGCGGCCACTTCGGGCGCCAGAGGAGAAGTGAGCACTGCAATTAGCAGCGAGCAGACAGAGACAGGCGAATGGGCGGCCGCCGATGGAGTGCAAAGATTGGAGTTGTTGCAGCAACAATTAGTCCATTCCGCCAGTGGAGGACAAGAAAAGGAAGGAACAAGCAAAAGAAATAGAGAAAGAGACGTCGACGAGAGAGACAACGAAGACGCCGCCACTAAGGACGACGACGACGAGAATTCTAAATTAGTTTTGTCAACTAATAACTTTCAAGGTAAGTTTGAGTTCGCTCCATCGGCTTGCAAATGAGTTTCCTGTTTCACACACCAACAGACCGACAGACCGACAGATAGACAGATAGACAGAGTGACAGACAGACAAGCAGATAAGCGGACGTCGAGGAATGCCACTCATATTTCGGGCCTCGAGACAGGAGTTCAGTTCACCTGTGCAGGTGTGAGAGCTCGTAGCTCGTCTGGAGTGCGTTCCTGAAGCGAATTGAAATTCTGCTACTGCCGGTGGTGGTGGCGTTAAATGTTATGCAATGGTCGTCGACTGTCTGGCCGGCGGCTGTCTGCGTCCACTGGCGTCCTTTCGGCGGCCACTGGCAGCCTCGAAGGGCCGAGATTTGGCCGGCGCGAGTTGTCAATCAAACGCTTGATTAAACACAGCCGCGGGCTTTTTCATTGTCGTCCTCAACGTCGTCGTGGTCGTCGAGGTCGGCCTTGTTATGATGCTCGGCCTGGCCTGGCGCGGCCGACGACGACATCGACAACTATTTTGGCGCCTCAAACGGCCGGATGTTGGCTGTGGTTGTTGCAAAAATTGAATCCAATTGGATTCTGTCCAGTTGAGTTGAGTTCTGTTCGATCGGCGCTCTGGGCGTGGCTTTCAGGTGACGTCGCCGGCCTGTTTCGGCCACGACGACGGGCGCGACGAGATAATTGCCATTTACCTGGCGCAAATTGGAAACCAAAATGGAAATCATCGGTCCTCCCGTTCGGTTCGGTTCAGTTCAGTTCAGTTCAGTTCAGTTCAGTTCAGTTCAATTCAATTCGGTCCAATTGAATTCAATTCAATTCCATTCCATTGAGCTCGCCTGTTGGCTAACAAGCAGCAAATCTAATCGTCGCCTGTTTCGAGGCCTCTTCCAACGCGTTTAACTTAAAGAGTTCCTCAGCTCGGCTCCACTCGAAAATTGAATGTTTGCCGCGACGGCCAGATAATTGCGCCGGCCGATGCAGGTGCGCTCGCCGGCCTTTTTGCGGTCAATTCATCGGACGTTAATTGTCGTGCTCGTCCTCGTCGTCGTCTGCATGTGGCGGCTGTTCCAAGCCCGTCTTGGCCACTGGCCAGATCAACATACAGACAGACGGATGGACGGACATCGGCCGAAAATGTTTAACAGCAGAACAACAACAACAATAAAACTCAATGGCGATCAATTTAATATTATTCAAAAAGGCAGAAGAATTTGAATTTCTACATTTCCAAGTGCAAACAAGTTGTAGTTGTTGCTGTCGTAGTTGCTCTTTTTGGTGTTTATTCTGTTCTGGCGGCCAATCAAAACAACTACAGCGGCCGATCGAACGGACGAGATAATTAAATGGAACTCAACTTCTTCGGGCTCAGAGCGCAGAAGAATTTGGCTAAATTTGCGCCAAACACCAAAACAACACGACAAGAACAACACCAAATTGACCTCTGCCTCTATTTATTGCTGGTTATTCGAGTCCAGTCGACTTGGATTCAGTTCAATCTCGTCCACTTGGAGTTCCAGCCCGAGTTTGAACGAAACGTTTTATAGCTCAGAGTCTCGTCTGAATGCTCTTTTTTCTCATTTAGACTTTCAATCGGAATTTCAATTGCAAATCAAAGTCGTTTCGGTGTTTTTCTCCTCCGTCCAGTTGGCGGCGGCGGCTGCTCAATTTGAATCTGACTCGTCTCTCGGCAGGCAAAGTGTCGCACTTTGTTGTGGTTGTTTTGTCTCTGCCTCACTCCGACACGAAACGTTTGATGAAACGAAATTCAATTCCCGCAAATCACACAAATTGCGCCACAAATTGATTGTCGTCGTCTCCATCGCCATCTTCATCAGCGACGGCGGCGGCGGCGGCAGTGGCGACGTCGACGTCGACTGGCGGGCGACCCTTCGACTGGTCGCCTGATAAGATCTCGGCCGGCACTTTAAATTGGCTCGAGTTTGCTGTCGGCGGCCGCAAATTCACTTGTTTGACGGAAGCAGAATTGAATTCAGAGCTCAAGTTGAGCGCAAAGTTAAACAGACTTGCCGACAGAGCCGTCACTGAAGACGACGACGACGACGACGACAATCAAGTTGCAGGTGAAATGAAGCTCAAAAGCCACTCGACGTCGATTGGCGGCCAGAAGATGCACTCCATTCAATTGGTTTGTGTGGCCGCAGCTCCAAACTGCTCATCTTCCCAACCGCCAATTGAATCCAATTGAATTGGCGCCGGCCAATCATTTCAGACAATCTCGTTGAGAGTCGAGCAACTCGCCAGCTTCTCCATGTGGTCGTCGCCGTCGTCGCCGTCGGCCGGCATTCCACTTGAAACATTGCAGTTTTTCTCGATTAAAAACAAAACAAATAAATCAATTGTTGTTTCTGGCGCGCACAGACAATGAAAACACTCGACGGCAACTTTGCGGCCTCGATTAGATTCACAAGCCGCCCGAGAGAAGAGCCGCAACATCGCCCGCCCGCCCGCCCGCCGTCGGTCTGCTCCTCTGGCTGCTGCTGCTGTTGTTAATCAAACTTTGCGTGATGCCCGTCGACGGCCAGAAAGTGATTTATAATCGAGAAGAGGAAGACGAGCACGAGAGGGGCACTCGTTCGGAGGGCAGCCAATCAAACTAATTAAGTTGCGCGCCAGAAACGATAAACTTCAATTAATCAACTTTGATTCTGTGCAGCTGAGCCCGAAAACAGCAACAGCAACAACAACGAGAGAAAGTCCAAGGAAACTTGCGCAACAAACAAACAATCAAACGGACGGACGGACGGACAGACTCACTGTAGATGTTGTTGAGTCAAGACAACAGGTTATCTGGCGGATGAATCTGCGTATCGTCATTTTGATTGTTGCTGTATGTTTCTCTGTTTCTCGTCTGCCCGAAAACAATTAAGTGTCGACGGCCAGGCTCCACTTTCAAACCTCCAAAGACTTTCGGACTTTCACTTAGGCGCCGCACCTGAAGTCGTTTCAAGGAAGAGGCCCATTAAGGTTAACAAACAACATTGAAGTCCCGCTAAATGTTTGTTTGTTTAGTTGTCTCTTCACTTCAAGTTTAACCTCAACATTTTGGCCGCCACTCTAATTGAACTCTAATGTCAAGTTAATGGTCGACAATCAACGTCACTCAGCCGGCCGAGTGCTGCCTGTGGTGGCGGGCAATTTATCATTTTTGCCGCAAACCAGCGCCGACAGTCGGCCGCTGTTTGCACGACCAAACGACGACGACGACGACGAGGGACAGTTTGAGTCATTAGAGTGGCCAGCGAGACAGAGGCTGAGAGAGATACATCCGCGGCCAGGTAACGACAGGCGAGGAGATCCATCAGCTCGGACGAGATTCAATTTGGCGGCTCGAATGTCGTGGCCAATTACACATGGCATTGTTGTTCGCGACACACCAGAGAGAACCATTAAATTGGCCACACAGACGGACAGATGGACAGATGGACAGGCAGATAGACACGATGATAGGAAGAAGACACTCAAACGATCATTATTATTATTATTCTAGTTATGAACATTATTATGCAATCGGTCAGCAATTGAGCGCCAGCGAAGTTACGCTGTCGGAGTCCAGTTCGATTGTGAGCTGGCGCTGGCCGAGTCTCGACCTGCAGTTGGCGAGCCGGATGCGCGTCCTCAGTCTGGCCGGCGACCTGTTCAACAGCACCAGACTGACCTGCCGCCAGAAGGGCCCATCCGTCTGCAGTTGCTCTTGGGGATTCAGCTCGCCCGCCACCACCAGCAGCTCGCTGGTCTGCTCCTCGTCCTCGTCGATCATCTTCCAGATGAGCCGGTGGCCAGTGGTGGCGTTGGTAGCCACTTGCGGCTGCTGAAGAGGCACGCCCGCCTTGTAGACCTGGCTGGGCAACACGAAGCAGCCGGGCCGCATGAAGCGAGTGAGCTGACCGATGGCGTAGAACATGGGGTTCTTGTGGACGGCTCGGCGCTGCTCGTCTACCAGCACGGCCGCGTCCAGGTAGTTGCCGCTCCAGGTGGGCCCGCCCACCAGATTCAGCGCCAGGTTCCAGTCGATCCAGGCGACGGCGCCCGCGCGCAGGTTCTCGATGATGTCGCGCGCATACTTGGAGCCCTGGACCAGTCGCCCGGCCGAGGGCGCCCAATGAAGCTCGCCTCGGTCGACAGCAGACTGAACTTGTGCGGCAGCCAGCGGCGCACCTGAAACAGCGACTTGTAGGGGCAACTTGTCGAGGCCGTGCGAGTACCAGTGGACGGCGAGGCCGCGCGTGAACTCATACACCTGCGGGTCGCTGAACAACAGGTCTCTGTAGCGGTCCAGGCCGAGGAGGTGTCGTCCCAGCTGAAGAGGGCCAGCCGGCTCTTGGCGGACGAGTTGCTCGGTGCGGCCTCCTTCTCGAGGTTCTCCAGTTGGAGCAGATGCGGAATCAGGTGGAGGCGCAGGAAGTCGCCCATCTCGTGCGGCTCGAAGTTGACCGAATTGTAGTTGACCACCTCGAGGCCGAGGCGGCCGGGCGTGCAGGGCTCGTTCGTTGGGGTCAGCGCCCAGGCCGAGCAGTTCAGGTGCTCTTCGTAGGCGCGAATGTACTTGAGGATGTAGCGCGCGTAGGCCGCATAGTAGGGGCCATCGGTGGGGCCCCTCAGGTGGCCCTGGACGAGGCTCTGGCTGCTCTTCATCCAGTCGGGCGCCGACCAGCTCGAGAAGAGCAGCTTGAGCTGAGGTTGGCCGGCCGCCTGACGCAACTCGTTCACCTGCCGGATGAGCGGCAACTTGTAGTCCATGTCCTCTGGCTGGAGCCTGAAGTGGGCCAGCTCGAAGTCGTCGGCGGCTCGGCCATCTGCGCCAGGTCGTCGCAGCTGTACGGCCGCACGGACATGTCCGTTCCGCCCACCGGCACGCGGGCCAAATTGTATCCGAGTCCCGTCGGCCCGAAGTAGCTGGCGAGGGCGGCCGCACCGCACTCGGCCGGGCAGCCGCCCGAGCAGCATCGACGCCGAGTCGGTGAAGGCGCCCCGCAGCCGACCACCTGCTGGAGGCGCCGGCCGACGTCCACCTCGACGATTCGGCCAGTCTGGTCGGCATGGCCGTCGTCGGCGCCGCCAGACTCCAGTACGGCCCTCGGAGGCGACCAAGTCCACTCTGAAGCGCGCGCCCGATCTGTCGGAGACTACCCTAACGAGCTGTGAGTCGTCGTGGGGCCACTCAAATGTCAGCTCGCGGCCTTCGAGGCAGTCGAGGCCGCCGGAGGTCTCGTCGCATCTGCAGGTTTGTGTCTGTTCCTGTTCGGGGCCGAAGTAGAATCTGTTGCAGGCGGCCCATGTCTGGCCGATGCAGGAACCAATCAACAAGAGGACTGAATTTTGACGCTCTCAAGTCAGTGTTACTTCTATTATTTGCTTCTACGTCTCAATTGGACTCGACTGAACTCATTGGACTCACCTGCGACTGTTCTCAGTGTCTTCTCGTGGTGACTTTTAATTTGAGGATCATTGCGTATGTTGGCAGTCGACAAGCGTCAATCTGATTAGGCAAGAAGTGATTTTGTCTCTTTCTATTATTGTCGTCGTCGTCGTCGTCATTCACGACTTACAATTTGGCGGCTTTAGTCGATCAGAGGATTTGGTGGGCGAGCGACTGATGACACATTAGGAATAGTCGCCTGTTTTTATCTCTCTCTTTTGTGTCTGACTCACTCAATCTTCATCCTTCGTTTGTCATGTGAACTTGAAAGGATTGCCAGTTGCATGTTACTTGCTTTGTCTTATTATATCCAATTGACGACAACCACTACATTGAGATCCAGATAATCAACTGGCTTTGTTTGTGCTCATTCGATTCGCAGTTACTTGTTGTTTGCTCTTCTCCTTTCCCAATCAACGACAACAAATTGATAATAATCGCCGATGAGAGTTTGCGCGACCAGAAATCGGCGCCTCTCCAACATGATCGGCCTGATAAGAGGACGGAAAGTTTCATTCATTCAGCTTCGGGCGGCGGGGAGGAAGGCAAACAGACAGAGACGGAATTGTTCTGTCGCATTAATTGCGGTCTGAATTAATTAGCCCGCAAAGAGGCCAATTGGAGTTACATTTACAGTTACATGTCCGTCTAACTGGCTGACTGGCCGACCGCAGGTGCGTTTGGATACCAATGAATTCGTGTCAATGAATAAGCGGCACTGTTGTCATCTCATTTGGTGGCTTAGTTTGCTTTGTTTATCTCAAAACTGCGCCCGCCGAGCACAACAATAGCGAATGAGGACGACGACGAGCAATGGGCAACAAGTGGCTCGCTTGTCTGTCGTTGCGTCAACGCCGTCGTCGTCGTCGTCGTCGTCGTGCGAGCTCGACCGTTGCGATGGCCGACCTGTCTCGTCGTCGTCTTTGTTTCCCACACTTTCGGAGGTTCTTGTTGTTGCCGCTGCCGGCTGTGTCTGTTGGACGTTAACGAGAACTGTAAATGGCCGAGTTTGCCTCTTCAGCGTCCTTCTCATTGTCTTTCTCGGCCGCCATATCAAGTTAATTTTCGGTTTCACTTTTATCTCGAGAAGTCTGGATTATCATCGTCGTCATCATCATCATTATTATTATCATGTTTTGCTTGCTTCAATTACGGCAACAGTAGCTTGTAAGTGGTCGTCGTCGGCGTGTGATCTCTTTTCCAGGTAACTCTCGGCGGCCGAAATGCACGAAATGAGACGCCGCAGACTCCAGTGGAGCTCGCTTTTGGTATTCGCCGCCACCGCCGCCGTCGACTTTGACTTGCTGGTGGCCATTAATGAAGACAAAAGACAGTCGTCGGGCCGCACCGGCCACTCATCAGGTGTCTGTGCCGGACTCTGTGCAGGCCCGGCTTCCGGGGCGGTCGACGCAAACAAGTCGATGAGATCCGGGCCTGGCCGGACAATAATCGGCCAGTGGAGGATGAGTGGCCGACGGACACGCGAACAATGAAGGAGTGCCTCTGACATGTGACTGAGGTGAGCCACCAGTTGACGGCGTGCGGCATTTAAATCAACATGAAGCGGCCACACGACGACGACAAACACAGAGGCGACGATGATTTGTTTCCGGCGCCACTACAACAACAACAACATCATTTCTGGATGCAAATAAACAGCCATTGCGCAACAACAACAACGACGACGACGACGACGAGCGGACTCATTAACATAAATCATCATCGAGCGTCGCTTTGGACGAGGCCGAGAGATGGGAAATTCTCGCGGGCTGAACTTGAAACCGCAGCCAGTCCTGCGCGCCGTTCGGTTGGTCTCTTTGCGAGCCCAAAATAGAAAACCAAAGCCAAGTTTTGATTTCATTTTCCAGTCAACGCCCAGTTCGGTGAGCGGCCGCCGCATCCGCCGGAAGCCCCGTCGGCCAGCCCTCGCCTTATTGGTTTGGTTGTCGAGCAGAGTCGCCGCCGCCCTCGCGTGACGTCTGCCCCTTCCTGCAGTGTGCGCGAGGGCCGTCCTGCCGTCGTGGGACTGCACTTAATTACCGCAACTCGACTGAAACTCGCCCGCTCCCAGATTAAGATACATCGCCAGCTTGCAAAGTGTTGGCCAGGTAACAGTCGACAGCCGATGCACGACGCCAGGCGACGACAGTGACAATTAGCGCAGTTGGCGGGCCAAACCAAACCAAACATTTAAAAGCCATTCGATTTGGTTGGCCAACTCTTTCGAGTGGCCTGTCATGTTTGGGCCACTTGTTTGCATGGACATTCCGTCTTCAAGTGATAGTCGTCGTCGTCGTCGCCACCGCTGAAAGTAACATTCGTCACAGTGGCCGACTTCTCTGGCTCGAGACAGGCCCGAGACATTCTCGCTGGTGAGCTCGATTAGAGGGCCGCCACTGCCGCCGCTTGATTGATGTCCAGCCAGCCAAGTCCGGCCGAGCAAGTGCAGCTCGTCGGCGGCTAAAAAGTTTCCCTTCGAGAGGCTTAACGGGAGACTGGCAATGTAATAATGATTTTCGGCCAGAGGAAATTCTCTCGTCCCTTTCAGGTGCGGAGACTCGTCGACTCGGCTCCACTGGACTGCACTGCACTGGACTCGACTGGAGTGAATCAATTTCTGGGCTTAGGCGCGAGGCCGCCAACGACGACGATGACGATGACGCTGAAGGAGGTGGACACTAGCGGCGAGCCCCATATATATTTAGCCGTCTCGCTGTCGTTTTGGGCTTAATGAGATCACGCGGCCCACCTGCGTGCCTGCCGACCTGTCCAGGTGGGCCTGGCCGTGTTCTCTGGCTGATCTCTCGCGGGCGACTAGAATTCAGTGGTGGCGGCGACGGGCGGCCATCAGAAGAGAATGGAGGCGAAGAGGAGAGCACGAAAATTGTCTCTTTACTTTTAACGCTAACGTAATTTCCGACTTGGCTGCCGGCGCGCCAAAATTCCCGTCGACCGGCCGACGTTTCAATATTTCTCTCTCTCTCTCTCTCTCTCTCTCTCTCTCTCTCTCTCTCTCTCTCTCTCTCTCTCTCTCTCTCTCTCTCTCTCTCTCTCTCTCTCTCTCTCTCTCTCTCTCTCTCTCTCTCTCCGCCTCGACCTGGCACTTCCTTTGTAGTCTGTTCGTGCCCAATTCGGCGCCGGCGTCCGGGCAATAAAAGTAATGGGCGCCCTCGGCGGCGGCGGCGGAATTTCTCTCTTTCTATGTGGCTCTGTCGGATGCGGCATTTTATTCGTTGCACGTCCATTCAATTGGCCCAGTCGGCGCGCCCACGACGGCGCCCACTCGAGGCGGATACATTTCATCGGCGCCCCTAAGTGGGCCGACACGCAGACGGACGGACAGGACGAGACAAGAGGCCACCGTCCCACTGGCCGACTGGATCATCGGCGGCCGGCGCTCGGATTCAATTTTATCATCCGAGCGGGCGAAGATTTGCTCGTCTCGCCAGTGGCCGGCGAGAAATTAATGTCGCCGGCAAGTCTGGCGCCCATTCACATCGAATTACATCAGATAAAGACGAATCCGACGCGCGGAATTTGCATAATGAGCGGCCGGGCGATGTTTGTAATAGTCCGGCCTTTGGTGCCGGCGCTCGGCCTCAGCTGAACTCTCGCCAGGAGCAGAGGACTAAGACGACAACCAGGACGACCACGAGGAGGCGAAAGAAGGCCGACAAAGAGATTTTAAAGTCGAGATAAGTGCGAGTGAAATCAATTTGACACAAACAGTGGACATGTAGACGGGCAGCCTCGGGTCCGGGTACGAGAGCGCGTGCGAGTGGCGCCACCAATGTCGGGCCGCCCGTGGAAGCAAACAAGTGGCGACCAGAGTCCGGCGCGGCCAACTGGCGCCGCAATTAATCATTAGCGCGGCTCACTTTCCGTCAGCCGCCGCAGAATCAATTACTTAATGAGCTCGCGAAACCGCAAGTGTTCGACCAGTGGCGCCCACTTCGAGGCCGGCGGCGGTGCCAGTGACCACGACGATCGCAATTAGAATTAGAATTGCACTTGCAATTACAGTTGCGGTGGCAGTTGTGGCGGTCAAGACAGAGCCTCTTTTGGGCCAGTGACCGCCACCAGCTGAGCGAACGCCCGCCTAAAAGCGAGCTGCCACTGACATTCGAATTAAATCCAAATACTTTGCGGCCCTTTTGTTGTCTCGGCGGCGGCGGCGGAGACGGGAGAGGCGGCGGCAGCTCTTAGGTCCTCTGGCCCAAACACAACTCGCAACTCACTTGGCTTGGATGTGTGTGTATGTGTGTGTCAAACAAGTGGCCGCATTAGGCATTCAAAGCGCGTCCATTACTGTTTGGGCCCATCTCGGCGAGTGGCCGGGGCTGTCCACTAATAATAATATGGTCGAGACTGGCCAGACAGAGCAAAACAATGTGAGGGAGGCGAACAAATTCACCTGACGAATGGCGCAGGTGCATCTGTCCGCGTGGGGGCCGTTCAACTGTCGCCAGCGCCATTATTTCCTGCCCGTCGTCGTCGTAGTTGGCGGCGCCTCTTCCATCTCTTGGGCGTCGGGATCGTCAACGGCAACATAATGTCCGCCTCTGGCCGAGCAAATTCTCGTCTCGTCTCATCTCGGCTTCATTATTAATTATTGTCACTTAGACGGGCGCTTTGAGGAAACTGTCGACTCGACGGGGGCGGCAGCGGAGGCGGCAGTGGCGGCGGTGGCGCTCGCCAGCCATGAATTTGATTCATTAGGGCTCTCACCTAAATGAGCTGTGCGAGCTGACGGAGCTGACGGAGCTGACGGAGCTGAGGCTGAGGCCGAGGCTGAGGCGGGCCCAAAGTCAACTTTGGCTGTTTCTGTGTCTGTCCAAGCGAGTTTTCAATCCAATTCGCTTCGTTTAATTTCGAGCGACGAAGGCAGAGGCGGAGGCGGAGGCAGAGACAAAGGCCGACGAAGGAATATGAATACAAATGAAAAGGAGATGCGAAGAGGTCAACAAACAACTTTTTATGTGGCTCTCGTTTGTTTACTCGTCGCGAGAAAGTCGCGAGAAGTATCTTCTTTGCCAGTTGAGAAGGAGGAGCCATGGCAGTCGTCTTGTTGCCTAATCAAGCTCTTCTTGGCCGCCTAGTCGACTAGAACGACGTCGCGATGAGACGAGCGACTGGAACGAAGACGAGGCCGAAGATGAAGACAGAGGCGACGACGATAATTTCATATTGCGCGCCCGCCCGCCCGCCCGACGCCGAGATCCAACTCGATTCGATTCGACTCGACTCGGCCGGAATTAGAGGCTGGGCGGCGGCGGCGGGAAATCCCTCGACTGGCGACGGGCGTAAATAAGAGAGAGTGGAGTTCCGGACGAGCCAGCGGGAAGTCTCGGCGGCCAACAAACAGACTGTCACAAGTCGCGGCTGTCGACGTGGTGGCCGGCTAAGCTTCGAGAGGCTCTGGCGGCCGATGCGGCCGCCTTATCGTCTTGGGCCATGGGCGGCGGCGACGAAATCGAGAAGAGTCGCTAGGCGCCCAGATAAGTCGCGCGCATGCAAATAGGCCAGTCGCCAATCTCGGCCAGATTAACTTTCATCTCCTCCTTCATCTTTTATTGGCTCCAAGGACGGCCAGCCCAGACCGGCTCGGCTCGACTCGACTCGACTCAGCTCGATGGCTGCCGCCGCCGCCAGCACGGCGATGATTATTTTGCGCTCATTAGAGGGCGGCCAGTCAACCGAAATCTAATTTGGGCGCCGGCGCCACTGCCGTCCAGTTGATTGCGCGCAATTGATTATCATTAGAGGGCCCACTTGGGCGCTCTGGGCGGCGCACGCAACCTGTTCGGGGTCGGCCGGAGCCTTAAAAACGTCGCTTGTGCCCGCAGCGGCCAGTGTCCGAAGTCGTCAAGTTAATAATATCCAATGGCGAGCCGGCTAAGCTCGTCCGACCGGCTTAAACTCGGCGCAACAACGACGATGACAATAATAATAAAGCCGAGCCGAGCTGAGCTGTTATGACTCGGACTGGCCAAAGCAAACGAGGACTGGCAGCGAAAATGATGATGATAAATGAAAATCCGAATGCTGTTTGCTTTGGCTTCCAGGACTTTCCATTCAATTGGGCGGCGCCGTTCATTTGCGGGGCTAAAATTTCACTTAACTCCCGCCAATGGAATGGAATCCAAATGGACTGTGTGAGAGAGAGAGAGAGAGAGAGAGAAACTGTAAACGAAACAGAAAAGCAAAAGTCATTCGATTTGTTGTTGTTGTCGCCGTCGTTGTTTGGCTCCACAATGGACGTCGTGTCTGCTGTTGGCTCTGGCGAGATTGAATTTGTATTTGTTGGTTTTACTTTGGCTCGTCTGCTACCTCCGCCAGCTATTCGCTTCCATTGGGCGCCTCCATTCCCAGGCTCGTTGAACTCCATCGACCGCCATCGACTGCCATCGACTGGGAGCGCAGCCTAAACTTTGATTAAAGTTTTGTCCTTGAGCGCAGGCAAACAAGTAAATTGGATTGGCGCCCGAACAGTCCAATTTGCTCATACATCTGCCGGCTGCCCGACTCGCTGGCTTTTGGGGCCTCTTGCCCGACTCGGCAGCCAACAATCGAAGTTAATTAGGCGAAATATTGGCCCGCCAATGATTGGCAAGTAGTCGATAGGGCGCCGCTTTTTTGGGCGCCGCGAATGCAAATGTTATCCATCATTTTAAACTTTTAACAAGCAAAACTTGTTCTGCCAGCGCGCCACAGTGCACATGTGTTTCGTGTAATCGAGACGGCCCCACTGTGGCCCTAATTGACGAGCAGCCCAACCGACGAGAGGCCCGAAAGAAGAGGAGCCTCGCCCGTCGTCGGCGTCTCAGTGGGCGCCTCGGCCAGACGAGACTGGCCGATGGTCACTTCCGGCGGTCCCCAAATTGAAATAACTCTCAGTATTTATTTCCCTGCGTCGGCCTAATGTCGTCTGCGCTCGGACTGGCCGCCAAGACAAACACAAGCGGCCGCCCCGAGGAGCCAAGTGGACTTGTTTGGGCGACTCATTAATGGCGACAGGAGGAAATGGGCGAGTTGTTGCTGTTCTGGGCGACTCCCAGCGGGCCGGCGCCCCGACAGGAACTCGGAAAAGTAATTATCGCTTCTGGTGGGCGCCGGAAATTCTTGCGCTGGCCTGCGGAGAATTCCGAGCCATTCGCGCGCCGCCGCCTCAAAGAGTCGGCCGACGACGACGATTAATGGAAACAAGGCGAGGGAGACGCACGGAATTGATGTTAAGTAAACTTTGGCGGGCCGCTTTTATTGTTTGCCAATTTATTTCCCGCCCGACAGCGACGAGAACGACAACAACAACCAGAACTACAACTACAACTGCAACTACGACTACCAAGACGACGACATCGACAGAGACATTAATTTGTGCACTCCGCCGGCTGCTGTATCGAATCTCATTGTTTTCATTAACATCAATCAGTCGCCAGCTTAAAGTTTAATTACAGGCCGAGAATGCTAATTACATTCTGCGGCCGGCGCCGAAGATGTGCGCCTGTCAGTGGCGCTCTCGTCGGGCACGCGAATTGTTTTATAGCCCGCGCTGGGGGAGCTTCGGGCCGGCCAAAGGCGCCGTTGCTCGAGCTTCGGCCGGCGTCAATCAAACCTGTCAGTTGAGCGCAATCAGAGAGCCACTGCCAGCCAGCCGGCCGAGCCGCCACTTAAATCAGCCGAGGCGCCCCCTTCGAGCTGCCTCAGCCGTCTTGTTTATGGCTCACTTGTTCCCTCGTCGTCGTCGTTGGGGGCGGCTGAATGGGGCTCGACCCGCCCACCCGATGAAAGCTGATAACTTTATTTACTTTTCCAGCGACTTAATTAATCGCGCGCCTATGACGACGACGACGACGGCCAAGACTTGCAGCCAATAGGAGGCCGATTTTTCTTGAAAGCAAATTTTTTCCCGGTACAATGTTCGTGTCGTCGGCGTCGTGTTCGGATTAATTACATGAACTCGACGGCTTTACAATGTTCGACAATGTCTTCCGTGCGCGACTTAATTAATCAACATACACACACATGAACTGCGCCAATTTAAAGTAGTGACATCCAACCCAAGTGGGCTGTTCGAGGGCCCAACACAGCCGCCCGTCTTGACAGCCTCAGCCCGGCTTCAATGGAAACAATGCACTCGTCGGCTCGACTTCAGGATTCAGCAGAAACAGTCGACCGAAATCATTTCGGCCAACACTAAGTGAAGCCGCCGCCGCCGCCGTCGCCGATGATGTAACCTCCTCATTGGTAAACTCAAAAACGTCCGCTAGGCCAATAACAGCAACGGCGACAAACTCTACTCAGATCGTCTCTCTTGGTGAGGCTTAAAGTGCAACTTCCGGTCAGCCGGCAGCGTAAACAACGCGGCCTCGCAAAGACGACCAACAAGAAGATGATGATCCTCAAGTGGCTCGTCTGGTGGGCGAGCGAGCGCGCGCGAGTTGCCGCTCGATTGATTCGCCCGCAGTGAGTCTGCCCGTCGAGGCCCCCATTTTACAGTCGCCCGAAATGAGCAGCTGCGCGGAGGGCGCAAAATGACGAATTGGCCTCACTTTGAATTGATTAATTTAACTTCTTCTCTGGCGGCCGCCCCAAATGTTCTCTATATTTTGGGCTCAGCTCTCAGAGTTGTTTCTTTGTGTGAGAGAGAGCTGGCGAAGGCCACCACTGGAAAGACGATAAAAGTAACAACAACAACAATGAGAGGTTCGACAGGTGAAAGGAAAGTCTCGCGCTTTATCATTTTGATCGGCGCGAGAGGAGGAAATAATTTCCGCTGTTGGGCGCGCAACATTCGGCGGCCAGAGGCAGCCGCCGAATGGATAAATGATGATACAGGCGCGCGCCCCCAAACAGGTGCGAGGCTGGCAATTCGAGGCGGCTCCATTGCTCTCGATTCGACGGGCCTCCTCGAGGGCCGCCCGACGGAAGCTGGGCGGCATCCGGCGGGCCCCATTTGCATGGCCGGCGAGCTGGAGCCGCCTCTTTTGCAGTCTTGGGGACGTCGAGAGTTTGGTTTAAATTGAATTTGGCCATCAAAAGACGCCACCGCCACTGCCGACGGTGACGACGACAGTTTAGTTTGCTCAATGGAGATGCATATTGAAGCCAAGAAGTGGAGGTGCATCGTTTATTTCCACTTGAAAGCGAGTTTGTTAGCTCGTCGACACGAGAAGAGAAGAGAAGAGAAACAAACAAACAAACAAACGAATGGGCGAAAGGCTACACTCTCTGGAGATGCATCATCGAGTGGAGTCTCTGGGCGGCGGAAGAGTCAACTCTTTGCCGGGCGCCCAACAAAAACAACCGACGCCCCCAGTATTGTTGCCTTGCCGGCCGGCCGGCCAGTCGATCAGGCAGGCCAAGCCTCGTCTCTCTCTCTCTCTCTCTCTCTCTCTCTCTCTCTCTCTCTCTCTCTCTCTCTCTGCCTCTCTCGCCGGCTCAGATCATTAATAATAATTGTTATTGATGATTTTGAGCGGGCAACGGCGGCGGCCAGACTGAGGCCGAAAGGCTATCCCGAGCGAGGCCGGCGGACTGGCGAGCTGAGTTAGCGCCAAAGCAAATGATGTCGATGGGAGAGAAACAAATGAAGCGAACAGATTGGGCGCCATTTTGCTCATTCTGGCCCATCGGTGGCCCCATCGTGCGGCTGGTGGCGATTGGCCGCTGCATTCCAACACCGATCGGCAGCCCAAATTGGCCGCCCGGATTGAGGCCGTCGCCGTCCCAGTGGCTGGCCAGCCGCCACTGGCCCGAAAGGAGTCTGTCCGTCGTCGTCTCGCGCCCGTCAACCACCACCACAACTCTGGGGTCTCCTTCGTGGCGGACGGGCGGCGCCGGCGGCCGAGGCTCATCTGCCAGGTCAGCAGCGGCGACAAATTGAATCCACTTCAATCATTTCGCTCATCTCGGCCGCCCATCTCTTGCGGCCGCCCTGACAGATTCGGCCCGAGCTCAGATTGGGCCGACATTCGCCCACGACGGCGCCCTTGCGGTCATCCCGCGGACCAGCAGACTCGGTGGAGGCGGCGCCACCTGGCGGCCGGCCACACTCGCAAGGGGGCGGACCGGCGGCGGCCTCGTCGTCACGAGCAGCTGTTCCCGTCGGCCGCCTGTCAATCAATGGCGGCGGCGGTCAGTTGACAAAGTGCCATGTTTCGGGAGGGCCGACGAACGAGCGAGGAAGCAAGCAAACACATACAAGCCGACTGGCAAACAAAGAGGAGAAAAATGCGCAGGTGGCCGAGTGAATGAATGGGCCGGCCGGCGCGAATGTCGCTATGTGCGGTGTGGCCAATGTTTACGCCTCTTTTTGGTCGCGCCAGAGTGGCGAACAATGGCCGAGTCCATTCGTTGTCGTTGCCGTTCTTGGTGTCCTCTCGCGCGAGTTTTGTTTAAGCAAACTGCCATCGCCCGCTTGTTTGCGCACTGCATTCAGGATCCTCGCCGTAGCCAGATCCGATTGCGTCACTTGGGCCAGTTGTCCGGCCCGCGTCACTTGAGGCGGCCGCCGCTGATTGGCCGCCGCTTGTTTGGCCACACCGAAACTCCTTCGGTCGGGCGGGCGGCAGGCCGGCTGGCGACGCGCGAGATGATTGTCACGCTTCGGCCGGCCACCAGACGGGCAGCCGGGCCTCACTCGGGCGCCAGGTGGGCGTCCAATGACGCCGTTTCTCGGCGTCAACAGCGTCAGTGCCAATTGGCAATTTATTTTCTCCTCGAATGGCCGCGGTTTTGTTGTCTGTCCTGCTGGCTGGCTGGCTGGGCGGTGGGTTTGGAAAAAGAGGAGCTGAAAATTGGCGCCGTCGGGCGGCCAAATGAGCATCCCAACGGCTTGTTAGCGGCCGCCAGTCAGCACCAGCAGGACGCCAAATGTAACTAAATAAGCGAGCCTACTTGTGGCGGCGGTGGTGACGAAGGCGATGCGTCCAAGATGATTGTTTGCGATCAATTGCATTGGCCGCGTCGCCAGAGTCGTCGTGATATATTGCACTCGTGTTGGTGCCGGGGTGGGCCGTCGCCATTCCACTGGCGGCAACAAAAGTTTGCTTTACATTTCAATTAGGGCCGGCCCAGCACTCCGAACTGGCCGACTAATGAACAGCAATCGATCAGCCGGCCGAGCCTGCAGATATTCAACTCAAGAGGTGGCCTCTTCTTCTTATGTGTCTCATCCTCTTCTTCTTCTTCTTCTTCTCGCTCCTTTCAGCCGCTAAGAGGCCGGACAGGTGAACTGAATTAAACAACCTTGAGAGATTACGAGCTCTCTCATCTTGCGAGCATCGCCGCCCAATGTAATTGCAACTGGCGGGTGCCCATTTAAGCCGCGCCACTTCCAGAAATCAACTGCTTCCGCTCGACGGAACGACGACATAGTCCGGCCGAGATAAGCCGGCCAGAGTTCGGGTTTAATTTAACAGAAAGCCCTGCAGTGTTTCGCGCTTCATGATTATCGTTTCCGCACGCGGACGTCGTTGGCGTCACATGCCGCGCTTTGTTTTAACAATTTTAACAACTCGATTAACGGACACAAAGACTTGTGGGCCGGCCAGGCCTTCGAGAGGGCGCCCAACTCGAAAGAACAAATCCGGGCGACCCAATGCAGGCCGCCAAAGTCACCGAAGTGCGCCAAGTGGCCGGCCAGACAGCCGACCTTGGCTGCCCCCTTCCGTTGCATGTAGCCGGGCCGGCTCATTAGGACCGTCCGAGTGTGTGGTCCCGCTGAAGTGCACCACATCTGCCCATTTCCGTTGGCGCGCGAAACCCAATTAAAGGGACCCAAAGTCACTTGCCGAACCAAGAAAGGCCAGCTAACCTCTCGAATGTCCACTCCGCCAACTCGAACAGCAGCCAATCCACACCCACCAGAGCAATGGAAGCGGCGCCGGAGAAAGCGCGACCTCCGGAATCAGGAGCAGGAGGAGCAGGAGGCGCCTGAAGGGTCAGGACTGCCTAAGAGGATTGCCCGGAAGCGAGAGGCCGCCGACCAGCCTACCGACGACGGGCCCAAAGCCCGCGCAGGCGGCCAAGAAAGCTGTGATATTGGGCCTGCTGGGCGGCCAGACGACGCTCGACTGCAACCTCCAGCCGGACGAGCCCGACGACGCCGTCAGTCTGGTGCTCTGGTACAAAGACAACTCAATGGTTCCCATCTACAGGTAAGTGGAGACTCATAGAGCCAGGAAAGAACTCAACAGCAAAAGATAAAACCAAATTAACTAACGAAAACAATCGCCATCGCTTGCAGTGTGGACGCTCGGGCAGCGCCAGTCCAGTTGGCCAGACATAAGCCGGGCGCCTGGCTCGAGGGCCGCTCCAGCCTACGGATACTGCCACCTGTTTCTGGGCCCCAGACGAGGCTCAGACGGAGGACTCAGAATGATGAGGACGATGCCGATGCTGAGGGGACCAATAAAACTTATTGGCCACATTTTGGGGGCAATAAAAGTGGCCTTCGCGAGGCGTCCACTGTTGGCCGGTCTCTCAGGCGGCGCTGGCTGCAAGAGGACACACTCGAGCAAAAACGCCAACACCGCCGCCAACACACGAGAAGACAGCGGCACTCAACCCTGGTGCAGGCGGCCGGAAGTGGGCCACTGCAAGAGATTGACGACCACGACGATGGCAATAATGTGAACGAGGACGAGCCGATCTCTAGTGGCGAGTCGCTGCCACTGGCCGAGGCTCGGACCTCGACGGGTCAGTCGGACGAGGTTGGCCCGGCCGGCGGCGCCAAGGAGAGTTCCATGCTGGTGGCTCAATTAAAAATTGATTCCCTATCGAGCGAAGACAATGGAATTTACCGTTGCCGGGTGGACTTTCGGCGGGCTCGTTCGCGCATCGAGGAACGCGAGCTGCGTATTATCGGTAAGTAGTGGCCAGTAAATTGGGGCGCCCATTAGCGCACAGAATCTTCGAAGGAAACAGGAAAACTAACTCAAAACGATGTTCTTCAACCCTCCAATGCCACTGCTCCACTTCCGCCAGTGCCCGCCGAGCGGCCCATCATTAGGGACCTGACGGGTCAGCCACCCGGCAAGCCCGCCGAGCACCAGCCGCAGTCGGGCCTGCTGCTCGTCGGGCCCCATCCTGAGGGCGCGCGTCGTGCTGGAGTGCGAGACCTCGGGCGGGTACCCCGAGCCAGTGCTGAGCTGGTGGCGCGACGGCCAGCTCGTGGACGACACCTACGAGCTGGTGGAGGCCTCGGACGGGCGGCTGCTGGAGCGTAAGGTGGGCGGGCCTTGGCGGGCCGGAGAGCAGCCCGGCCACGACGAGGCCAGCAGCAGCCAGTCGGGCGAGTCCGCCGACCAGCAGACGCCCCATCACCGGCCCCACCTCTACCATCACCTCCATCACCATCATCATCGACCAGACAAGGCCACCAATATAGAGGGGACGCCGACGCCGACGCCGACAACGGCGGCCGCCAGGTGGGCGCCGGCGAGGCCGACCCGGCGGGGGCCCGCAAACCATGCGGAACAGATTGATTAGGAACCGACTGGAGCTGGAGCCGCTCAGCCGGGCCGACCTGATGGCTAATTATTCGTGCCGCGCCTGGAATAGTCGGCTGGGCGAGCCGCCCGCCAGCTCGGCCATGATTGATATGAATCGTAAGTATCTCCCCCGTCGTATCCATCCGTCCGTCTGGCGAAGACAAAAAGACGCCCTCCATTGAACGAGATGAGGCTCGTTAGTTGTCGCCGGGCGCCACTGCAGCCGATTCGGCGGGCGCCCTCACTCGTTGCGACAACCACCAAGACAACAACGACAAACAAATCGGCCCGGAAACAAGTCGGCCCATCAATCAATAATTTTCCTCCAAAGAGCCCATCTTGTGTCTGCGATTGTGCTCGCGTCTGGCGTCTTTGTCGTCTTCCAACTCGTCCATGTTCTTCTTGTCGTTATCGTTTCGCCTCGTTCGTGGCCAGTTCTCCTGGCGACTCCAATCTGGCTGAGGCCGCCAGTCGGCTGATCTAGCGAAAGTTCATTTACCTGGCTGGCGGGCGGGCGCGGCCGAAAAACATGATAGAGTGAGCCAAGTGTTTCCAGCGGCAACGCTTGTTGTCCCTCTCACTTGAACGGATTTGATTGATAAGCCAGTTGGCTGGGCCAACTCCTTAGCCGCCTCTAGCGGCGTTTGCGTCATTCCCGTCGCGCCAAATAAACAACATCAGTGCAGCAGAAAACTTGATTAGTTTGCCTGCCTATCGCCTATCGCCTGGCGGCTGGCGGCTGGCGGCTGGCGGCTGGCGGCTGGCGGCTGGTGGCTGGCGACTGCCTACTGCCGGCCATCTCGACGGCCTCGCTCGATGTAATCTATCTCCAGAGTCCAGAACACACAAAATCACTCGAAAGAAACTTGTTTTCACTTCGTCCGGCCGCCCACTTTGCTCCTCCTCCTCCACCAGGCAAACAAACGCGCCCGCCTGTCAGCCGACATAGCCGACAGTAACAAAAACGTGATTTTCAATTTCGCCCACTGCCTCCAAGTGGCCACCCGAGAAGTCCTTTTAATGTGTCAGGTTGGCGGCCCTCGGCGAGGAAACAAATTTAAGTTGTTTCCAGCTTCGTGACGTCGCCGCCTCATTAACACTCGCAACTGGCGCCCATCAAATGGGCGCCAAGAAGAGAATTAAAGCGCCGCTCAGCTCAACTTTAATTGGCCATGAAAGCCCATTCGAAAAGGGACCCCATTCCGCTGGTTGGCGGCTAATTGCAGTCTCATTTTATTGTTTTCGTTGTCCATCTTGGTCAATTCTTTGCAACTGCAACGCAGCGGGACATTTCAACACCAAACTTATCCTCTACTCGTCGGGCGCGTGTGATTTATCTTGACCGGAAGCCTCCGTGCGCACTGGTGGGCTCGCCTCCTCCTCTCTTTCATGCATCATTAGCGGCCAATCGGCGATACGAAGTGTAAATTTTAATGCCTATTTACAGTGGATACGCGCGAGCTGGCGGCCCTGATTTGGCGGACAATAAGAAAAAACTCTCGCCGGTGCGTCTGAATGACAATAAAATGGCATCTCAGAGGCCGATAAGTTGAATAATAAACGTAATCATGGGCATTACGTAAAGCGAATAGGAGGCCGCCTGTGTGTGTTTTATCTGATATAAAACAGAGGAGCAAAGTGGGCGAGTTGTTTGTGTTTGTTGTTGGCCGTTGGGGCCTCCAGCAAACACAAGCAGACAACTTTGCTTTGTGTCGGCGGAGGGGAGGCAAAAGGAGGAGAAAGAGAAGTAAATTATTTGATTTGAGGCAGAGAAGTTGAGTAAATTTTTATTGTTGATCGAAATCTGTCATTGAATGGCCAAAGTGAACGAGTGAGCAAAGAAGACGTCCACGGCGGCGACCCAAATTCTGTTTGCTAAGTTTACGTAACATTTCGCATGTTTGGACAGTTTGATTGTCGTCTGTTGTTGTTGTTGTTATTGTCGTCGAATGGTCGCAGAGAGTAGTGGCAAACCAACTGGCTGCCTCTCAACGTCGACTAACAAGTGTCCTCTCCTCCTCTTCCACTCTCTCTTTGTTTGTCTCTTCTTTCCACCAAACTCGGCCACCACCGCCGCCCAACACTCGACTAACCTGAACTAAACAAACAAACTCTTGTCCCGTCTCCACTGTCCACCATATGTAGTCCGTCCGACGAAGGTGCAGATTGATAACGAGCGCCAGCCAATACTGGCCGACAAACAGGTGGAGCTCGTCTGCAGGGCCTTCGGCGCGCGTCCATCTGCTCTAATCAGCTGGTTTAAGGGCCAGACGCGCCTGAGGCCGACGCCGGCCGGCGAGCCAGACGAACTGGCCGGAAGTTCGTCGGGCGCCAGCACAAACAAGCAATCTAATGGCATCCAAATTCAGGAAACGATCAGTCCAGATTCCAATGTTACCACATCGACGCTCAGCTTCGTGCCCCAACTCGACGACTCAGGACAGACCATCAGCTGCAAGGCCGAGACTGCAGGAACTTTGGCAGCTCTGTCGTCGGCCACCACCCACCTGCAGCCGATCGAGGACTCGTGGCGGCTCGAGGTGCACCACCTGCCTCGGGTGAGCCTGGCGCTGGGCGACAAGCTGAACGGGCGCCAGGTGCGCGAGGGCCACGACGTCTATTTCGAGTGCTCGGCCAGGCCCAGCCGGTGGCGCACGAACTCCGCTGGTGGTTCGACGGCAAGGAATTGGAGACGAACATCAGCGCGGGCGTCATCGTCAGCAACCAGTCGCTTGTCCTGCAACGGGTCAGCCGCAAACAGGCGGGCAGGTATACCTGCTCAGCCATCAACTCGGTGGGCGAGGCCCACTCGAATCACGTGCACCTGTTCGTCCAGCACGCGCCCTACTGCAGGGACAGGCGCGACGGAGACTCGCCGCTACCGAGTGAGGGCGCGAAGGTAAACAAACAGTTGGCGATGAAGACTCACTACGGAGTGGCCCGCATGGAGTCCGTCAAGGTGTACTGTCACGTGGAGGCCAATCCGAGCGACTCCATGAGCTACAAATGGGCCTTCGTCAGCAACAATAACCAACAGCAGCAGCAGCAGGAGCAGGAGCAACAACAAGCAAACCAGAAGCTCGTCAACTCGAGCCAAGAGCTGACCTATCTGGACGCCAACTTGGTGGAGCCCGTCGATAGGGCCAATCCTCTGGTCAGTGTGGCCACCTGGACGGCCCGCAGCGAGCTCGACTACGGCACCCTACTCTGCTGGGCCCAGAACGCACTCGGCCGCCAGTCGGAGCCGTGCGCCTATCGACTGGTGGCCGCCGAGCGGCCCGAGCCGGTGCGCAACTGCCGCCTGTTGAACGCCAGCGACTCGCAGCTGGCCGTCGCCTGTCGGCCCGGCTACGACGGCGGCGTCGACCAGACCTTCCACATGGAGGTCTACCTGGCCAATGGTAGTTCACGTCCGGGTGCCGGCCGCGATCTGGTGGCCAACGTCAGCTCGGCCGGCCCCAGCGCAGGCTTGTGGGCGCCCACCCTCGAATGATGTCCTCAAGAACTATGACGACGACCACCACCAACCATCCAATGACGACATTCCCTCAAACCACCTCGAAGACGGCACCCAAGACGATCAGTCAAGTGGTGGCCAACAACAACAACAACCCGCCAGTTTGATTAGCGGCGAGTCCAACTCGAATGGCAGCACGACAGCGAGTAGACTACAGAAACAGAGACACTCGTCGCAGGACCAAAACCAGCCGGAGGGCAGCCGACATCGCCAGGCGATCTCAAACGAGGAGGCTATCTTCTTGACGGAGCCACATATGCTGGCACCCGCCACCGACTACCTGTTGTCCATCTACTCGTCAAACTCGAAGGGCTTGAGTAAGCCAGTTGCCTTCGCCGCCAGCACCACAAACTCGAGCTTGTCCAGCCTGGCGTTGGGCGGACGCGACGGCCGCCGAACAGGTAAGTTCAGTGGCACTCATTTAATTGATTTCGTCGCCACCTCAAAGACAGCAGCCATTAACCAGCTTCCATTCAACCCAAACACCTCAGATTCCATGATAAACGAGGTGTTTTCCCTCACTTGGAGTCCATTCCTATTGGTTTGCGCCGTGACAGTCGTCATATTCGCCCTCTTCGGTTCCATCACCTTTGCGCTCATGAAATACGTCGATCTGACAGGCATTCTCGTCAACGACGCCGACCACCACTCAGGTGAGCTGTCGTTGTCGAGAAAGAAACCGGACCGTGTGAACAGCAATACCAACGCCAACAACTACGTGAGCGGCTCGACCTATGCGCCGTCGAGCTCCATTTGTAGCGACCAGACTGGCGGGAATCATCATCAGCAGCAGCAGAGGCACCTACAGGACGTCGAGTGTTCGTTGTCCATCGATGGGGACAACTCGGCGGCCGGTGGAGGTCGTCGCGCCCGAATCATTTCTTTGGGTTGCGAGCCGAACGAACTCGAGATTCCATTGAACGAAATGCACCAACCAGATACAACCACCCGAAACTCGTCGTCTGTGTTGGATGGACCCTATTTGAGGTTCAAACTGCAGCCGCCACCCACGATGCTGGCCAACTCCAGCTCCAATCTACCTCTGGACGGTCCGCGCCTAAAGCAGAGCAACAGTGATAATTATTTAAACCAGAACTCGGCCATGCACGAGCTCGATTCCAGCGAAACATATCCGAATAATAACAACAACAACAACCTGCAGCAGCCGCCGAGGGGCTCCTCTAATTGGTTTCACTCGCGCTCGCCCCACTACCAGGCGGCTTATTGCGGCGGCACTTTGCCCAGGAACTTGATTGGCGGCCACCAACAAGCGCGCCTCACCTTGGGCGCCCATCAGCCGGCGCCCATCTATCTGGAACATCACGGCGGCTCGTCGAATCCCTACGGCTACCTGAGCCTATTGAATGGAGTCCAATCCACAATGGCGGCGGCAACGGCGACCACTTCAAGCGGCCAAACGCCCGAAGGCGCCGCCGCCACAAATTCATCGCACCTGACCTCGCTGATGCTGGCGCCGGCCGCCACTTCCGGCATTGCCACGCTTCCAACGAGTCAACATCAACATCAGCAGCAGCCTCAAATCGAACATTTGGTCATTAGTGGCAAGCAATACATACACCAAATCCGGCCCGCAACAACAACAACATCGTCGACCAGTACATCGATGCTGGCCAGTACAGGAAACAAAATCAACTCCACCGCAGCGGCCGCCGACTTGGCCATCCAACGCCACCTGCAACTGACAAGTGGCCACAATAATATTGACATGAAAGAAACGACGCCACTTGCGGGCTCTTCCTCCTCCTCCTCCTCCACCACATCCGCCTGTTCCGCCCCTCGACGTCCTCCGCCCCAAATAGAGGCGGCCACCAGCTCTTTGGTGGTCCGAATTACTCGCAGCTCAGGCAACAGACAGGCTCGCCAGGTAAGTCCAAATGTCCAGCCAAGAGGTCAGCATTCAAGGACACAAACTAACATTCACATATGTCCTCACCTCACCAAACCAGTTGATTGCAACTACCCATTCGACGGATGTACGGGCGGCCACTGCGGTCAGCAGGCAGTGGACCTCCTACTGAACAACAACAACAATTACGCAACTTACATGCCGGCCCTAGTCGAGAACGATCAAACTAACGGCAACGAGAACAACAACAACTCCGGCACGCAGCCCAGCAGCCTGACGTTGACGGGCGAGGCCGGCTCGCCATCTAGCGGGCTGGGCGGCGACATCCTCGACGCCCACCAGCATCTGCAGCAGGTCAACTACGTCCATGTGAACGGGCACAATCGCCCGACGGAGGGCTCCACTTCCACGCTGACGTCGGGCAACGAGACGCAGTCGGACGAACAGCCCAACGGCGCCAACCAGCACGTAGTTTGCCAGGGCCACCTGCCGGACGAGGCCAACTCGAACGGCGACCGCCAGATGGAGGCGTCCGGAAAGTCACTAAAGGCACTGGGCAACGCCGCCGCCGCCGGTGCGGGCCGCCATCAGAGGCCGAGGAAGGGCAACAATGTAAGTAGTGGATAAGAGTTGACTAATTAACAAGGCAAAAGAACGCCGCCGCATGCTATAGCCTGAAAGCTAACCTACGAAGAGACTCCGCCAACCTTTGCTTGCCTCATCTGCCCCTGAACCACCACCACCGCCGCTGCTGCATGTCCCATCCGTCCATTTGATTGCTGTTATTTAGTTGAGTAAACAATTAGGCAACTCGAATCACATAAAAGATCTCATCGCCGCCGTCCCCATTGGAGGGCATCTCCGGCAACAAGCCAGACGAGCTAACACGCATGTGATGGCCAAATGAAGCCACTGTTTGTTTGTTTGGTTGTTGATAATAAATAATTAAGGAAAGGAATAGATTACGTGGCCCATCTCTCTCTCATGCATGAATTGAATGTCGCCTGTCAACCAAAGCATTGCAATAAATCAAGTGGACTTTCACTTCCAATCCAACTCCTGCTTTTTTACTTCCTCCACTCACTGCCTTTGTCCACTCTCAAATTAGTCTGACCAGTGAATATTCTAACGACTTTCTCACACACTTAAATAAACAAATGTAATTAAATATCCATCCGCCAATAATCGATCTGGTTTGTTGCAGCAGCAGCCTCAGCTGCAGCCGATGGACAACTACACCATTCTGGTGGACCAGCAGCTGAATGGCGGGCCAGCGAGCCGACGCCAGCTTCTTCGTCCTGCCCGAAAACCAGATGCTTTGTTCGGGGCGTCGCTGGCGATCGGCGCCGGCCACCCGACGACCGCCAACAGGACGAGAGTTCGTCTGGTGTCGACGGCCGGCCCGAACGAGCTGCTGGTGGTTGCGGGCGCCGACCAATACGGCCCCATACAACAGGCGGTCGCCGAGCAGCCGCACGACGTCAACAACAACAACAACATCAACAACAGCCACCACCAACACCACCACAACGCGACGGCCAAGCGAGGCCTTGCAGGCAGCCATTCAGGATCTCCAAACGCAGGTTTGACGGACGCAGGTCAGTCAATTGGATTGCGTCCGTCGTCGAGCCAAGAATTCCACTTTCACGACAAAACAATCGACTGTGATAGTTAGAACATGACGGTCCGCGCCAGATGGACTCCAACCTTGAATAAAACCAACTACTTTTGCTCAAAATGTCCTCCCATGTTGATTGTTGTTTCACATGAACCATTCATCGACAAGCAGGCGAGCTGACCGGATTGTTTAGTTTCCATTCCGGAGCTCGACGACCAGAAGAAGGGCTGAGAATGGATTTCGTGTTGTTTTCAAGTCGAGCGAAAGTATGGAAATGGATATCTCCTCCTCTTGTTGGAGCTTCATTCATTTGCAAACAAGTCGTGACTCTCTTCTGGCTTCAAATGGCAAATTCATGCGCGTCTCCATGCCAGGTAAGTCTCCACTGCAGACCGAAACTTACCTGGCCGACTGATGATAATCATACTACAGAGCGGCCAGTTGGTGGCTTTCCCCTCGTGTGATTGATTATTTGGGCCGACAGTGCGCGAAAGTGACGCAAGTTGCGGCGGACGAGCAGCAGGTTGGCCAGATCTTCGACAGGCAACTTGGCCGCCCGGAAGGAGCCGAACATCGCCGGACTGCATCTGTTGGCTCGCCTGAGGTCGATTCCGAATCTTTAATCACCTTAAAGCGGCTCCGAATGTGCTTGTGGGATCGTTTCGGGTGGGCGCAGTTGCGGGTGCGCTTGATTGATTGGAGCGCGAAGAAGCGACACAGCTAAGAGTACTGGTGAGCGGTTAGGACAGACCTGAAAGTTTGCGGTTTCTCTTTTCGTTTTTTGTGGGCGCGTCCTCGGCGAGCCCCATTCGACATTTAATTGATTAATCAACGGCCGGAACGAATCCGTCTACCTGTCGGTCTACAAGTGATGGACAGCCACATACTTTATTGGTTTTGTTTATGTTGCCGGTGAGCTAAGAGGCGACCGTTGAGGACTTCGACGGACATTAGCCTCATTTGATTGAAGAAATTCCCATCGAGCGGGCCAGTTTGCAGCAATTAAAAATGCGACTACTGTCTTTTATGTGTTTATGTAACTTCTCGTAGTCTCTTGCGCTCTCTAATCGAATTAAAAAGCGAGCCGAACTTTGCTCTCGCCGGCAACCGAGAATAGACTGGCGCCAATTAGCCCGCCCGTCCAGGTGGCTCCGTTTGTTCACCATCCCGCGCAACAGTTAAAAATAAACAGTAAATGATGCGAGCCGATCGCCCGAAGTGCACTCGGCAAGCCAGATGGAGTTGCAGTCGATAATTGTTGCCGTCCGTTGAGCTCCGGCCAATCAATACTGTCGGCCAGCTGAGAGCGAGACGAGTCGTCGCGCGGCTCCACCGGCGGCAAAGGTTAATGGAGAGCCGCGCAAATTAAGCAAATTTTTCACCCTCCAACCTGTTGCGGCCGACGAAGAAAAGAAGAGGAACAGAAAGAAGTAGCAGAGAAAACAAGAGTGCATTTGATTGAGCAAACATGATCGTCGTGGCCGTTAACTTTCAACAGGCAGGAGGCAACAGGAAAATTGAATGAATGGCCAGCCGCCAGGAACAACTTGTTGCCGGTCGCAGTCTCGTCTTGGCAGCCTTGTTTTGTCTGCTCCTCTCTCATCTGGCGGCGATGATCGCATGAAAGCGAATTTACTTTCATGACCTCAATTCCCGATGCTTCATCCGGCGGGCGAGCAGAGAAGAACAAAAAGAAGAGAGAAAAACTTGAGCTGCCAGCCAGTGGGCCAGCCAACAAGTGGTGGAAGAAAGTGGAGACAGACAAATAAAAGGCAGCCATTATTAGAATTATACGTAACATTATTCCCAACCGGCGGACTGGCCGACGACTTGCGCTCGCCAGCCAGTCAGCCCGTCGAGTTGAATGGCTGCAATGGAGTCCAGGCCACTTGTTGACGGGCGAGGACATCAAACTTTACGTCTTGTTTGAGTTCTTTTTATTGTTTAGCCCAAACTATTCTTGATTGATTCCAATTCAATGTCTTGCGCCTACCCAAAGTTCAGGTGAAGAATGGAAAGGGAAATTAATCAGCTTGGCCGTCGAGCCGAGGAATTTATCATCGTCGTCATCATCACCGTCGTCGTCTTTTCCTCCTCATCCTCTTCATGTTGTTCGCCTTAGCGCCATTCCATTGGCTGCACTTGACTTGCATGGCCACTTGACGATGTTTTGTTTGGTTGACTAGGCCGAGCCGAGCCTATCCGACAAGAGAAGCCACAAGCCGCACACGCCGACTTCTCAGGTTGCACGCCCTCCCAGCCACTTGTTGTTGTTGTTGTTGCTGTTGTTGTTAAGCATAATGCACACAACAAACAAATTATTATTAGTATTTGCTGCAAACACCCGCCTAATGAGAGCCGCCGCCGAGACGACTCAATCGAGCCGAGATGAAGAATCTCTCAATTTAGTGGCCAATACTACGGCAGGTCGAGGCAACCTGATCGGCCACGCTGATGGAATGACCGGGAGGCTGTCGAGAGGCTTGCAAATGGACAGGAAGAAGAAAGAAGATGATGAGGAGGATGAGGAGAAAGTCGGTCGACGGCTGAAGGCAGAAGAAGGAAAAGAGAGAGAGAGAGAGAGAGGAATAGGGCTCGCTGTGTGTGTCCGATCGGTGAGTGTTGCGTAATGAGATGAGGCTCGCAGCGGCCGCCAGAAACATTGTAACCTCTTATTTTAACATGAATTGCGAGTACACAAGTCGGCTGGTGGCGGCGGCGCATCATCATAATCAGCAGAGTCGTGTTGCTCATCGTCATCATCATCATCACCATCGTCGTCGTCGTCTTTGTCGCTGTCTCTATCGCTGTGGGGACTTCCTGTCGGTCGGCTCACATTCACAGCCACGTCCAGTGAACATGCACATCCACATTCACAGTTACAACAGCTAAGGTGAAGTTTAAGTCGAGTTAATTCCAGCCAACCGAGCAACTTGTTGCTGTGTCCATTCGCCTCGGCCGCCGCTCGTGCTTACCTCGGCCGAGTTGGCCAGTTACATGAGATCGCACCCGCTCAGGCCAGAGTAATCTCTCGCTCTCAGGTAAATTTATTAGCTTGGCGTCTTGCTTGTTGTTGGCTTTGCGCCGCCTCTGTCTCGTACTTTCTCTCTCTCTTTTCTGTCTCGCCGAATCTAAATGCGCACTAAAACCGTCCGGCCGAGTTCAGGTGAGAAGAAACAACATCAACATCAACTACGAGACGAGCCTTGCCGAGTCTGCTTGTGCTGTCGACTCTGCTCGGCCGACATGCAAAGGATTGGCAATGGTCGGATGTTGTCGTCATTGCCTTCTGAAAGCTTTCGTTTGCGCAGGCGCCTGGCGGACGCTACTTGACGTCCATGTTGGCGGCGCCGTCGAGCATCAACCACTGGGGCCGCTCATTTCCACTCTTTTGTTGTCTCGCAAACACGCAAACTTCTCCCATTCGTGGCTCTCTACTTTCCTGTAAATTAGATCTAATTTAATTACAATCACGCGGCCCATTGTTTGCCACCAGACGAGACGAGCGAGATGAGATCGACAACGACAACGACAACGACAACGACCGCCACAGTGACAGCAACATCGAATCCCATTGCATCAAACAGAAGTGAAGCAAGACAAGACAGCACATGACAAGTGAATCGAGAAGAAGACATGAACTCAGGTAAAGTGGAGGTCGGCGCGGACGACATCAATGAGAGGATCAGATCATTCAAGAGACGAAGAAGCTCGCTGATCTCGACGTCGGCCCAGCAGCTGGCCAAATGGTTGGCTGAGCTGGCCAAGATGCCGCCAAGTAGTGGCTCCTCATTTATATGTGATTCAACAGGCGGCCTCGATAGAGAAGACGCAAGCCAACAGGTTGGCCGCCAGAAGAACCTCAATGAATTCTTTTCAATTACAGCATAATGTCGAGAAGGGCCGCCAAATGGTGGCCAAAACAGCTTAACAACTACAAGCATATTGAAGACGACCACGAACATCATCATCATCAACATTCTAATGGCGACAATTTATCCGCCTTATCGGCCAGCTCAAGTCTATTATCTCAGCTATTAAATTCCAGCTTAAATCAACTGATCGAGATTGATAATGGAAGCAGCGTGTCAGTTTGTTGCGCCGTCGGTGGCGAACCTCTCAATGATTCAAAGTCATCCGACGGCCGGCACCGACGAGACTCGCCGCCGCATGGACGAGCTCATCGGCTATCTGATTTGCGAGAGGCCAGCAATCAGTCTGTGGACGAGCGAGACTTGCTCGTCACCTGCGGCCCGCCAACAAAGCCGCCCGCCACCAGGAGCGGCCACCTGACACGGCCAAGTCGTTCGGCCAGCTCTTCCTCATCCTCCTCATCCTCTGCCTCGTCAATCCTCAATGATCTCAATGAATCCAACTCAACCAACTCAACAAACTTTGACAACTTCGAGCAACTCAGGCGACAAATACTATTCGATAAGCGTCGTCAACAGAGAAGCAAAAGGCCGCCCATCGACGAGTTGTCGTTCGACATTCACTCTCAATGGTGGCCGACGACGACGGCACTACCAGCAACAACAACAACAACAGACGTCAGAGGAAGCAACGAACATTACCACAACGACGGCGGCCGATCGATTAAGTGAGCGCAGCCCAATTGGCCGCCGCTTGACGGCGGCGCAGGTGACCTCGAAGGCTGCGGCCGAGAATGTTGCGACAATTTGCTAAACTACAACAATCAATCTGACGACTTAATAATGTGCGACAGGCGACGGAAAGGAAGAAGGAGAAGAAGTGGCGGCCGGCAGCTCGACTTACCTGTTTGCTCATCGACCACATCCTCATACTCTTCGTGCCGCATCGAACAGCCGACAGCTCTCGATGAATTAAATAACAACTTTTCACCAAAGTATTCAATTAGTGGCCAGGCCACTCCAGCCGATGCTCGGGCACAAGACGGCCACATAAGAGAGGCTGACGGAGATTACCTGCGGCCGCCGCGTTCAAAGGCGACGGCCGACTTACAAATGGGCCGCCTTATAAGAGAAACACCACCACCGCCAGCTGATGGATTACAGGCAAGCGAGGTGAAGCGACGAATAAGCGAATTGCAACAAGTCTCAAGTGAGTTGGCTAATGAGAATAATAATTCATCTGATAGGAGATTAGTCTCGAAGTATGTAAAACGCATTGAAGAAAAATATGCTCCTCAAAAGGAAGACGACGACGACGACGACGACCAAAAGCAAGCTGAGGAATGTCGGCTGCCAAAATGGCGCCAAGACGGCCAACATGACAGCCAAGGCGACGAAGAAGACGCAAATGAGTATACGTTTAAGGTGAAGTACTCGGCCAATGAATTGAACGATCGCGACTCTCAATTAAGTAATTCGTTGGCGTTCAGTAGTTCAACTTTGTCGCCGCTAAGCTGCAACGTCAGCTCCAATTCAGCTGCCACTGGCCACGAGAACTCGTCGACGGCCGCCTCGTCCGACTGCGCCGTCCAGGGTGACCACCGACTCGTCCGACTCGTCAGGCTCGCGCGCCGCCACCGCCAGGCCCGCCGTCGACCAGCCAATCAGTCGAGCGCCCAGATGTCGGGCCACTTCAGGATTGGCCACTCCAACGGGCACAACAAGAGGATGGACCACAAAACGGCAAGTTCGCCATGGGCCTTTGTTCGAGTGCAGTGGCAATCAACAGCGAGCAGAAGTATGATTTCAATTTGGAAGATGACGAACTGTGTTCGTTGCAGGTGAACTTGGAGCACGAACAAACAAGCGACAACACCTTCAAACAACATCTATTCGCCCATACAGACATCAAACCCCACCACAACCAGCGTATTCTACTGTTGCCCATCCGAAGAATTCAACTGAATAGCGAGCAGAGATTGAAAGCAAAGTGGCCGCCGGCTGGAGCAGCAGCGTCGACGGCCGAAGGTGAACCCATCTTCTCCTTGGATCCTAGTCAGAGCTGGCCGAACGAGCGTCGATGATCGAGGCGACGGCCAATCTCGCCCAGTGGTGGCCGGAAGCAGTCGGGACTCATCACGACCGTCGAGCCGAGTTTCGGGCCGCGCCAGGGCGAGATTGTCGTCGGCGACAGGTGGCCGGCCGCCGGTAGAGCTCTATCTACGACGTGCCGTCGCAGATCTCGTCGCTGGCAGTGCTGGGCGGTCAGCACCGGCCGGCTGGCCGCGCTGTTTGTCGCCAGAGGATAAGTATCCGGCGGCTGCCAGTAGAAAGGAGGCCGCGCAACAAATCAACTCGTTCAGGCAAAAATAGCATCAGCGCCAAGATAGTCAAGTTAACTGCAACAACAACAACAAGCAAACATCAAGATGACAGGGAGTCCAGATTAACAGCCGACAACAAAGGCAGGCCGCTCTTGTTGTATCGTCGCCAACTCCAGTAGACTTGCTCTGGATGGCAGCCAAACGGAGGCAGACGACGATGAGAATTGTTTTTATTTAAATTCTCATAATGTCCAGCATGATTCCAGTGGACGTCATCGTCGTCGTCGTCGTCTTCATCGCCATCGTCGTCGTTTGATTTGCTCGCCGTCGTCGGGTCGAGTCCAGCCGAGCGAACAAACTAATGACATTAACGACAACAATCAAAACGACCCAACAACATCAGCATCTACAAGCGGCTGCTCGGCCAACAGCAGCTACTTGTGCTCGCTGTGTTGCTTGAAGCCAACGACGACCAGTTTGGACAGTAATTCACCTCAGTCGCCCTCTTCCATTGTTTATATTGAATACAAACGACGGGGCCAATTACGACGACGAAGACTGGGACAGGACGATAAAAGGAAATTGGATTTAATTATGTCAGCAGGCAAACACGACGACCGCGACAAACAATCGGCGGCCACCTGTAGCTTGTGCTGTTGTTCCTGCTCCTCGTCGTTGCCGTTTAGCGGCCGAACAGAGTGTAGTCAGTGTCAATTAGGTAGGCGAAGGGAGAATTTGCAAATCGAATGGGACAGCAACGACGAGGATGGTTTAGAGTCGGCCAACGACAGCCAGTGGTCGTCAACTTCGAGCTGCTCGTCGTCGTCGTCGCCCAGCAGCCTCACGCAGGCCTACCTGAGGCGCCACCGCCGGCAAAGAAGTGGCGGGCGTCGTCGACGGCCACATCGGCGCGCAAATGTCGCCCTCAGGGCTAGCTGTCGTCGTCATCGTAGCCACCGTTCGAGGTCCTCGTCGTCAGCTGCCTCAGATTGCGTCGGTTGACTTCATTTGGCGACGGCGGCGCCGCTCTGAGGCTCGTTCCCATGGCGGTCACACTGGCCGAATCGGAGTCGGTCACTCGAAGTCACCTGCTGGGCGCCAGTTGCGCAGAAGCGGCCGTTCGTCTACAGCCGCCAGATGGAGGCCCGAAAGGAACAAACCACGACAGCAAGGGACGGTGGCGGAATAGTTTTGAAGAGTTTAATTAATGGCCAGGTGCATCGCAACGGGTCATCCAGAGAACCGGCGAGCAGAGCAGACCGCAGCGGAAATGATGCGGTCAACACAAGGAGGCTCGCCTTCCTCTGAATGGTCGACGTTATCTGGGTGAATTGAATGAACTGGACGAACTAAAGTTGGCCAAAATGAAAAGAAGACAACGATGACGACGACAATCAACTTATTGTGGGCGGCACCGACAAAACAAAAAGCAGAACAGATAGGCGCAGCTGATACTAATGATGACGGCCAGCCTCGTCGGAGCCGCAGAAATGATTATTATGCAACGCAACCACCTGACAGGAAACAAAACTCGTCTACTGCTGGCCAACATCGTCGGCGTCAAGAGGATAGATCAGAAGGAAAAGTGTCTGCCAGTAACAGAGATGGCTGTCTAATTGAAAACACCGGCCAACTTCATTCTAGTCACAGTCGGCGTCGACGAGCCCATTGTCGTAGTTGTTGTTATAAATGTAACCACAGGACGAGGAGCAAACACAGACTGCAAATCAAGTCAACTGGTGTAAGTCGAGAGGTGAACAGGTCCGGAGCGCGGGCGTCAATTAAAAAGTGACACCAATCTAGTGAGGAGGAAATCAGGCCAGGAGAAGCCCCAGAAACTGCAACAACAAGGCTACAGAGCTCGAAAAGGAAGAGAAGGGAAAAGAAGATTCAGACGATCGTCGACCATTGGGGAGCAACATGACTTCGAGTTGCACTTGTTGTTTTAGTGGCACAGTCAGTTTGATCACCACCTTGTCGCGTTCAGTCCACTTGACGGGCTACAAGAACCGGCAGCTTCGAAGCCAACGCCGGCAGGTTGACAGGAGGAAAGATGGCTATGTGAAGCGCCGCTGTCGCCGACATTCTGGCCACTCTCTTTGTCGTGGTCGTCGTCATAGTCGCCATGATGTTGGTCGTCCTACACTTTGAATCAGTCCAAAACCTGCGACGGAAGAGTTTCAACAAGACGAACAGTACGAGGAAGAGAGGAACAATTAGTCGCGGCGGCCAGACGGCAACAGTCGGCCAGGTAAGATTTATGCAAAGGGCGCTCATGAGACAAGAAGACCGAAGCGGCCAATTAGGCTGGTCAATATCAGGGAGCGACAGCAACAACAAGACTGGCGACTCACAAATAGATGTCAATGTTTTCACTGCTGCCTTGTCGAGGATTTCATTATTCGTGACGCCGAAGATAGACAACAGAGGAGGATGTTGAAACACCAAACATAGATTGTATGCATAGAAGAAGTCTGTTTGTGTCACTGACCATTGTTTTCATCATTAAGGGTCCTGTAGTTCAACATCGGGATGATTACTGTTAATGTAAAACAAAATGAATGAGACAAGTTCGTGGGCTACCGCTGAACACGCTTTGTTCAACTTTTACAGTGATCGTTTATTGTTAGTATGCACATCCGTTTATACACTCACTGTCAAAAGTATACAGTAGCGGGTAGTTTATTTTCGGACAGATTTTCCCATAGGTTTCTACAGAGAATAGTGAGTAAGCATAAAACACAAATCGAGCACATCAACTGTTGTACTTCTAACCCATCCGTGCGTTTGGCACATGTGCAGAAGGCCGCTACAACGCCGCCGAACGGCCAACTTGTTAGGCATGTTAGGTTATTCTGAGGTAATAGCGCCCTTCCTAGCCGACATCGGCCTTTATAGCCGATGTTGGCCCAAAGATCGAGCGGCTAGTCGGGCCCAGGTAGGGCCGGATTCAAGGCCTCGCGCTAATGCGCGAAGCCCAACTGGGCGAGAGCATAACATGCCCCCGCCAGCTCGACTTTGGGGAGGGCCCCTCTTTATTAGTGATTGGGTTTGTTGGCAGACGTAAACCCCGCGCCGACGCCACTTGACCATCCGGACCAGAGCGCCGTCGTCGTCGACTAATATCTCGAGAACAGCGACTGCAGACCGAACCAAACTCTGGTCGTATAGTTTACAGGTATTGAGGAGTATGATAAATTAAATCAAATCAAATTGCCTTGTCGGGTTCCCGAGCAACAGACCGTTGATGGACATGAATGCCAAGCCGACGCCGCCTGACGATCAAGGCCAGAGCGCCGTCGTCGTTGCCTTATTTACGGCCGTCGCCGTCATCGTCTCCTGGACACCGTCGCCGCCACAACCACAGGACCTGGCAACGATCAGATAACGACGACCAACGGACCGACGGACCCACGACCAAATGGCCTCTCTTTCTCACAATCCCGCCGCCGTTGATCGTCGCTGTTCACCATAAATCTCCTCACATCCACGTAATAGTTTTCTCGAAACTTCAAATGACAAAAACCCAACTTTCTCACAAACGAAAAAAGCCATAAATATAAAACGAATCGCTGCTGCCGTCCGGCGTGGCGATTCACTACTTATCAGGCATGATTTGTAACTCAATCATCATTTGCCTGATCCACGAGAATTCGTTTGCTAAAGCACACAATGCAATTACGCACTCCGCCTCTGTTGAACTGAGAGTGATGTGCCGCTGAAGGCTTGTCTTCCAGTGAAACGGGAGAGCCATTGAACATGAGTACATAGCCAGTTGTTGATTTACTTGTTGCCATATCTCCAGCAGAAATTGCTGTCACTGTATCCGAGTAGTTGCTGGTCTTGTTGGTCATAATAAGTATTTAATTCCATAGTTGATTGTTCCTTTGATGTAACGCATCCATGTTTTGCTCTCTTCCAGTCGTTGAGAGTTGGATTAGAGCATTTGCGAGCAAGTTGGTTCACGGCAAACGAAATGTCTGGGCGAGTAGACCACAGCCTGGATATGCTAGTGAGCCCACTGCACTTCGATAGGGCACGTCTTCGGCCAGCTTGTCATCATATTTATCATCTGGAGCTACTTGATGGATTGTTAGCTGGAACAGCATGGCTCATGTTGAATGTTTCTAGAACCTTCATTGCATACTTGGTCTGATGGACGTAAATGCCATCATGCTCGTATTGGATTTCTAGTCCTCGATAGACATTCAAATCTACCTCACGCATGCGAAATTCTTGATTCAGCTTATTGAGCACTAACTCAATATCTGATTCATGTTCAGCGAAAATCAACCCATCATCAACGTACACAATGATGACTGCGCGATTGGGTTCTAGTTGATAGAATACGCTGGTGTCATATGAGCTGAGTCCTAGGCTAGTGAGGAAATCACTGAATCGTTGATTCCACATCCTTGGGCTTTGTTTGAGGCCATAAAGTGATCGTTTTAGCCTCCAAACAGTGTCCACCTCTGCATAGCCATCAGGCGGTATCATGTAGATTTCCTCGTTTAGTTGGCCATATAAAAACGCTGTTTTTATATCAAATTGTTTTGAATGCAAACGTCTCATTGCTGCATAGCTAATAATGAGACGTGTCGACATGATGTGCACAACCGAGCAGTATGTCTCGTGATAATCAATTCCATACCTCTGGCTATATCCTTTGGCAACCACACGAGCTTTGAATTTATCTATCTCGTTGTTCTTCTTGCTTTGAGAGTAAATACTCAGAGTGAGCCAACTGGCTTTCTGTCTGTTGAATCTTGCTTGACCACTTCAAATACATCATTTTCAATTAACGAGTTCATTTCTTCATTCATTGCGTCAATCCATTGTTGCTTGTGTTCACCTTTAACAGCATCACTGTAGCACTTTGGCAACTTGACTGACTGGGCTAACGGTTAACATTGCAATGGCACAATTACAGAGTGCGCGGCAATGATCTGGCCTCAATTCGACTCCTTTTCTCCGGCTCAATTTTTTTGTTCTTTTTCTCCTGATTGCATGACAAGGTGGCAATATGAACTGCTCCTTGGTGTTTTGGTATCCGTAGTTGCCCATTATATTCATTTTTCTATAAATTCTATCAAAATGGACAACCACGGATACCGAGCTATCATTTATCACCTGGCAAACCAGGAAAAACACCACAAAGGCAATCCACATTGAATTAGTCGGCCAGTACGGACAGGATGCTCCTCATTGTCAACGGTCAAAACTGGTGTAATGAAAAGAAATGGGGCTGCACCGACCTTGCCACCAGACCAGGTACTGGAAGATCACGCAGAGGCCATCACCAACCACAAAATCGAACAGGCAAAGAAAATAAACGCCAGCCAACCTTCGATTTCTAAGCGTTCGTCAGCCCCAAGAGTTATGTCTACATAGGGAAACTGTTCAAACCATGATGAAGTGAACAACTTGGGCTAACACGACTGAACGCAAATTGAGTGGGTCCCGTTTTGTCTTGTCCGATGCTCAGAAAGCCGCCCGCATTGAACATTGTCGTCACCTGTCCTGGGGACATCGTTGGTCAAGGTTTAGATCAAGACTCATTACTGTGGATGAAACCTGCGGGCAGAATATGCTCCACCTGCCACCAGACACAGTGCCGGTGAGTGGCGACCTATCGGCTCAGAGCCACCTGAACTGCCGAGATTGCAAACTGACAGGGCGAAAGATCATGGTGATTGTCTTTTGGGACGCTGATGGACTCGTTCATCTCGACTGGTTTAAACCAACTAGAGGGCAATCTGACTCAAGAAAGAGCTCTATGCAGCAATTTTAGATCGATTGTATGAGAGTCTGATGCGAGAGGCCCGAGGAAGGTGAAACGAGGTGTCTTGCTTTTGCAAGACAATGCGCCTTGTCACAAGAATCGGCTAATTGAACAAAACTATAGCGGAATTACGCATCAAATCCATCGGCCACAGCCCATACTCACCTGACTCTGGCCCCCAGCGACTTCTTCTTGTTCAGAGTACTGAAAGAACAGAGCCGAGGACGCCGTTGTGCTGATGAAAGGAAGTTGATCGGGGAATATAGGGCCTTTTTGTATCAAAATCTAGAGAGTTTTACAAGAAAGGTATCGATCAATTAAAAAGATCAATGTAAAGCTGTAATAGAGGCAGGAGGATCATACGTAGAATGTTGAACAAAAATAAATCTGAAATTAGTCTTTATTCAATGCGAGGCAGGTCGTTTCCGCCACCCCTGTAGCACTATGGTTGTTTTGACGATCTCTAATTGCTCTGATCAAGTCTCGTTTGATGAAATGACCAGTTGCCTTATCCCTCCATCTTCCTGTTTGTTGTTGAAACGTAAGATTACCAATTTTCAATGTCATTGGTCCAGCAGCTGTGTCTGACAAGGTAAGGGACCTTTTAGTGTCCGGAAAGTGGCACATATGATATATCGAAAATACTTCGTTTCTGGCAGTAGATCTCATATCCGAAGAATTGGCTCCGCTTTGATCGGTTTAGAAGTTATAGGCGAAAAATTATCGGTAGACACGCCCTTTTTCCGTTTTGCCAAAATTTTTCGGCATTTTCACTTTATTTCAACTGTCTAAATCATAGTAAACATAATTCATGAAGTTTCTATGTTGATTCCACATTATTCAGAAACTTGAAAAAATCAAAGTAATCTATGTATTCTCACATATATTATAATATCATTAGTTAATACGATTCTCACTGATATTCACCAATTTTTAGTAATAAGTTCAAGCCACTAATATGTTGGCGTGTACATTCTAACATTTCACTTGCTTTGCTGTCAATTCGTTTGTTCGTTCTCTGTTCCGTCATAAAGAAATAGCTCTACGAGCTCGCACCATCATGTGAATCTTCACTGGAATCTTCACGGGAGCCAACGCCAGTCAACGCTAGCCAACTCTAGCCGACGGCAGCCAGCGCCAGGAAGCGCGAGCCGGCGCCAGCCAACGCTAGCCAACGCCAGCCAACGCGAGCGAGCGGCACCAAAAGAGAGCTCGCCGGCGCCCTCACAGGAGCCTCCAATATGGTGGCCTTCAATGTTGGCATGTGGTAGGCTATGGTGCCGGCAAGCTCGAGATACGCTTAGAGGCAGTGGCAAAGATGAGTTCACAGCGGATTGTAGTAGGCCGCGAAGATGAGCTGGGCAGTTGAGGTAGCTAGCAGAAAAGAGTACAGTCTTGAGCTAAATAATGTTATGTCGTCCACCAACTGTCTCACTCATTCCTATTCCGCTAGATAGGCATAACAATGTGATTAGTGCAATCAAAAATCATATCGATGATACTGCTGGTGCTGATATCTTGAATTTTGCCTAGAAATTTTTTTGAAAATTCACGGCAATGCGTCCAAAGATGTTTGGAATGATATTTTGATATGATATATAAAAACTCTCAGAGAAAACAAAGAGGACTCTGACACGAGATGTTGTTCGTTTGAGGTCTGGAATCAGACTGACAAGTGTGAGTTTATTTTTAGTTCGTATGTTTCAATTTCGCTTTTGGTTCTTTTGTTAGTAGTTTGTCGAGAGGTCGCCGGACGGCGGCCACTCTCTTGAATTTAGTTTTATTAGGTCATTTGGGTTTACGAAAGTTAGATGAGAGTGTGGAGAGTGAGGATAGATCCCGACGGACGTCGACGAGATGACGGCGCCAGGATGGACAGAGACCATCTGGCCTCTGGCCGTCAGTTATAGGGCCATGACGAGCCATCCAGCTGTCGTCGTCGACGTGGCCGTCAACAATTTTCCAAGAAAATAGCGAAAAAGTGATTCCGTGGTTCAAGATGCGAACACCTTCTTTCGATACACCCTATGGGATTTTCACGTAGTGTACCAAAAGTAGTGGCACACCGCATCTTTTCGAGTGATTTTCTCGAAAATTCATGAAAAAACGGAGCTATGATATATATATCATTAGAATCGTATGATCATAAGGAACAAGAATATGTGACTTTTACACCAAGTTTCAGGATCCATAAAGGTCCCTTACCTTGTGAGTCAATTCACAACGAACCTCCCGAAAACAAACTACAGCTTCTTCAACCTCGAATAACCAAGACACTCCCATCATGAGTGACTTCAAGCAAACGAAAAGACCTTTCGAAAATTATCAACAAACTAATCCAGAATCAGGGCACACGAGCAAGCCCATTTCACGCTAAGCGATGAAATAGAGAAGTTGAACACGACTAGTGACGAACAGCTCTGTCCTCATCAACTCTATCTTATGCAAGAGCAAACTCAAGAAGCCATTATTTATCAAATTAAGGGTCTATTCGCCAGCAAGAACTATACACCATCTTGTTAAATTATATGCCCCGCACCACACACATATATAACTTGGACACCTAAGACACAATATTAGATGATAAAACTTGTGTTAACTTTAATTATATGTGTTACATTCAAATGCTCATAATCGACTGAATAAGAATTACATATTTTTGATATTGCTCGTTACATTTTCTGTTTATGACTCTTACTATACATATATCTAGAATGTTTGGTAGCACACTGTAAAACACTCATTTTTGCTAATCATGCGCTGACTATACAGTTGCTCTTATATTACAAACTAGCACTCATAAGGCTTGGACAAAGCCCATTGCATGAATAACTAGTTGCTACTAGTTTATTCTAGTTGTGACTAGTTGATGGCTCACAACCACAAACAACATCCTAATGTGGCGAATCTAGTTGGATATATGACGCCACATAATATCTCAACACATCTGATGTTCAATCTGTAATAGACGATTTGAACGATTTTTACAACACATGAAGCATCAGTAGGAAAATGGAAATAGTTTTAAACAATAATAGCAATTTTCCCCATCTACTATTATAATTTAGCTACCCCTATTCAGTATGAAGCTAATATTTATACTTATGTACACCATATTAATCTGGCATAAAAATAAATATGCCAATACTATATTGCACTAAGGCCCGACGACCGAAAGTATAGCAAAATCATGGACGATTCAATCGACTGTTGCGCGACTCGCAAACGATTCCATCGACCAACTGGCGAACCGTTGGCGATCAGACCGACCTTCAACGTGCATGCCATGGACAACGAAATCGACTGACACGCGAGCCGTTGGCAGTCGATTCAACAATCACCACGCCAAGAATTATTATTTCTTATCGTACATGCTAACTTTCGATTCTAATTTTATAATATATACAATTTATATTACAATTTTACAATATACAAAATTTACACCACAATTTATATAATATTTATACCTCCACTACTACCAAATTGAACCCACGCGTACATCTATAATATAGGAGCTAAGAGAAAGTATGAAACAGATGAAGAAAAGAAAAAGCCAAGAGACAGGCCGATCGGAAATACAAGACGAAGTGTTCTCAAAATGACCTCAAGCCACCCGCATCACCACCAAGGGAACCTGCCCATTCCGCCATCCCATCACCACCCTCCATCATACGGATCATTAAGAGATCTTTCACAACCCGCCGTGACGTTGTCAAACCCCTAAGATGGAAGGATGTTTGGCACGCGGAAAACGAACCAGAAGTGGCGGACAAAATTCGTAACCTGAAGACCAGCATTGAGATCCAGAAAGGAGTTTACTTGTGCCGGCATTGTAAGGTGGCCATGTCGGCCGTCGCTTGCAAATGTTGCGGGTATTTAATTTTGTGAAGACTCTAAGCAGCCTAAATGTATTCTGCTGCAACAAGGCCACCGGATTCCTTAAAATCGATTTGTTTTTCTAAATCACTTCAATAGCTAATACAATATTTATAATATATACTACGACAAAATCCACAATAACCAATGTATTAAGTTCCAATAAACAGGCGTCCCACCCCATCGGACAAGCTGGCCGGGGATGTTATGCGACCGCACTGCGTCGGCGCATCGCTCCTCCCACTTGCCATCGCTTGCCCGATGGCGTCGACGTTCGGGATATAACCGAACATCGAGTAGATGGGACGCTCATTCGAGCTAAAGCTTAACAAACACTAATGAATTTATATCCGCCAGGTTATTTGGTAATCTGGGTGCGATGGACTCATTATGGTGCACGAAATTCATGACATGTCCTTTACAGGCCCCTCTATTGGCCTCTGAATTTTATATACTGAAACTACAGGATGAACGCGTGCTATAAGCACCTGCTCAATGAGCGTCAGCTCCTCCAAAACTGTAGGATCTCGCCGAAGTCAAGTCCATTTTCTGGCTTGAGAGGATGGCTCGGCGTTTTTCTACGTGTGCTGCAGGCTTGATTAACAACACTTGATTTCTCTGCGAACCTATCACATGTAGAAACAAATAGTGAAATCCGCATATCATTTTCGAAAGTAGAGGCGAGAGATTCTAAATTTAGATTAACACGTCTTGCTACATTTCTAACTCTGGGCAGCGGCTTGGCCCTGGCCGACATCCGTGCGACACGAGGCATTGTATGTTTTTATAAATAACTGAGCTAATATAGAAAACAAATCACGATGAGGCTCTTGATGATAAGTTTAATAAGACCTAATAGATTTTGTAATGCGATGGGGCAAGATAATATTGGGTTGGTTAAAATACGTTCGTTAATAATATCACATTAGTAGATGATTGGACGGAATCAATGTATTCGATCACAGCCATGCTGCTGGTTCCGGAAGGATTCACATGCGTAGCACTTCAACCTATCGATCGCCGAAACATGTCCCCCTCTTTGTTCTCGAAACGCGCCGTAACCACTCATTTTCTGTCCGAACATCCGCTCGAAGAGTGTCACCTACTTACTGCTGGTTCTGAGAAATCACCTCTGTATTAGTTGAATCTAACGATCGCCAGGAACTCGTCATTTACAACTAGATTTTAGATATTATTTCACTATAATTTCAGTATAATTCCAATCAACATTTTATCAGACCTCATGCAATATCGATATATCAATTCTCTACCTCAATATTAAAATATTACAATAATCGTTTAATTATTCCATATTATGACGAGATCATCCTTTTCCATTGTTCACTATTGCGATCCTTACTATGGCTCACTCACTCGACGTACGCATATGAGTTCACTCCCAATTAATCCGATCATTTGGACAAAGACAAACAATCGGGTTGATATGGGACTGTGAGATACAATATCAGCATATCTGTACCTAACAAATGCTCACCAATAACTGATGTTTTATCAAAATTACAAACTAATGAGACCACTTATTACATTTTCAACGCTATTAATCAGAAGTGTAATTCATACTGTCAATTCCAACCACGTCAAGAGTTCCTTAAATTGTTCGATCCATCACGTGTCAGGAACAAAAGATTGACCAGGTTTAGGATGCCTAATTTTCGTAGCTTTGCCTAGGCCCGTATGCCTTATGTTTCGCATTATCGTGTTGGCCAAGTAAAAGACGTGTAGCGAAGTCGGTCGCCATCGGCACCGCCAAGCGTACTGGATCGGCTCTTGAGACAGCAGGAACAGTCATTGAGTTACCCAACAGTACTTCGACCCAAACTCGGCGTACAAAAAAATTGCAAAAACATGAAACCAGCATCAAAGCACTTGAGGCTGTGCATGAGATAAATAATAAGCTAACAAATCAATCAATGTCATGGCAGAACGACACAAATTTTCGCCCTCAAACTGCAACATCAGATTAATGATAACATGTTAGCAGATGTGAACGCATTGATCTATAGCCTCACAGAGTTGTCATACATGAAACCAACTGGAAACACACAACCAGTGTGACAATTGAGGCTGTGTTACGATAAGTTGAGAAATTCTATCGTAAATGGTCATGTAGACACAGGAAGTTTTATTTGAATTGACGAATGATGAGAGACTCAAAGATATCAGCCCCATTGAGGATTTTCGGCGACTCATTGACAACATCGGGCAGGGTAGTTTTCGACACTCCTAAAATGGACAATATGTCTACTATTTGGGTGGCTAATTCGATAGATATATGGAAGGATGATATGAGGCCAGTTTTGATGCAGTATATTGGGCCAAAGTATTCTATTCTTATCTCAACAAATAATTGCATATAGCCTATCAGACAACCTACAGCCAATATTGTATCGGAAGTTTGCTCACAACAAAATCAAACTATTGGCGAAGATTCGAGCGCAAATTGAAGAGATGTCCGATGATAGCTCGTCATTACGTGAACCAACGATTATTTCAACACATGATGGCAAAATATATAGTAGTAGTGAGCTCTGATGGCGCCCGGCGGTCAACCGTCGCAGCGTCGGTCTCTCTGCAATGTGCAGGGGGCTCTCGTTAGCATACGCCTTCCGGGGGCTGTATGCCGTAAAAAACCAACCAACTCGTGGATGATACTTTACTAAACAATATTTATGTTGCCTTAATGACGACTCAACCACTATTATATTTATCTCGATACACTATTTTATCATGCTTTTTGATACTATTAATGTCAACATGTTTACGTCTTCACGATGTTGTTGATCTCGTCAGCTGTTCCGGATATTGTTTATATTGTTAAACGGCCACCTTGTTGTTATCCTCTCGGTCGCTTTGTAACACGACTCGACGACGTTTCGCCCGGGCTGGCGTCTCGCTCTCTCTCTCACAGTTATCTATTTTGCGGTGGATGAACCATTTTTATGCCCGGGAGACGAGGACCTCGGCAGCGTCCGACAGCCAACAGCACAGCGCGGTAGTAGCCCGCAGCCAATTTGGAGCGCTCTTGTGGGAATAGCCGACTTATCTCGCTCTTCTCTTCTTTATTAATCTTTGTTTATTGCTGGACGTGGGGTGCTTGGACGGCGCCCAGCGCTATCGTCAACTGTCGGCACTGGATCAAGTGTTGCCACTGGAGAACGCGCCGCGCAGTCCAGCATTGACCGCAGTGTAGAGTCCCAACTTCAATCACTGTCACCACTAGGCAGCGTCGTCTTCAACAAGTGTCGCGACTGGAGAACGCGCCATGCCGTCAACTCTCGACGGCACTCCCAGTTTAGGATCGCCTGCATAATCGCGACAGCGAACACATATGGCAGACCGCTGCGCCTGCTCGCCTCTTGATTGCACGATACAGATCCACATCCACTCGCTGAACGATGGGTGACAAACGCGCAGTAAAACTATAGACACACTAACACACAATTGAACGATTAAACCTGCACTACTGGTGATCGATCATCGCGTTGATTTTGGATCAGCTCGTGAAACGATCATTTAAGAGTCGTCGCTTCAATGTTGCAAATGACGAATAGATCTTCATTTAACATGATCTTTCAACAGGGCACAATATATAAACAACAACACAACTACGAGAATTGCAATGGAATAAAATTATGTTCATCACTCACTAAATTAGATAGCTTTTCAACCATATCAAGGCAACACGATCTCAAGAGAGTTCTCAGATCTTATAGCAGCAATAATATAATGATGATGAATGTTGAAAATCGACTTGACCTCACCTACAAACAATCACCCTCTTCATGTTATTGCTATATTAATATGTTTATTGGGCTAATGGCAATCTATCTAAAACAGATTACAATCATCACTTGTCAATGTAAAGGAAATAAAGTGTACATTCGGATGGGACCCGAGGCCGAATATCCAGCCATTTGTTGGGCCTAAACAGGGTGCAGGGAATCAAATCAAACTTCAGATCAAACAGGAATACCCACAGAAAGGCCTCAAAACAGACACCCCCGAGCACACACGCCACTTTCAATGATCGACGTATAGCCTAGTCGGTCTGGCCACCCGTCTAGTCTATATTGGAGGCGACTTCGATCCCCAGCTCCGTCTGATTTTTAACACAGAAAATTCTATGTAGTAAGTTCGATGATAGTCAGTGGAAAACAGAAGAACAAACTAGGGTATTTGTTAGAAATATGACATCAGATGTCATATTGTTTATGTCCCCAACATCCATCATAACTATCACATGTCAACAGATGTTAGTTGACATTCACAGATACTAAATAAGTTGACATATTAGATGAGCCAACTTATAAGTCAAATAGACGGTAATTAAATCTGGAGCCAGATTTAATTACCTGACTTATTGGTTTGAAGTAAACAGCAATTAACGATCGATCATTAAAGCAAATGTTATGATGCTTTTATGATGTTGTTTATAAGAAGAGAAATGTCAACACAGAGGTTGACATTTGTATAGAACAAACAAGAATTGTAAATGGACCAATTAGTCCACCAATTTGAGTATAAATAGAGTTGTAAAATTAAACAAATAAATGAGATAAGAAATATGAGATAAAGAGAAAACGCTCAATAAGTGTCAGTGCCTTGGAACACTACTCTTCAGATATTGAGTTGATATAAGTTTTTCGATTTAGATATTTCATTATTTCCAACATGGTGTCAGAAGTGGATTCGAACCCACGCGTGATTACTCACAGTAGAAATACAATCAGAGAGAGAGTAACAAGTAGTCAGATGGTAAAACAGTTGAAATTAGGAGAGCATTTACTGTAGAGTAAATCTGAGTGTGCCATTGGGAATCAGTTAGGAAAACGAGCAGTGAGAAAAATTACTGCAACTAACAGTTGAAGAGTGACTTATATTTAGTCAGACACACTAGAAACGAGAGTTAACTATCTAGATCACAATCAAAAAAAAAGAGTTTAAAAACATGAATCGAGAAAAGAGTTATTTACGGACCTTAACAAGTCTTGTGCAGGAACAAGCAACTATTCCTTTGAGCTAGAATAATCAAATAACCAACTTATTTGATTGCACAGGAAGAAGACAATCATCCATCAGCTATAAGCCAAATGGATATTGACGGAATAATCAATATTGATCCATCAATTAGAAGGGAAAGCGAGAAAAACATATCAGATTTACAAATGGATACGTGCAGTTTCAAGAAAATAAATGAAGAACGACATGACGACACAAACGCCTAGATTATCTAGATGTAGCATCAATCAACAAAAATGGTAATGATGGTTGTGAATCCTGGGGACCCAGAGAAAGGATCTACCTCTCAACAGTTACCGGACGACCTATTGAAGCAAACGGAGAGGATTCAAACCAACCAGATAAACATTGGAAAGATAAAATTATTGATCTCTAAATGCTAAAGGACTAGGACGCTATATTGAATGAAAACTTTTGGTTAAAGAATCCCTGGTGTGAGGCGTGGAAGCCTATTGCACAGTAGATATGTTGTTAGATAATGATGAAACCAGTGAAGCCGTCAGTCATTGTAGATCGACGTATCAAATTTGGAAGGAGCTCGAATCAATTGCACAAACGAACGATCAAAGTTATCATGGATATAACAACTGGATGTGTCAATGTGGTAAATTGGTTGAGAAGAGTGGATCTACATGTCAACTGTGCATATTGCAAACGAAGCTGCCATATTGAATGCATTGGTGAGATAAATGTCTGGTTTCCATTCGACTGTACTACTTGCGACCCTCCAGAACTGACAAGGAAAGGAATATGTTGTCGAAGAAATCATCGATCACCGAGTCACGATCAGCTAACAAACTGATGTTTCTGGTGAAGTGGTTGAATTATTCGGCCGAAGACAACACATGGCAAAAACGCCTCAACATTGATGAATTGTAAGCATCTCCTAAGGAAATATTGTAAACAGAGTGGCCTGTCAATTGTTGAATCTCCTAGAGCTAATACATTTGGGATACAAGTAGGGAGTAATATATATTACTACACCAAATCCAGATGAAACAAAATAGAAATAGAAACAACTTTTATTATTGTAAATATAAATTCCATTATTAGGATATGGAACGCTGTTTGAAGTCAATATGTAGTATATTTATGAAGAACTATTTATTAGAAGTTTGTGAGGGTCCTGAAATTATTTGATTATGATTTTCAATGAACTACATCACAATCATATAAATTTCATGAATCAAACTGAATTACAAAATATATTACCTTACACTTATGGTATTATATGATAAATTGAAACATGTAGTAATAACTTAATGGGACTGAGAGAACCACTATGGTTAAAACAATTATTTATTTAACCGCCAAACATTAGCTGCCATTCAATAAATATTGGCAATCATAACGATGCTCGATAGATATTTTGGTTCGACATCAACAAATGATATTAAACATCCAAACAATTAAGATTTTATTGTACATACGTATAATGAAAAGTTCAACAGTAAAATTATGGCGAAAGTGTCGCCGAAATTCAACACGAAAATTTTATCACACGAAACGATATAAATATTTGGTATAAATGCCCATTATTTGATGTTCCTCTCTGCCCATTATATATATTAAACAACAACTTCTAACATAAGACATAAAACTGTAGTGTTTTATTTAGATAAATGAAAACGACGTTTTATTATCATCAGAGATGAAATGTAAAACCATTACAAACTGATACAACAAACACAATCCAAATATTGATGTTCACTATTGTCTGTAATATGGCAAAACTAGTGATGCTTATTACACCGACACGTCGCAATGATGAGATGAGAGATTGTGACTACATAAGTAAATAGAGTTATTGTTACAGAGTATAATAACAATAACCAAACCATATTATCAAGTCATCTTTGAAAGAGAAATCGAACAAGTCAATTAGTTCACTCACAGACAATCAACAACAACAACAAGCTGAACAAATAGAAGAATAGGTAAAATGAGCCAACTTGTTGGCAAAGACTCTTCTGACAAAAGTGATGATGATTGTCAAATTATAAAGGTGATAAAGCAGACAAAAATGTCGAATTAAAATTGTCCCTTTGAGAAAACAATTACGAACAGCGACATTATAAAAGATATTTATTGAAAGAAGAGCGATTCAGATCCTAGTAGCTCTGATAATGAGAAGGACAATGTAAAGATTGATAATTCTATTAACAACAACAATCAAGTATCTAACAAGAGTGAAAATTCAGATACATCGTCAAATGAAACAATCTACCATTCAGCTCATGAAGAGTGTCAAACGACAACTCAAATTGAGTAAGAGTGTGTAATTTATCATCAACACATCCTTCATTGTAGAACCAATTAACAAGAAAGAAAAATCCATCTCCCAGAGAGAAACAGGCCTAAGACACAGCAAAGCGGGCGAGTTAACCATCATTAGTCACGAGGAGAGAACCAAACCAATCACCTAAAGCCCTCAACACTTAGTGGTTGCTCGTGTCAACCGACCTACAACAACATAAGGGATAACAGGTATAACAACGAATCTAACAATGAATAATGAGGAAGATTGTCAAATTATAGGAGAGTTGAAGCCAGACAATCCGTGTCGAATTAAAAAATTGTTCCGTTTAGGAAACAATTAGATAAGATGGATAATGTACAAAATAGAGAAGAAAGGAACAATATGTTAACCAGCCAATCAGCGAGTCAGGAAGTACGAATAAGACTGAATATTATTGCAACAGAAAAAGCCACGATGGCCCGACAATCACAAACAAATTAACAAAGATAATGTTGATGATGTTGTTTGCAGAGACAAAGTGATTAGGAGAATTTCAGGTATCAGAATCTTTCAAGGAAAACCTGAAGCCTTAATTCACTGGAAAAATATTGATACTCCAAATTGGACGTCGGATCCCTTTATCATTGGCTGGACTTAATAGATTACTATTGGTATAACTATTTGACCAAACAGAATCAAGATCTATTTCATGATATATTTACAATTGCCGCTAATGAATTATGGCAAGAGCGAAAAACACTTCCAAAATCAATGTTCATCCAGCTCTAATTATTTCAATCTAAAAATATTGAGGACAGATTATTCCGTCATCAATTATTCGTACTGACATGGTTAACATTAATGCCTTAAAATTATTGCCGTCCAGAGAAAATATAATAATTTATAATCAACAATAAATAACCAAGAACTTGAAATCCAAGTCTGATGAATGTTATATATATTGTTCTGAGAGCCAAACGACATAGAGAGGATACCAATGCTTGAGAGGATAATTATTATCTAGCGAGGAGTTATCAAATGTTGATTATAGTGGAATAGAAGTGGTTATTTGGTTGAATATCTCTGCCAAAGTAAATATACATGGCAATCGATAGACAGATGGCGAGCAACGATGCACAACCCTGAAGGAAGGTTGGCTATTTTATCGACAGGGGCGAGAAGAGGCATTAGATATGGTGATGTTTATACGTCACCTCACCCTCAAATGGAGACACTGAGAATAATTTGACGAGAGAAATGATAACACAGTTGAACAATGAGATTTGCTAGAAGCAAACATCTTTAAACAAAAGTTTGTATTTCATCACATTAGTTGTAAATTCAATCCAAATGGCTCGAAGCTGAAGAGACCAAGCTAGAGTCAGTACGTTCGTATTTTGTTTTATTACAAACAGACAGAGAGTGAACACGAGGAAGAAATATGTCAAAGGTTTTGAAGTCGAAGGGCCTGATCAAGCCAATCACTACAGAATCATAAGAACAATCAAGGAGAGCTAAGCCCAGAGTTTGCTCTGATCATCTACTGACAAAATCAATAGAATGAACGTGACCAACTACGACTCAGCGGTTGAAATTTGGAATAGGATGAAGAGTCCGCATGAACATGGAACTTCTTTTGAGATACACAACTTGTTGATCAATCTAAACATCTATAAAATGAGCTGGTCAATGGTTGTAGCGAAATTTATTGCTGAGAGTCGCTATTGAAGATCCTATGTAATTACAGTCCAATACGACTTATTAGATGAAAACAAATTGATAGAAGTAAAAACAGTCCAAAGCGACTACAAGAATCAACTTGGGTTGATTGAGAAGCTTATTTAGAAGCTCACTCTGCCTTTGTGCAGGCTCGAAGCTAGGAGAACAATGGGTGGATGTCATCCACAATATGAGACGATAATAATTCTCATAGGCAGACTGTATAGGAAAGTTGTCAGTTCATCTATGAATGACACTTCATCAAGGTTATCTAGTCATCACTAGATACCTGACAGCTAGGTATTATTAGAGGCTAGTGGATTGAGAGACAATCGATCGTCGATAAAGGGTTCGACATTTTGGTGCTCAATGGTGAGCCGTGTACTGGTTCAGATGGATGCCAGTAAACTATAATCTACAGAGACTACAACATCAACATGGGTTGATTTTCTAGAGCTCATCGGAAGCTTATTGTTAGATTTGGTACAGGCCTGGAGCTGAGAAAACCAATTGACAAATATCATTCATGATATGAGAAAACAGTTCTCATGAGTAAATTGAAAATGAAAATGGTCATTGTATGACAATTCATGGAAGTCATCTAGCTGACGCTAGATATCTAGAAACTAGGTGTTATTAGAGCCTAGTCGATTGTTAAACAATCGATCGTCGATAAATGGTTCGACACTTTGGTGCTCGATAGTGAGCTGTGTGCTAGTATATTCATACTAGAACACTGTAGTCTATGGAGACTACAGAAATCAACATGGGTTGATTTGACAGAGCTCATGTAGGAGCTCACTGCCATAATTGGTACAGGCTAAAGGTTACAGGCTGAGGAGACCAATAGATGGATTTTTTCATAGCATGAGAAATATTGATTCTTATGGGCAGAATATATCAATATGTGGTCATTATTATACATGGATGACACTTCAAGATACATTGAGGTCTTTTGTTATACAATAAACAAGGACAAGACAACTAGGCCAATCAGGGGCCTGATAGATTGCTAGACAATCGATTGTCGATCATCAGATCGACATGGAGCTCAATATAAAGCTAAACAAACTGGATTAATGAACACCAGTGGAAGGTAGCATGGACTACAAATATCAACATCGTTGATTTGAAGGAGCTCATTTGGAGAGCTCACTGCCTTAATTGGTGCAGGCCTGGAGCTGAGGAGACCAATGAATGGATATTATTCCATATTGTGAAATATTAGTTCTCATAGGGCAGGTTTATCAAGATGTGGTTATCATTATATATGGTAACACTTCAAGACACATAAAGTAATTTAGTTTATGACAAACTAGAACAAAACAAGGCATATTTAGGCCTAACAGATTGTTATACAATCGATCGTCGATTATCGAATCGATGTGGAGCTCAATTAGGAGCTGTTTACTGGTTACACCATAAACACCGTAGTCTCAATGACTACGAGAATCAGTATGAATTGATTCTAGGGAGCTTATTGAAAGCTCACACTACCATATCATCGCCGAAGCTAGATGCCGAAAGGACCGGTAGATGGACATTAGCCGTCATATGAGATTGGATCTCATGAGCAATATATCAGAGACGAAATCACCTGGATGACATCTCATCGTGAAATTGATGCACTATCATGAAGTGTAATCACCAATTGACACATTTTGATTGACGAATCAAAATATCAATTGGATTCAGATATCTAAGAGCCACATAAGTTGAAAATGTCATGGAGGGCACTAACGAATTAACACTCAATGTGTGTAAGCAAGTCATTTGTCAATGATTAGATTGAAATGAACGATGGCTAATAGGAGAGCCTTTTATTGGTTCAACAGAGACCAGCATGGCCGTCTGGAGTCTCGAACAGGAATCAAGGAGATCATTAGGATCAAGATAGTTGTCAAAGGACAATGTTATATATTTTGGGATATGAAAAGGATATTTCATGCGAATATTACATCGAGAATGTAATAAATTTATCAGGATGTATTAGACATCACATAAATTGTAATATGATGGGATGTTGGGTTCATGGAGGAGCATGTTAGAAATATGACATCAGATGTCATATTGTTTATGTCCCCCAACATCCATCATAACTATCACATGTCAACAGATGTTAGTTGACATTCACAGATACTTAAATAAGTTGACATATTAGATGAGCCAACTTATAATGTCAGACGGTAATTAAATCTGGAGCCAGATTTAATTACCTGACATTTGGTTTGAAGTAAACAGCAATTAACGATCGATCATTAAAGCAAATGTTATGATGCTTTATGATGTTGTTTACAAGAAGAGAAATGTCAACACAGAGGTTGACATTTGTATAGAACAAACAAAAATTGTAAATGGACCAATTAGTCCATAATTTGAGTATAAATAGAGTTGTAAATTAAACAAATAAATGAGATAAGAAATATGAGATAAAGAGAAAACGCTCAATAAGTGTCAGTGCCTTGGAACACTACTAGATATTGAGTTGATATAAGTTTTTCGATTTAGATATTTCATTATTTCCAACAGTATTCCTGAGTTAAGAATCAGACGTGGCGACAAGCAGCTGATCAAAGGGACCTGAAGTCACTTTCGCCTTTTTTCGGTTTACCTTACCTGGAAGGAAATAAAATGTAGATTTGGATGGGCCCCCGAGGCCGAATTTCCAGCCATTTGAAGCCGCATCGTTTGCCGCCGGCCAGCAGAAATTACCGTGCTTGTGCAATGCAAATGCCGAAAACCAACTGTGTCCCCTTATCTCTTCTCTTCTTTCTCTCTCTTTCTCTCTTTCTCTCTTCCTCTTTTTCCTCTTTTCCTCTTCTCCTCCTATTCTAACCTTTATTTTACTAATCAATCACTTTTATTAACACAATGAAACACAAAATCACCATTATATAGGTATGGATTCAACAGTCAGCCACTTTACGAAGACGCGTTACACAAACTAAATAGACACACCAATACAACCGCAAAGAATACAGCTAACCGTTAAACCAACCAAAATTAAAATACGAATCCTAATTAAGAAGATAGAAGCGATCAAAATGACCGGAAGTGATGATAAACAAACAGGCAAGTTGCGCAAGTTGGAAGAATGGGGTTTTGGGAAATTCCTGCATATCCAGGGCGAAAATGGGTGAATTCCCAAGGAAATTTTGCGGATTTCAGTGAAAAATAGACGAAACTGTTGAGATGTGAGATGAGCGATCATCCGATATATCGGATGATCGCGCTATCAACATGTATAACAAACTTGCTGACTAAGCATTTGTCGCGTATAAAAGCCCGCGAGTTATGTGTGAATGAATAAGCCTTTGAAATAGAGTCAGTGTGTATTTTATCACTTTAACAGAAATCCCACCCAAAAATCCCAGAACTTGTCAACACCAAATTATCAATCTCACACTAATTATAATACTCACACGACTAAACAGGGTGCCGAAAGAACCAGAATTAACTATTCTATAGAGAAAAGCTCAACATCAGAGATATCAAAGGGATCAGGGCAAAAAACTGAAGAAAAACAGTTTGCTGTACTAACTTTCCTATCTGAAACGATTATTTTCTGACCCTCAGCAACCACAAGTCACACAGTCGAAACAGAAGATACCATGATGTCCGTAACGGACTAGTAGACACAATATTAAAAGGTAGGACTAGCGAATACTGCCACACCCTTTCTGGAAAAACACTACATAAAACGTGTAAGGCATGACCTGCCGAGTCTAATGATAATGAACATGCATTGTGGGGTGTAACTATTGCATCTGTAAAGCATTGTATATTAGAAACCAGACGATTTGTAAGTAAAATTTATCGAATCTTTTCTTGATATTAGAACTATAAGACAGTAACCCGATATAATTTTAAATCAGATTCACCACCAATCGATACAGGGTCCTTATCGGCGACTATGATCAGTCGATAGATGGCGAGGGTGAGATGCCTGTGGAGGTCCTCATGTCCCGCCGTCACCCAACTGCCGATCTTATGTTATTGAAAACCCGTCCAATGAGTTTTCACACAAGCCCAAGTGGTTTCGGCGACACCATGGCAATCAACTAAGTAAGTATTCTGCCGAATTTGTTTAAAGTAGAGTTCATTGTCTTGAATAAACAATGATGCGGCGCCCAGCCACCGGCTTGATGCTTCAGAACAATATAATTCCGTCATATTATTGTGTTCGGGCCGTTGCCTGGCGCCAACTCGGCTACCAGCTTAGGTCATTTCAATAATTGTTAGAATCCAATCAGAGCGTTCTTTTCTATCATTGAGACACCACCCAATTAACGATTTTCAAGAATATGTTCAGGTAGTACCGACCAACAATGCAGCACAACAGCCACCGAAGTGACACAACCCAACCGGCATGAAAACACGTAGGTGTTTGATTCCACTCTGGCGAATGAAGCAGCCCAAACGGCGAGTCAAGGTAGCTTTCAATCTATAATAGACTACCATATACACCACCAGTCGAGACAGTGCGCAGACAAAATATTATCATCTGACGCGTCGATTGCAAACGAAGCCACCGTGGATAACAGCAGCCGCCATAATCATACCCGTTCCCTAATTGCACAAGCCATTCGATCAAGCGACACCAAAAAATGAGCTCAAGGAAATCCGCAACTATATCACCAACAACTTCATATTTTGGGGGCTCTGACAAGAGATGGCAAAGTATGATACGAACAAATTGTCAAGTACGACCTGTTTTGTCAGAGTCCCCAGCAATAATTTGGAAGTTAGAGGTTGTTATTGGGCGCTCGACCGGAAGCTGTGCATATGTTCAGGGGGTTATAAGAAAAGATTGTAGCCTGAAAGATGCCATCATAAGGCTAAAACTGGAAACCATTATAATTGGGTAAGAAATCCGAAGAGAAGTTGTTAATAGTCGATTGTGTCAAGGAAATGAGAAGACATGGGAGCTGTTTGCACAAAACCAGATCAGATAGTACAGTTTGCTGACAGATTTTTGTCTGAATTCGCCGATTTAGGAGTTTTGGGACAGTTACGGTCAAGTTTGACAGCGAAAGATACATGTAACCGTGTTGGTGATGATAAACTTGATGAGTATTTGGAGATTTAGATTTATGAAGTGCCAGAAGGAGAGACTGACGACGCTAAGTTGGATCTTCCTTTGAGGCCATTATCGTGAATTTGAGCCTTTGCCGCGCGAGTTTTGGTAAAAAGTACTCTAATCGGACGAATCGAAGGTCAGAAGAGTATTATAAGTGGAACAATAGCGTCATGATCGGATTTCCAGATTTCTGGGTAAATTTAATCAATTCTGGGGTTTTTGGTTTCAGTACACCCAAGAATTTTCTCCATCTGTTACTATGCAAGTTCTAATCTCTGCGAAGTAGAGAATGGCAACACAGTGATTCAATACCTGTAATAAATATAACCCATCTTTGTCCCTCAATTCTTAAAAAAATTCCGGTTGCATCCGATCTTGTTTGCCAGATGTCCTGCTGCAGCAATTGGGATCCTATCGAGACTGACCCAGTTTTGTTTGTTTGGCTGTCTCGTTGCTGATGAACCATGTTCCATGTCTTTCGGATCATAAGCCAGAGTTTGGAATACCTCAAATTGTTATCGATGTTTCTGGGGTTTTTGGGGTGAATAGTGACGCATGCGCGTAGAAGTCAGAGATCCAGACATGAGGAGAGTTTAGAGCCATAACATTCACGAAGAGATTAATGTATTATCAATTCACAAGTTTATTACTGAAATTCAAAATGGCCGACTAAAATGCGTTGGGTCAGGATTGTGGCCTTAAGGCCAGATTTCTTATGGAAGTGGCTTTGGTTTCGGCTGAAATATTAAACGAAATTGGACAGTTAAGGTGATTCCAAAACCCCGAGATCAGACTGCGTCACTATCAGCACTTATAAGCCTTCTCAGAAGGTTCCTTCGAAGGCTGCAGCGAGCTCGTGGGGTGTTTTTAGGGTAACGGCACGGTCGCAGACCGTGCCGGGTAACCCTAAAACTGGACTAATGAGACCATGCTGATTACGAATATCGAGGTCTCGTTGCACGAAAATGCACCTGTTCCGAGATACAGGTGCCCTGAAAATGCGGATTTTTGGGAAATTTTGGCCTGAATCCGGGATTTTTCCCGAAATCTTGAGAATTTTGGGTTTTGGTATCAATTTAACCCTGGCAGCTAGGATCTAAAAACACGGTGGTCTAGAATACCTGTCGCTAATTGTTATATAATCATCTGGGACACGTTATTTATGAAGAAAATGAAAGATTGAGTTATTTAGAAGCGAATGAGCGCATAAAAATGAGTATTTAGCCACAAATGGCCTCACAATGGCGAGTCGCAGCGCGAATACTAACAGTCGCCTAGCGTCGCTGGATTTAGGGTATTAGCTGGCTCCCGAAATGATTGATAGTCACCGATAGATTTCTGTCTTGGCCGCCAACCCTTAAATTTAGAGTCTATCGCCTGGAACAAGGACGCTCCCATCGGTTATTGGGCATGGCCACACCGAGCACCACGCCTACACCCACGCTCAGCGTTGCCTGTGCTTATGGTGAACAATGGAGTCAGGTTCGTCTCTTTCGGGAGGCACACCTCGACGATGAAGTTGAATGCGCAAAGTGGTGCGTTCAAGCCGGGATCCTGGTCCAGCCTAAAAGTGCTGGAAATGTAAACAGGCGCCCAAAATGAGCTTGAGAGCCGATCGGATGATCCTCACTGGCGTTGCTATAAATGCAGCCGCGAGTCTACGGTGACGCTCGGTTCGGTCTTCGAGGGTCGAAGCTGCCCGCTTGAGCAAAGCACTCATGTTGGTGCTTTGTTATGCTCAAGGTGCCCGACTCCAGAGCGCCAGGTTGCAGCGATGCTACACCAAAAGGTGACACGAAGGCCGCGCTTTCCACTGTGTGCGAGATGGTTCTCGGTCCTTCGTTCGAAGGTTGCTTTCGGTCATGGCCGAGAATACACCAATCGGTGGACCTGGTATCCAGGTTCAGATCGATGAGTGTAAGCTCGGTCGTGAGAAGTACGGACGAGGACGGAGAGTCAGGGGCACATGGGTCCTTGGCATGATTGCTGAGGACGGCGAGGCACGTTTCTCAGTAGTGACTGATCGTTCAGCCGCTATTTTGTGCAACGTGATCAAGCACCATGTTTGCCCTGGTAGCCACATCCGCACGGATGAGTGGCGGGCGTACAGGCGGCTCAGAACCCTAGGTTATGAGCATGCTACGGTGAACCATTCGGTTGGGTTTGTGTCCCCGGAGAGGATACACACCCAACGAATTGAGTCACAGTGGCGAGCTCTGCGCCGAAAAAGTTCACGCGTGGTGGAATCCGTCATGACGATATCCCAGTATATCTGTTGGATTACACGTGGAGGCGTAAGTGTTTGGTGACGGGCATGAGCATTTTTGAGAGCTTGCTCGACTTGCTCAGGGTTTGAAAAAACCCACAACGGCCCTTCTAAGGGCCAACAAACGGTCATTTTCATGACCACCAATGGCCTCTCTTGAGGCCACCCTATTAGGTTGGTTTTGGGTTGGTTTTGGTTTGGTTTGGTTGGTTTGGTTGGTTCATATACCTTCATTCACTCTAGTTTCCCCATCTATAAACTCCGAAACGACCCTATACCGCCCCTATGCACTCAATTTCTTGCATCATCGATATCTCCGAAAAGGTGCGTTTTCGTGCAAGCCAGACCTCGATATTCGTCTTTCTCATGCCTAATTAGTCCAAATATTGATGTTACGTAACGATTGCGTAACGTGCCGTTACCTAATACCCGGAAATCAATACATAAATGGATACATCAGACGATATGAGCAGGAAAGAAACAAACAGGAAGAGAAAAGCAATTACCAAACTCGAAATATAACGACTAAAACTCAAAACTCAAGAACATGGCTGACGCACTATAAGAGATATGCATGGGTTTGCAGATCGCGCAAGCGATAACAAGTGTTACGATGATCTGGCAGGAGGGGCGGATTGTCGCTTGTCCTAACCAGACACCGGGGAATGTTATGATGATTGCTTGGGCTTATTAGCCTCGATAGCTTGAATTAGCTGAAATAGCTTGTCGTTCTTGATGTAGCTGAATATAGCTTATTAGCTTCAGAGGATATTCGATAGACTTCAACTCGATTACTCTAATTGGATTTATATCGTAGCTGGCTATTCGAAGGACACTATCTTGAAGACTTGGACTATATTACTTTCTAACTGAGTTCTTTATTCCTTGAGTGATAACTTTCAACTGACCGCCTATGACAGTCTTACAATATTATATATATGAGATGGAGAGCACATGTTGCTCCTCGGTGGGTGTATTCGTCCTCCTAGCACTCTCCAGTATTCTCTCGCTGTTACTTGTCAGCGCGTGGCGCTAATGTAGCTGATCCTAGCCACACCGATGTGCATGAGCTACCTAGCTGATACTGTGAGCTGATAGAAGCTGGAAATCGTGCCTGATTCGAGCGGTGATGTTTATCATCGCATCAAACAGCTATGCAAGAAGCCGACTTAACAATGTTACAACATCCGACATGATTAACAACACCTCCGCCTCCGGTATCAACTCCAACTCCAACACCTGATCCAACTCCAACCACAGAACAAAGGGGAAATGGAGATAATAAAATGGAAGAACCAACCAATAGGTGGAAAACATACAAAGAAGCAGGTAAAATTCCAGGTGAAATGGAACCTATTCAAAGGAGCAACCTCCTGCGAGACAGCGGACTTCTTGGAAGAAAACTACAAAGAGGACCTGATACACTGGCGGATGTTGTGCTTATCCTTTCAGGTTGTGGCATATTGTCTGGATCCTCTTCCTTTTTCCCCGCAACATTTGGTCGCATGTTGCGTCTGCTACTACAATTCCAGTCTCTGTTAAAACCTGTTCTACAAGTAGTATCTTCGATCATGGCAAAACCGTACAACACCCGATTGGTATCTCGAAACCAGGGATTTGATTGAAGAATGAACGCCTCCTTGTTTGAGTTGGCTCGAGATACGCATAATGCTCATGTTAATGATCCACACTTTCACCCGAAATCTCGGCGCTGTCATCAACAACAAGTCCTTGGCTGCTTGTTTGTATCTATCTTGATTGTGCTCGGTGTACTTAGGAGCCTTCTTTCCGAGTCTCTGCGACATTACCCAGCACTGATCTTGAGTTCACCTACCAATTTCCTGTTTGTCAAGTTTGGATTGTTGATATAGGCTTTCTTCAACTTTTGCTTAATCGTATCAGTGCTCACAGATCGAGATGGCCCACGTTTGTATTGAAGGCATTTCGAAGTCCTGTCAAATCGATTTGATATCACATCTATTGTTTGTCTTTTCACACTTTCGGCTCTAAAATGCTAGTAAGTGTCGCGGCGGGCAAGACGAATATTTTCATGAAGCTCGACGATGCGGTCGGCAGTGTTAGTGGAAAGCTACACACATAAAGTAAATTTTATAGGAAAAATTAAATAAATCATATTGACTAGATGTCCAGGCTCATGCAGAGAAAAAATTACAACGCTCGAGCAGACGATTCAGAAAATCAATCAGTTTTATTACAATATCAATTGTCACTGTGACCATATACAACTACATGAGGAGCATCCCATAATGATCAGACGAAATTATAATATGGAATTATAAGAGGTGAGCTTAAATTGTGGATGATATTATTTGTATGTGCTCCCAATGGATTGATCATCAATAGACACCAACATCTCAATGAACAGAACTAACCCTTTTCGATGCTGTTCATTATCAACGAATAATAACTCGAACCAGTAGAGGTTTTGATCATCCAAAGTTTGTTATTTAGATTGATTAATAATTACTGTTATATTCGACAATTGTGAGACTAGAAGAGACGAAACGAGAGTTATCGACTGCTGCACAATTATGTGTTTGCTGATCGACTAAGAATGACGTCAGAAGACTTGCCGTCAGGTTTAAACCAACAACTAGAGACTAGCCACCCGGATGGATCGATTTCTGTTGACAAGTTTGAGTCAATTTTATCATGTTGATTTCTATTTCTACTAAAAACAAGATGGTCACAATGATGGTCGTCGGTATCGAGCGATACATGCTAATGAAAGTTGTGGCGTTGAGGGACGAGAAGAACTAACAGGCCGCAGAGGATTATGTTTGTCCTGGGCCCTAATAGCACTCATTTATACCATTCACATTTGCGCCAAGATGTCCTTGAATGTCTATTTTCAATACATCTACAACTATCATTTGTTTCAGCTAAAATATCGACACCAAAGGGGCAAGATTCGATGGGGGCAAGGGATTCAATCATACGACTGACGATTACTTGTCTATGCAACATCAAATCAAGGAAATGGAACTGACCAGACGCCAGCTTAACCGACTGGGCGCCTCATTCTACAAGTCGAGCTACTTCATCGAGATCCCCTACCAGTATTTGGCGGTTATCTCCTTTGTGGCCTACCACCTCAGCCAGATCTAGTTCAACTACTACTCGCCGTTTGAGTTTCGCTTTGGACGAGTCGTCTTGGATCCAAAACGCGAAGAGATGAACCACATCCAGTTGGTGTGCATACAGGTGAACACATTCATTATCTCCAGTCGCAACTTCAACTGGGCCTCCAACCCAATCGATAGACTAATCGATGGCTTTTAGGGATGCGGCAGCGGCAGCGGCGACGATGACCGAGTCAACAACTATTATTTAAAACTATTCAAGTCATTAAGGACAAAGAGAATCAACAAACAGAAATTGCGCCAACTACAACAGCAATCATCGCCCGAAGAGATAGGAGCCAATCAAGAGAGCTGCCTGGAACAAATCAAGAGCCAACTGGCGTTCACCGACAAACTGCGGCCCTCAACTGGAGTCAGTTTGGATCGAACAATCGTCCAGCCACTAATGTTTGCTATCGGTCTGTTGTTTCTTCTGGATCCTATCGATCTTGTTCGTCACTTTAATCGTCTCGCCGCTCTTCCTTGAGCTGGACTTAATGAATCTCAGCCCGCTCGATTGGCTGATGGCCACTGATAACCTGTTGATCACATTGTATCTGGTATTTCAATCATATTCTACGTTCCCGTGGTGTTCATTACCTGTCTAGATCAGACGTTCTACGTGAACGTCAATTCGAGTTCGAGACACAATCAAGCGAGACACTTTCAAATGAGGAGCCACAGACACTCAATTGAAGAGGAACTGAAGAACAAGGACAATGAATTTCAATCCGTCGCATTGTTTCATGCACTACAAGATCTTTGTGGGCCAAATAAGATGCCATCGCGAGACGATCGAGTTCGTTGCATTCCAGACGATGATCGTCTGGTTCGTCTTACCGGTCATGGCTCGCCTGCACGCGCCTTACGTGTCGAGGAGAGTAAAAAGTTGCTCCAATTATACATCAGCCTATCCATTTGCGCGTTCGTTGACTGCATCCTCATCCCCATCTGCCATCTCCACAATCGCTCATTGGACCTCTACAGGTCGCCATATAGTGTGTTGAATAACACCGTCCAAACAAACCACCCACCAGACGATGACTCATATTATGAATGATGCACACCTCATCTGGTTGCTCAGGAGGAGCTCAATAATCCGAACATATTCATTGAACATTTCGCCAATGTCACCATGGACATTCAGGTGACTCATCTAACCTCGTCCAAGAACCACTTCTGGTTTGGTGTTATCCTCTCGTCCCTAATTATTGCTGTGGCCTCCGGACATGACTCCATATTTGGCAGCATCCTCGGCGATCCATTCAATTTGTTTGGCTAATAGAAGAGGGCTACATTGTTTCTCTTGCTGTCTAGTGCTCTCAACATTTGTAAGAATTACAACAGATGATAACTTAGGTAATAATAGGATAGAAGCATCCGATGAGAGGCAGTTTTTCTTACAAAATTTTTGCCTCTGTCTAGTCTATATTGTATGAAATGGACAATAAATCATCAAGAGTCGAGTGAGTTTATAGCTCTCTAGTTCATATATGCTCAACAGGTACAAGTAACGTGAATTCACTTACTGTTGACGTATACATGTCCACTCCTCTATCATTTGGCTTGATTTCACAACCATCAATAGCTGATTAGGCGCAACAAATGGACTGAATGCCTGAACTCATGAACATAAAATATCTAGTCGAAGCCCCATCGATCTATTTAGTGCGTCAATAATGGCCGAGCCCTTTGCGGGTTTGTTTTTCGTCTGACAGGTGGCAGATGGACCGAGCGAACTGGCGACCGGACTGTTGTGATGAAAGAGTAATGGATTGTGTAAAGGTCAGTCGGGCAGGCGGCCAAACAGACGACCAGATATAAACGAGACAGATCGAAGGAGGGAAAACATATCCATCATCCGCTCCCATTGACGAGAGAGAGAGAGAGAGAGAGAGAGAGAGAGAAGATCCGTTTCTGTTGTTGTTGTTGATGCGATGGTCTGCTTGCTCATCATCGTCCGCTCCCTTCAACTAGCGCTAGATCATTAAGCAGCTGTCAGTTATTTAGAGGAATGAGAAGACTGATGATGATGATGGCCGTCGTGGCTGCCTGCAAGTGCAAACAAGTGGCAGCTTACTTGTCTGACATTACTTTAATTCAGTTCGCTCGCTCGCTTGAATTGGTCAATACAATTCCAGTGGACTCGTCGAAGGTCGGCCTAAAGAGCTTGCGAGTGAACTCTAACTTGTTGGCTAATAAATAACTCAAAGTCAAGCGGCTAAGCGAACGTAATGATGGACATGATCGGTCGAGTTGGATGTGGCAGTGAGGGCAGCATCCAAAAGCCGCAGCCGAGACATCATTCGAGTGGGCAAAGAGTCATTACAAATATTCTGTCGGCCGTACGATCACATGACTTAATCATCATCTTCATCATCATTATCATTACGCAGAATACTGTTGGTTGTGTTGAGTCGAGTTCAGTTGGGCTAGCTGATTCGTCTCGACGACGTTGGCCTTCGTCTTAGTCGTCATCGTCGCCTCCTCTTCTTCTTGTCGCCTCTCAAACATCCCGTAAGTTTATCATCAGATCGACCGCTCCTCTCGGAAATCAGATAACTTGTTTAATTATTGTTTCCACTCGGCTGGAAAGGCGACCAAACAAACGAACATACGACGACGACGAGGATGATCAAGGAGATGGAGATGGAAAAGAATCATTAACAAGATCTTGGCGAGCTAATCGTTTTTTCTTTCTTTCGCGGCCCCAAAAGTCGTCGCCCAATTAACGAGAAACATTTCAGTTGGCGTCGGAGATTTAATTTACCCAAATGCACTCTCGTTTAGGCGTCCGTTTGATTGTTCCTCAGCTAGTTTCGGGTCCCTCATGATTCACTTTGGGTTTGTTTTATGGCCGCACATGTGTGAGGTTATCATTTGACCGCTGTGCTCTAATTAAACCAGCCGACTTGGGCGCCTCTTTGACCTTTGGATGAGTGAAATTGATAGCAGACAAGAGGACGAGGAGGACGAGGAAAGACAAGAGAAGAGGCAAATCAATTGGATTGAGAGCTCACATGTTCGTTATGTTTACGAGCTCGCCGTAGTGATGATGCAAATAAATAAATAAACAAAATGTTGACACCACCCCCAAAGGACGCCTTGCTTGGCCTCTGTCGCTGCTTCGGCCGGCGCGGCCTATTTAAGTGTGTTAATTGATTCTGTGTTGTCGCCATTAATGTTGACTGGAACTTGCAGACTTTTTGCTCAACAAACTTTCAAGCTTCGGCCCTCCGACAAACAAACAAAGTTGCCTGTCCTGACGACGACGGCGACGATGATGATGATGATGATGATGTGAAATGTAATCAAACTCACTTGGGCGCAGCCTGAAACGTAAAGAGATGACTAATATAAGGACTGGCTGGAGAGATGGCGACGGCGACGACGACGACGTTGAGATAAATGGCGACAGCTGCTCATTACTCAATTTGCTCGACAATTTGAGTCTTGCCTGTCGCAGTCGGCCTGGCTGGAGTCGTTCCAGTCGTTTTAGTTTATGATAAATTGCGGCCAACTTCGGCCGAGCCAGAAAAGTAAATGGAAAATATTAAAGCTAATGTTGGTGTTGCAAACTGGAACCGAGCAATGACGACGACGACGACGACAACAACAACAACAACATCAACATGGCGCTGGTGATAATTTCATTTCAATTACAAAAAACTATAAGGCGCCAACGACTGTCGGCGACGTCGACGAACTGCATCAATTTCGGGCACTTGTTTCTGCTGGGCCCAGCGGCCAGCCATCGATCGGCGGATGTTAACTGGCAACACCACTTCACCAACAACAACAACAAGATTGATGGCTGCCAGCCAGTCAGTCGACTTACCACCAGCCAGTAATCAATTACTCTCATCGGCGGCAAGTCATTATGACTGTTTCGCCTTAATCAAAGGCCGCTCCCGGGCCATCAAAGGCGAACGACGAGGCCGCACTGAGACGCCACTCCAATCAGGCCGCTCCGATCAATCACCTGGGCCGGCCAGGTAGGCCTCGCGGACGGCAGGGGTTCGGCGCGGCTGCCAGCCAGTCAACCAGGCCGACGGCTCCTTCAACAGGCCACAGCAGCCATAATTTTCAATTTGGCGCCAAGTCGAGCGCCGTAATCATCGCCATAATCATAACAATAACTCATCTCCTCGGCGCGGCTCTCATCTCCGGCTGACTGGCGCGAAGGTGAGAGCCGCTTATTGGGTGTGTTTGTTTGTTTGTTTGTCTGAGGCGACTCTCGACGGCCAGCGAGCCAGCCAGTCAGTCAGTCGGAGAGACAATTCAAATGGATTCGTCGCGGCCACGTCGGCCGTCATTACCGTCGACGTGCTGTTGCTCCTCGGCGGCGGCGGCGGCCATAAATCCAGCGCCGGAGAGACAACAGCCGCGGCCGGCGGAGTCGCTCAAGTGGTCAGCCCGTCAGGTCGTCGTGATTTGTGGGGGGCTTATTCAGCCGGTAAGTCAGGCGGCCAGTCAGTCAAAGTGAGTGATGTTCGGCCGACTAGATCCATTCAAAGACTGAGCAGCTTTTGATTGATGTGAAGTAAACGACGACTTGAATGCGAAAGTCGTGAAGGAGAAGAGGCAGAGGCAAACCGAGGCGAACAGGACAGATAAGAAAGAGAGATAAGGCAATGAAATGGTTGCGGATGAGAAGACAAATTAGTGGCCATAAATCAGTTTGATTGGCAATTAACGAATGATGGGGCGGATGAGCCTTAAATGAGTTTATCTGTTGTTGTTTGTTGCTCGGCGGCGGTCGGCAAACGACGACGACGCTCGTCGATCGGCCGGTGGTTGCTGTTACTGTTGTTTGCTTGGAGATTCTCGGCGCTCTCCAGCAGACTGGCCGGCCCCAAATGAGCTGCGCCGCCGCCGCCGCTGTTGTTGTTGTTGTCGCTGTCGTTGGGGTGCCGCCGCCACTGCCACTGGAGGAATTTCAATCAACAGCAACTCCATTGAACGTCGACGTTGACGATGTTTGCCTGCTCATTTGGCGCCATCAGGCGAGTCGACTGTCGACTCTCTCGCCTGTCAACTTTGTCAGTTAACTTTTCATATGCTTTGCTTTGCTCTCCGACGCTCTCTGACACAACAAACCCAGTTTCACATTAATCACCGAGCCAGTGTTGGCTGCCTGACGAGACTGGCTGGCTTGCTGCCTGACAAACTGTAAACCCGACTCGACTTCGGCTCGGCTCGTCAGCTCGGCCTCGACTGGCGGCCGAGTTTTACATGCAGTCGTCTAATCATCGTCGCCAGTCAGGCCAGGAAATGAGAGCTGTCGACCGATTGTCGCCGTCGCGGCGGCCGGCCTCGAGGGCTCCACGGAGTTGAGGCCGCAAATTGATTGCCTCCGCCGAGCGGATCCACCGGCCGCCGGGCTGGGGAGACAAATTCAAGTTTAACTGGAGCCAGCCGAAGTGAGGCCCAATGACAGACATGCGGTGTGAGCGATGATCTTGTTGTCTGTCGCTCCATCTCCGTATTCGTCGTTGACGTCGTCGTCGTCTACATCATCAACGTTGTTTTGTTGTAATAGTGTGCACTGACTAGCTGGCTGCTAGTTTAATTTAACTGTCGCGACGGGCAAAGATGAATGGAGCCAGCAAAGAGTCGAGACAAACTGGCTGAGTGATGTTTGCTTGAAAAAAGTGTGACAACGGGCGACAAGTTGGCTGCCTGGCTACACTTCAAGCCGCCTGCAAGCGACACCAGCAGCAGCAACAACATCCTAATGAAGCTGATGAGCAACAATTACGAAATCGGCGCAGGTGACTCTCGACGAAAGCCCAACTTTTGCTCGCCGTTCCGTTGCGCTCTCGCCATTTGACAGTTTGAATGATGTCTTGGTTGGCCCGACAAAGACACTAATTAAAACACACACACATACATACACGCAGGACGACTGCCCGGCGAGTGACTGACACCTGTTCGTCGTTGGCACATCCAGACAGCCCGCCAAGCAGCCAGTCTGTCGATGGAGTCAGCCAGGCAGCCATTCCAGGTGTCTAACTTACGCTTTGAAGAAAGACTAATTTAGTTGCGCAAATTAGCTAAGAAGAGAAGACGTACGTTCGAGCAGAGGAAGGCCGATGGCGGTGGCGTGCATTCGACTGCCAAGTCGGCTGAATTTGACAAGCAAACAAGGCGAGGGTTTGAAGCTGGAATTCAATTGAAGCAGATTAGAGCAACGAACGGCCGCTGTCGCCGTCGCCGCCGCCGACTCCTCTCGTCGGCCACTCCAATTCCATAGAACTCATCGGCCGAGATTCAGTTTGGGGCAGCCCGTCGAGTCCGGCTTCGGTGATAGAGTCGGCCAGTGGTTTGCGCGCGAGCAGCCGACACAAGACGAAAGGAGGAGCTGGAAAGGAAGGGCCGCCGCCGCCTCGCCGTTAGTTGGCCAACCGAGCGAAGTGGATCTGTCAGGCTGTTCTGGCCGTCAGCAGGCCGTGTTAATGATCATAAATCAAGGCAAATAATTGTTGTTTGACGCCATTAATCAATTCATTCATTCTTTCAATTGTTGCGCCAGTTCCCGAAGCTGGCAACTTGGCTCGCGGACTGCAGGAGTTGACGCGAATGGGAGAAGAGAGAAACCAAAGGCGAGAAACTTGCTCGGGTTTTGCCTTCCCATAGTGCGGCCCCGTCCACTGGTTTTTGGTTATTTACTGCTGTTAGTTTACAATTACAATCACGAACACAATTACTGGCCGGCCGAAAGTGGTCCAGGCGGCCCGTCGTGCGCCAGTTGAACAATTTTACACAAACAACCCGGCCGAGAACAATCAATTTTTGAGTCAGTCGCTTCGGTGGCTGGCGCACTGTGATCTACGCGGACTCGCGGCTGGTGAGTGAAAGTGGATTTTAAAAAACTCGGCGCGTCGGTGGCGGCGGCTCAGGAAGCTCGAGCATTGGCCTCCTCCTGACGAGAGAGGGCGCCGAGTCGACACAACAAGTCCGGGTGACACAAACAGGCGCCGTCGCGAGTGCGCGAAATGTTGTTTGTTCCATGTCAGCTCTCTGACAATCAGACTGGCCTCGAGTTGTCAGCCGTATGGCGATCATCATCATCATCATTGTCGTCGTCGTCGTCGTCCTTCAGTCCGTCCGTACGTCTCCTCTCGCCGATGATGGGCGAAAAAGAACAACAAGGGCGGCGTTTCAGCTCGTCATCTTCCAAGATGCACGCAGTTCAATTGGCCTGCGAGCAGCGCCGGGAGGAGGCCACTTGACGGGCTGTCGGTGGTCGCCAGCTCGCTCGTCGGCCGCCTGGCGAGATCAATTCCGACTGCCATTCCAGTCGAGGTCCAGTCGCACCTCGACTGGTCTTGGCGTTGACGAGACGAGACGAGATGGGCCGGAAGCGCAGACGTGACATGTTGTTGTTGTTGTTGTCCTCCTCCTCTCTCCTCCTCCTCCTGCCCGTCCACTGGATGATTGAAGGCAGCCAGACTAGCCCCGAGAACCTCAAGAGGGCCCCAGATGGTACACAACAGACGCTAACAACAACAGCTAGTTTGATGGGCGCCGGCGGTTCGCATGACATTTGAAATCCGCCGAGTTGGTTTGCTTGTCACACATGTCAATCACAAGTCAGCTCATTCTCGTTTGCTCGCCCGCTCTTGATATCGGCCGACTTATCAATTGTAGTTGCTGTTGTTGCTGTAAATTGAACAGGGAGATTGAGAAGAGCAATGCTGCTGCTGCCGCCGCTGTGGACGTGCAAGTTGATCTCGAGCTGTCGACGCTCGACGGGCAACAACTGCCTACCTTGGACGGTGCCCATGCCGCCGCCGCCGCCACCGACCACTGAGAGCCCTCGAGCTGTGGTCGTGACGGCCGATATATCGGCCCAGACTGTCGGCGCGCCCGCCTTCTCCGGCAGCGCCTCGAGCCGGCCATCGACAACATTCTTATCCCATTGTTTTCATCATTATTTACATCTCAAAGACTGACAGAAAGAACTGGTCAATAGTCGTCGATGTTGTCGGATCCAATTCAAGCAACGAAGTTTTAAATCGTTCACCTGCCGCTCGCCTCTGCCTCCAAGTCCGCCATATTTGCCATGGCTGGCGAGCAGCAGGAGAATCGAGCGGAAGTTTTTTAGTGGCAAATTCTTGGCCGGTCGGGCGATGTTGCGAAACTGTCGTTGTGACAGTTTTGACACGAGAACATTCGATGATAAATTCAAACCAATGTTTTTCGGCCAAACAATCTCAGAGAGCAGCAGCAGAAGGCGAAGCGACTCAAATTGACCAGAAGATTGGCCTCCAAATGTAATTTAACTTCTGGCCTCATCGCTGGCACGTATTGGATGTTGTCTGTTTTATTGGCGACTTTTAAACGGAACCAATGCAGATTAAGTGCGCGCCTTGATTTGGGCGCCGCCATTCAAGATGCTGGTCATTTATTTAGCAATTTAAAGCGGCCAACAGAGGCAGCTTGACAAGAAGAAGAAGAAACGAGAAGATTTACGGGCCTCGCGGACGGGAAAAGTTATTTGATTTTCTGGTTGTGTGTTTGGGTTCGGGTTCGAGTTCGAGTAGCCATAAGCAACCAGGCCGACCTGAGGCCAGGGCCGGCATTAGATGGCTATAAGTCACTGGCGAAAGCTTTGAAGGCTCATTTACTGTCCGGCCGCCTGTCCATTTGCTGTTGGCGGCTGCCTCGGATCTACTTAAAACTAATGGCCGCTCGTTAGTTAAGTCTCTCTCTCTCTCGGTCAGTCGGTCGGTCGCTTTCTTCCTCGCCCATTCCTCAGAAGCTCCATATCTTGTCCTGTCCGTGCGCGCCATTCAATCCAATCCAATTGACAAATTTAATGGCCTCGTTTTCTCAAAAAATCGCGCACTCTTCTGGCGCAGGAGAAGCCCCCGAAGAGACAGGCAGACAAACACAGAGACAAACAAATAACAAATAACAAACAACAAACGACCACGACCCGACGACTTGGATGATGATGATGATGAACGGGCGCCGATATGTTGGCCGTCCGCCGCCGCCGCCACCGTCATTCGTCTTCCAGTCGAGGGCTCTGCTTAAGATAGAGAAGAACGACAGTGTTTGCAACGACGACAACAACAACTACAACAACAACCACGACAGCCAGTCAGATGATAATAGATAAATCATTTCTAGCTGTCTCGCTTGCCATTATTTTACCAACATGCCATTAGGCGCCCGCTCCTTCCCTCGGCCCGCTTCAATTGGGGCCTCAAATAACCCCTCAACCTCAACGCGCAGCACCGCTTAACAACAACAATAACACCAACGACAGCGACAGTTCAACGTGCATATACCCATGCGGACAGGCAAACAAGTTTTCACTTTGGTCCGCCGGCCGCAGCCGCCAGAGGCCCGTCCGAGTGTTGCAGCCGGCCAGAGTTAAATGAGGGCGGCGAGGACGAGGAGTTGATGATGATGGCGATGGTGGCGGTGGCGGTGATGATGGTGATGGCTGGTGATGGTTGCTCGCTGGTGGTGATTCGGGGCATAAATCGTTGGAGTTGTCAGGGGAGAAGGCGAAGGAAGTGGCGCGAACTAGTTGGCAGTGGCCGCCGCTTCGTTGTTCCATCGAGTGATTGATGATTGTTTGCGATAAGAGTGGCGCTGCTCGCGGGCCTACTCGGGCAGCGCCTCCCGGCCAGGTACCTAGGCGTGGCCCACCAACTGTTGCCAGCCGGGACCCTCTCACCCGTGGGCTGACCGGTCGGACTGGCCAGGCCCGGCCTGTTTGTTCGTGTTCGTGTTCGTGTCCAGCAACAAAGTGTCGACCGCATTAGTTGGCCTGCCGCTGGGCCGCCTGCAGTGGAGAGTGCAAACAACCGAGTGCTGGACCCCAAGTCGGCAATTCAAACTCGGACAACAGCAACAACAGCAACAATTGATGAGGCCCAGGCCATGATGATGACGGCCGGGATGACGACGATGAGCTGGCAGCCAATTTGATGGCGAAGGCTCGTCAACGCGTCCACTCGCCTGTCTGGCCTGTCGGCCGCTCTGCCAGTGCGCTAGTCAGTCCAGTCAGTCGAGTGCAGTCCGGCCGGCCTGTGTCGGATGTCCGCGATTTGTTGATTGATGCCGGCGGCAATCGAATTTTGCACAGCTAGTTTGCATTATGATTAGGAGGTGGACAGCCGACGGCCGCCGATGGATGGCCGCACGTTATCGTCCTCAGAGTGCAGCTTATGGCGCCGCCGCTACTCCTCCTCTGGCCCGTTGCCCGAATTGTCCCGCAGCTACGTGACGAAGCCGCGTCAGGTAGGCCATCGATAGCCAGTTGCAGGGGCCGCGGCGGCGCCATTATGAAGGTAAATCGATCATTTATACATGAGAGCAGCTCGTTGGTTTGTTCGTCGTCGTCATCGTGGCCGGCGCAGTTCTATTCACTTAGAGACAGACACCACACAGAGAATGCAACGACAACTTGAGAAGAGGACGAGAACGACGACGGCCGACGAGGCGCATGATTGATGAGTCGATATGAGAGGAGTTATTTCGGCTGACACTCATCAATCAGTCGGCTGATCAGTCAGTCGACTCGCGCGAGCTACTGCTGCCGCCGCCGCCGCCGCCACTGCCGCCACTGCCGCCACTGCCGCCACTGCCGCCACTGCCGTTGATGTTGTTGTCGTTGTTGTTCGGCCGTCGCGACGAGGCCTTCGAGAGATGTGAGGAGAGACGAGACGAGATGATATTGTGATGATGATGATGACAGTGATGATGAGCTTACGTTGGAGATGCTCGCAGTGGGCCCCAAGACAATTTGGAATGAGACGAGGCGAGTTGGGCGGAGATCAGTCAGCTGGCTGGCAGAGATGGATGGATGGATGGATGGAGCTGTTTTTGGCCGCCGGGCTCGAGCTGATAGGAGACGATGAGGAGGAAGAGCCGCAAGATGGAGAAGACACACATTTGGAGACTGGCAGACGGCGAAACGGCAGCTTGACGGAACGATATGGCAAATGTTACATCACATAAATGTTCTCACATTTGGAACACACACAGAAAATCTAGCGAGCCAGTTTAGTGCACTTGGCAGGCCGCCTTAACTAAGACGGAGAGCCAACCTTGAACAGCTCAAGGCAGCTAGTTAAGTTCGGCAGCCATAAGGCACCCCAATCAGTCATATTTTCAGCCTAAATTTGGCTCACAACACACCAAAAAGCTCTCCGGCGGCGGTGGCGACGACGGCGACGGCAGTGGCGGCCTGTCTAGTGAGCACAAACAATCAATTCAACTTTGGCCATTCATATTCATGGATTTGCTCGTTAGTTGATCAGTATGTGTCGGTTGAGTGTTGTGGAGCTGGCCGGCGCTGATTATTCACACAATGCGCCAGGTAAACCTGGTTAAAGGACTCACACAAACGGGCGGGCAGGCAGTCAGACAGATAGACACGAATTGTTGCAATCAAATTGGTGATTAAAATTGATCGACGAGCTTTCATTCTAGTTGTTTGCCGATCTTTCTCTCACACAAGCAAACAAACAAATGAACCAACCAACAGGCAGGCCCAAAAGAACATTCCTTCAGATTGATCATTGAATGGGCTCTGTCGGCCATTCTCCATTGGCCGCAATTTGAATTCATTTCCCAACTCAAACGTCGGCGCTCAAGACTTTCGTCAGCTCGAGACTGTCGGTTGCGACAGTCGTGGCGGTAACTGTTGTTCAGTACTTAGCATTTAAAATGGGAAATTTAGAGTTCAGACCTCCAGTCCAGACTAGGCGCCGCCGACAGCAACGACAACAGCAAACACGAGTGAGTGGAGCTATCGAGCGATTTGGCTTCGACAACAACGACAACCCAGCAACAGCAACCACCGGCTCGCCAGGCGCCTTTCATGTTCCTGTTTGGCTCGTTTGCGTGTGCTCGGGCGCGAATAGATCGACCACCGATCGATCCATCAAGTGGAACCAACAACAGCAACAACAACAGCAATGGCAATGGCAGCAACAACGTCAGCCAACCTACCAACGAGCGGAGCTGATTTCCAGGCGAAATGATTCGCTCGAAGCTAGCATTGATCAGGCGGCCGATTGATCGAATTTGATTGATTGATATTAGCGCGCGGCCTCAGCCTCTTGCACTCGACTTGGCTCCATCCAGCTTAACTGTTATTTGTTGTTCTCGCCGTACAGTTTGTAGATGTTGCCGGCGCACCGAAGCGCCTCCTTTATTACGTCCGTCTGTTTGTCTGTCTGTCTGTCCGTCCGTTCGCCTGTTTGCCACTATCTGGCGAGACCGAGATGAATCTGGCCCATCCAACAGTTGGCGGCCGAGCAGGGCCGGCCGCCGAAGAAGGCCCCGACGCCGAGTGGCTCCGGCACCGCTCGGTGGTTGTGGCGGCCGCCTGATCGAGGCGCAAAGCCGGCCGCTTGTCATCATCAATCAACTCAGTCCAATCGATCACACGCCTATCTGGCTGGACCGCGAACGAACTCTCGTCTGGGGCCTCGCCGCTGATGATGGCGCGCCGGCGGTGGCGGTGGCGGCGCGAGGGGAGGTGGACGAGGGTAGGCTGACCGACGCCAATTGACGGCCGTCCGAGCCGCCAACCACCACGTCCGCCATGGCCGTTGAAGGAAGACGAATGAGCTCGGCGACTGCGGCTCGTCGGTTAGCTAATTTCAATGTTGCAGTCGGCGCCTGCGCCTCAGTTTTATCGCACAAAACTCCATCATCATCAGCATCAGCATCATCAGCTCCTTCATCATCGTCGAGTTGCCAGAAGACAGGCCAGACAGACGCGCAGACAGGCAGAAACAATTGAGCCGCCATGCTCGTGTTGCAGACAGATTGTGTTGGTGCGTGTTGGCCGGCTGGTGGACTGGACTGTGCTGGACTGGCATTCATGCCGGCGACCCAGATTGACTGGCCGCCGCCGCCGCCACCACCGCCACTGCACCAGGCGGATGGATGGAGCCTCTAATAGAGCCGGCCCCATCGACGACGACCACGCCAAGCTCGGCGTGTTAGTTAAAACACGACGCCGATGATGATGATGATGATGATGATGGAGGTGCATCGAACACCACTCGGCTAACGTGTAATTTGGGCGAGGTGTGGCATGTGACGCATGCGCGCGCCGAACAAACGCAAATTCGCTCACTCCGAAATGCGTGCGCAGAGTTTTCACTCCAAGTTCGGCCGGCGAATTTCCTTCTTTTTCGCTCGTTCGGTCCTTCCTTCCTTCCTTCCTTCCTTCCCTTCGTTCGTTCGTCTGTTCGTTCGGTGAGAAGACAACAAAATGGCAAATTGTTATTATTATCACTACTGTTGTTGATATTGTTGTCGTTGTTGTTGTTATTTTACTCTGTCGGTTTTGTCGTGAATAACAACATTCTGGACATTTTAGAAAAACGTGACGAATGAAACAACAACCACCACCACATATAGTCGAAGAAGAAACTCGAACACAACGAGATTTATGTCTCTTGTGTTGTCAATTTAATATTTGCCACATTTTTCATGTCGACAATCAATTCATCATCAAGATAAATATATTCCACAGCGCCAAAGAAGAAGCAAGCCAAAAGTATATCACCAATACAGAATATACACAATGATTTAATGATCATCAACAACAGAACAAACAACTAAACATAAGGCTCAAAGCAACGCAGCCCTAACGTCGAACGGTGATTCAAGAGAAACTCACTGCTACTTACTTATAATCAAACTCAAGTTCTAAATAATATATCCACCAATTGCATCAAATATCATCGACGACGACGACGACGATATGGACGACTCGCCGCTCACTCATCTGGCGCAAATTTGCTCCTCCATCGGCATCGAACCGCCGCCCCCAGACAGCAACACTAGGCTCCACAAATAATCACCACCACCACCATCACCATAGACAAGTCCATGGCTCAGCCACCAAACACCACCCGTTAGCAAGTCACAATCATCATAATTTAAATCAACGAACCAGAACGTCAACCGGCAAGATCAGCAGTACCAACAACAATTCAACGTCTAGAAATTCCTCTATCGCCTCTACACCTACACCTTCGATGCAAAATGAGCTCTCGCCAGGGCATAGCTCGACACCAAGCACGCCAACAACGCCTAACCAATCGATGAATCAAATGGCAACAACCATCACCTTCAGAGCAATCACAACAGCACATCATCGCCCAGCGGCACCAACAAACTAACGCCCGTCGGCACCAGCAATAACCCTACCTCCTCAGGTGGCCAATGGGAACCTTGCGGTTACCAAACATGGCGGCCGCCGCGGCAGCTGCTGCGGCTGCCGCTGCTCTCCAACCTAGGAATCTTCAATATCAAAACTACTACGCCCAACAGCAGCAACAATTACAACTACAACAACAGCTACAGAGTGCCCTAAATTCAGGTCAACTAGGCGCTACCTCAGCCACAGGTGTTGGTGTGGGCCCGAATACCAACAATCTTCTCCCCACGGCTCAACAATATAATCAATTGATATGGCCGAGGCTCAGCAACAACAATTTGCCAATCTATTGCTCGCCTATCAACCAACACCAACGCCAAATCAGGCCGCAATCGGACATCCGCCTATATTGTCTTTGTTCGGCTTGTCTCTACACCCAAGTTTCAGATAACACGCAAATTCTAAACAATATTGAGTGATATTGATTACCATTTTCATCAAATTGTTGATATTATTCAAAGAAAGCTGCTCAACAATTCAGAGCTAGCTCAGGAAACTATTGTGATCAAACCCGTAAATTAAATCTCTTTCTAATCATTACAATATTTACATAACATATGTGTTTACATCTTAATTATTAGTGTTTTCGTTTTTATTGACAAGTTTATTGAGATGATAAATATAGAGATATGTTTTGTTTGGCCTCTAGGATAATTTGCCTGAATTTAATCGTCGTCGTCATCTATCAAAAGCTCATCCCTGACATTATTTTTAGTTTCACATTTGGGTTTTCCGATTCCTGGACTACTCCAGTCATTTGATGCCATCGAAGGCAAACGTGTTAAAAATGGGCACGTCTTTACCCAGAGTTCTGATCATGTCTGACCAGCAACGCCACCTATGACAGCGCAAACAGGACTCAAACTGCCCTTTATATCCTCTTTCCAATTGGAATCCAATTTTTTTATGTTATCCTGACATCCATAGAATCTAATATCTCGTTCAGTTTGCCGAACTCAGCCTCATTCTCTACAGTAAACTCTTATTTGTATCATAATAATTCAAGAGTCCGATTGCCAAGTGTAAAACTGGACTTGTTCTCCTGTCACGAGTTACTTCACAGTATATTTTTTCCAATGTACAGTAGGATAGTTTCTCAGAATTTAAAAATTTTCTCCTCTTCCAACCTGCCTGACGAGGATCTAACTCGAGCGTCTCTTTTTGGTCTTTGGTTCTCTTCCTCGCTTTCGACGTCATCAGTTCCATCACTGGCAGCCTTATCACTATCGACCTCTTGTTCTTTTGTCTTGACTATCACATCGTTTTCGATATTCCTCACGTGAGAAGTGAAACTCCAGCCGAGATCGTTAAACATGCAAAACCATAATATCCAAAATCTAAGGCAATATAGGAATTTCACCTCATTTTGTCGGCATGATAAATTGATGGATTTCAATTCTTTGAGATTCATAAATGAGTGAAGCGTAACAAGGTCATATTTTCCGAAGTCTCTGCTTTTACTGATGTAATTGGTATGTTTTGTATCTTCACTTTAACCAATGGGTTTAATGTCTTTAGTTTTTCTTCGACAAAATCTGTCCTGAATACGGACTCTTTCCGACAGAATAAATTACTATGTTTATCGGATTCTTGGAGAGGTAAATCATCAACGATTGTCAGCGAATCAATGCCGGCCAGCACTAGTGTTTTGGCTATCTCTGAAGCAAGACCATTGAAGCCCAACAGGCACCTAGATTGTCTGAGCCGATTTTTGGGCATTTACACCCCACAGGCGAATTTTGCCTGTCATATAATTCTGCCTCGTCCTTGGTTAGCATTCTTGTTTTACGTTAATAATGTATATATTTATCAATAGGTGAAATAAATCTAGTGAGCAAAATTAAAATAATATCATTGTTATTGTACCAATATTCTCAGGTAATTGACTTTTCATCACGTGTTTCGTTTACCAAATTCAGCTCAAAATTCGACCATCGAATTGCATGCGGAAATTGCGCGCAAATTTGAAAGCAAATTTCCACCCTCTGCGCATTAAATAGAAAAATCCAAGTAGATCGAACAAAACGTATCAATAACAACAATAACACTTGAATATCATCGATAGAGATATCAATGAATTTTGACCAGTTCCCCTATTCCACATTAATTATCATCTAATGGACTATTTATTCGATATATGAATGTTTATTTTAATAGATAGATTTAGATTATTTTTATTATGGCCTTATTCGACGATCGAAGATTTTACTATCACATATAAATCATTCGTTCATAACTGGCGATGATACCAGGTTTGTGAAGTTGTCATGCTAGATGAGGATGTGATTGAGAATCAACACCAAATATGCTTGAAACTGTTAGGCCAAAATGATGATGATCCATCGGAATCGGTTGGACCCAGAGGCCTATGATCTGAACTATGAATCGGAATTATTCGAATCCGAACAAGGCCAGTCCTATGATATCGCCTCGGACCTAGATTATATTTGTCATAGAAGAAGGTCAATACTGCTCAACGTTTGGATCGATTAAAGAAAGATAAAATAAACCAATCAAAGACTAGAACAATAGTGTGGCGATGTAGTTCGCCTACAAATAGTCAAAGTGAAGAAAAGATTATCGCATGATTCACCAACCAGTGAATCTAATGAAATTTATCAGCCACGAGTAATAATAATATCAACAACAGTAATAATAGAAAATCTAAGAGTCCACCAAGTAAGTCTGGCTTGACTAGACTGCTTGAAAGATTTCCATCACTTCAAAGAATCCTTTCAATAGAATATGCCCAATTTGATGGTGGTATGAGTGAATCAGTGCCAGTCAAGAAGATCTAATATATATTGCAATAAATAATCCAAATTCTACAACAACAGCAAAATCAACAACAACCCCAAAACAATACTCCACTCGAAGTGGTTATTGTGTCCACCATAAAGGTTCAAGAATTGATGAAGCGATTTGCTGGCAATATACAAACGAGGACGTGAACCTAAGCTCGATAAAAAGACATCAGCAAATATTGTTTAAGAATCACAGAGGATACGGGTGAAGTGGACCCAGATTTTCAAGCCTCAAGGAGAAAGAACCTCTATCTAAGTTTGACTTCCCATCGCTTGCCTTAACGGATAGAAAAGACGAAAAAACAGGTGCATCCAGTGATCCTGAGCAATCAGATGTTGAAATACGGAATAATAGGGCGCCAAGATTGATCGAGACGGTCATGTCCAGCGGTGTTAAGATTACAAATGCCAGTAGCAAGTGGGGCGTTTTGACAAGACTACTATTTAAGGACGCCAAACTGGACAGTCAAGATTAATCTGTTGGTATATTTGTGTAATTGTTTAATGTTACTTTCTACATGAACTAATCGACTGTCACAATCGTTTTTAGGAATTGGTATAAAATATGAAATAAAACGTGATTTATTTCCATTCTGGAATCATCAGTAATTATATTACATTTACATCACATGAGTTGTATATATTTGTCATCTAATGTATCCTAGTTTGACCTGAGACCTGGGGAAACCAATACAATATCTCACCAGTTGGACTTTGTTTTATCAACCCATACCATTCCTTCCATAACAAGCTCATCTAAAGCCTTGTGTATCTTGCATTAGACCATTTCAATTTATCACTAATTATTGATGCGCTGACCATTCCACGCAAATCTGAAGCTATCTTTGTGATCTCTAGATGGTCAAGAATTCAGCTCGGCAGGAGTTGCATGGATCATGTAAAATTTTTTCAGTGCGAATTTCACGCATGTTGCTTCCCTAATACTTTTAGTTTCTTAATGGCCTCCAAGATGTCCTCTGTCGTGATAGAATCAGTACTACGAAGGTTAACATTCTTGGAAACATTTCTAGATACCAATACTCGACTAAGTAGTTCCTCTATAGACATTATACCCCCATTTCTATGACTGGTTGACAAAAATACTTCAACAATCTGTATGGCTAACTCGAAATAAAAGTCACCTACACCCAATAGTTTAACCCAAAAATTTGATGACGACCTAAGTGGATCAACTCCAGCCACAGCACATCTGTTGGAAGTGTCTTCAGAAATTCTCCATTCTTTTTGATATCCTTCTTGTATTTTTTGAGCAAACTTCTCAAGATTTGTCCTGAACTCACCCATTTGAACAGACAATTTTTTCCAGCTCGTCCTTTGCCAAACTGGACCCCTTCTGTTCAAATAACTGCTTTCGTTGACGCTCTTTCTGAAGAGCACCAATGCCAACTAATCTATTTCGTGGCATAGTTGAGTTCAATAAATCTTTCGAAGATTCAAATTAAATATCTAGGCTTTGGTGTAGATATAAATAAGTAAATATCAGTAAATGAAATTTCAGTTAGATTTATTTTGACAACAGACACGATTTAAAAACACGCCGCTGCTGTGCTAATCCTGCGATTCATGAGATGCATCAGGAACGTGGTTCGACTGGCTTGTTGTTAGCTGTCGACGTTTTTGGTATGGAATTCAGGTAGGCGTCCGAGAAGGGGTGGACTTCTGCTACTGCTAGACCTACTCTGTTGCTCCATGATATTGATGTCAGCCTCAATTATGGAAATCCAGTCTGGGTGACTATGCATGACCTCAGCCAATTGATCGCGATTGAAGAGTGTCCGGACGGCGGATTGGTTTGACTCGATTGGCTCGTCGATGGGTTAAATGTATTATAGATTGCTGATACCAATCCCTCTGCTGGGTGTGTCTCGTGCATCCTGATAGCGCGACTCAGATTGAGAACTCGAACTATCGTCGATGTCAATGTCCATCATTAAGGGGGCATTAGGTGTTCGTTGTTGTCTTGAGACTGGCCTGGTTGTTGTTGTTGTTGCGGTTGTTGCGATTGTTGTTGTTGTTGCTGTGGTCCTGGATTAAGCTTGATTTTTTGATTGTTGGGCCCGATCAGATTGTTTAGCAGTCTTCGAGGTCAAACGAAAAGGTATTGTCAAAAGTATCTGGATTCCTGGTTGATTGGGCTCCGGATGTGACGACGATCGTGGCGCTTGCCTGTGGGTTTGTTGTGGTTGACGACATCAGTGGTGTTTGCATCAACTGTTGCCCAGCAGTGATTGTTACCGAACCCTCGATAGTCTGGTCGATATCCTGCGAAATGTTCGATGGATCAACCTGGCTGGCGCCAGGCACCAGCAGAGCCTGTCCACTGGCTGGTTGGCCGGTTGCACGTTGACCGGCTGGAACTCGAGGTGGATTGATCAGGCGATGGTTGGCTACCTGGAGGACTCCACGAGTCATGTCAAACGAAAAGTCACTGCTGAGCACTTTGCAACGCCCCATAATGAGCCATAATACGAGGAAAATACTGGCTCAACACCCGCGCTTCTTCTAGCAGAGGACTGGTCGTTGATGGAGGCGGAACAATTGGAGGCCACCTCTTCTTGAGATATTTACCAATTGACTATATCTTCTAGTAACAATCTGAAATTGATTCTGTAAATTGTTAGCTAAATTCAAAACGTCCAGATAATGTTTCCAAACTAGATGCAGGCTGTCTTGGCGCAGACTCTTGTCCACTCGGCATTGAACTTGCATTCGATCCGCCTCTACGCCCCGTTGAGAGCCGATACCTCCTCCAACGTTCGATGGTATTTGAGTACCTGGCAAGTCATCGGTCGTGAGCGATTGGCGTGGCATCCTGAGTTAGATGCACCGGGGTTGGATTGATTCCCGACACTTGTATCGTCTACAGATGCCTCTGAAGGCGGTAGTTGTGCTGAATTACTAGATGATGTGGTATCCTGAATTTCGTTCCTAAGCTTGTAAATCTGTATGAGATGAGGTTGATGTTGTAACTAGGGCCTTGGTGGTGCCATACGAGAGCTCCTTCTTCAGCAAGAGCTGGCGATGTCGCCAGCAACCTGGATAAGCACTCGGTAATTAAATTGGAAGTCATCCTAAGGATGCGAGATGCATTACTTAGACGTCGATCAATCTCAGCTGGCAGATTGGGCGCCCCGGCGGCAGATGGACAAGGTTTCGCCAACAGTTCTTGAATAGATAGCTTGTTGTAGTGACATTGCGTGTCTGAGGATTTGATTGAAATTACCGTCCGGGCCGAGTGTCATTGCACTGAGTATGACATTGCCATCATCTGAGAATCGAATATTGTCATTGAAGTCGCCTGGTATATTGTGGTCGCTACTATTGGTATTAGTATTGTTATTATTTGTTGGAACCCAGAATCGGATGGGTTGTCTAGTGAGGCGGTGGCCGGCGGACAAGATGTATCACTTTATCATTACAATCGTAGTCGGTTAGTTTTTGTCATTCTGAAGAACGCGGCCGCAAAGATGAGCCTCTGTTCAATTGGAACAACATTGACCGTCTCTTTTATGGTCCTTGAACTGGGACTTCAATCAATCATCTTGAGCCTCGAACTGATAGTTCGTTGAGTCAAATGTTTTGACGGTGATCTTGATGACCATTTTGTTTTGATAATAGGTGGTTGTATTTTGGTTGTATTTGTTGTTGTTTCAAATGATTTGGTTTATATGATATAAAATGCAGAATAGAATGTGATGGAATAGATTTAATTCTTTACTCTCAGTATATATTTGTATGAAGTGCGATAATTGTAGAAATGACAACAATAATATGATAATCAAATAGTCAACTTTAATAGGAGAATGATTGTCTGGATACAATTAGAAGTATTTATATTGATAGCGGATAGATCGTTGGAAGAGATTAACATGATGGAAATACCTGATTTTTGGCTCTGAAGGCGACTTTTCGAGAAGAATCTCGTTCATTTTGTGTGCCAGTGCGTTTCGCATGCCGTCCAGGCCGCACCGCTTAGGGAGCCATACAGAAGCATACAAAAGCACACAGAGAGAATCCAATGGTATTGCCGTTACTTTGGCCTTAGATTGCATAATAATATGCCAATATGAGGTTCGATCGCATTCCATCTTAATCAATCTAATTCACATTTCAAACCTGGCAGCAATGTCCATGATTGATCTAAAGAGCCTGTGCTAGAATTTTAGTGGTATTCGCATTTGAGTCGTGGAGGGGCGCTGCCGGGTCCACTCGGCGGGCGGTGTTAGGTGCCTTCTGGGCCTGGCGGTTGTCAGCTGGTTTGCATTAGAAATGCGCAGTCGCAAGTTGACGAGAATCAGACACTCAAAGGAATGGACGCTGACTCGAGTGAAATGGAATCAGCAATATAACAAGGGAAAGATTGGTGTCGACGTGATACTGATAACCAGGACGGCCGGGACCGCGACGACGCCAACGACGAGAGACAGAAGAGGATGGAGCTGGTGAAGAACTCAGTTTTGCTGGAGCTAGACAGACTAACAGACATACAGACTGGCTCATCGTAAAGTGTAAATCTAAAACAATACAATAGAGCACCATAGAAAGCAGTAGTTGATCAACAATTGACGAGACTTGCGTGGCGGCAATAATTATCATCGCCGATTGACGAGTGAAGTGAAAAATATTGCAACAGTAGATGTTGGCACTTGCTTGTCCTTCTTTTTGTGTCTCGTTTGTTTTAAATAATGGACAGACAGACAGACAGATATATATAAATATATATATTGATACTCAGAGATATGATTGATACTGACGAAAGTGTCAGTTCACGACTATCATCGCGGCGACCAGGCAAAGCAATAATCAGATTATTTATCTTCTTCATCGCAATAGTATCAAGTGGAGCGAAATGAAATAGCCACAACCAGATGCGCATACTCCAGCACGCAGATATCAGATGCAAAAATCTAATTACCAATTATTATCATCATCAGTGTGACGGATCAGCGCGACAACGACAACGACAACAACAATCAACATCATCATTATTATTGTTTTGACCCAACACAATGAATAAATCAATACGTTGAATGTAAATAAAGAAATCTCATTGTCATCCAAGCAATTTTTAGTTGCCACCAATTTGATGAAACTCTCTCGACGCCTGCCAACTCGCCCAAATAGAACGCACGACACGACACTACACAACACACTTGTTAGATGTCTCAAAGTTATTCTCTCGGAATAGCCGCCAATTCATATCGACCGAATTTTGTTTCGTGAACGCCAATAATATGCATAGAAATCCTCAATCTACTCGTTCAGAATCAAAATTTGAGATACAAACTCACCCAAACCATCAAAATGAGGTCCTCAACCTCGCCAAATCATTGCCGTCAATCAATCAGTTCAGAAAAATTAAATACAAAACGAAAAACCAATGCTACCAGGAAGCAGCAACAGATGAAGACAATGACAAGTACCTCAGCAAGCGTCACAACAAACAACAACCACCTGAATCTCATCAACATCACCACCTTGACGATGGCGGTCGTCGTCGTCGCCGCCATCATACCAATTCAAGTGGTCCGTCCGAGCGGCGCCGAGCCTCTGGCGGCCCATCTCAATCAAGCCGAGCAGAGGCACAGACAGCCGCCAGACAGGCGCACTTCGCCGAGCCGGACGGCGACAGCAACGTGCAAAAGGTGGCCGTCGGCCGTTCCATCAGATTCAAGTGCGCCGTGAACGACATCGGGGACCACAAAGTCGCCTGGTTCCACAAGGACAAGCGCGTCTTGCTAGCCTTCGACAACAAAACCGTCGCCTGGAAGGACCGAATACAGGTGTCGTCGCACGCAAACAGTGTGTTCTTTCTGCAAATCGACAGTGTCCAATTGAGCGACAAGGTGCGAGTGAGTTCTTCTCGCGGCCGCCAGTTGACATAGCCCATTTGTTAGACGAACAGCCACCCAACTGACAGTCGGACGGACGGACGGACGGACATAGAAGTGTTATGGTTGTAATTACTGATTATTGTCCCAGCAGCCTAAATGGGATGAAATGTTTTATCGTCTTACATGTGGACATGTTTAAGCAAACAACCATAACGACGACCTAGCAATCAGCTGCTGTTTCTCGGCCGCCACCGCCGCCGCTGTCATTCTGAGGCGCATTATTTTATTTTATTTTATTAAATTCCTCGTTTAGTGACAACATAACAACGAGGACGACGACAAAGCGGGTGCTGTCTGGACAGAGGAAGCATTACATAAATTTGTCATTCCGAGCCTATTCGGCGCCACTGCTCGGCCTTTGTTCTGGGCCGGGCAGCGACCAAAACCAATAATCAAGACAGGGCAGTCCTATGTGTTTGTGTGTATGTGAATGTGTCTTTGGCTGAAAGAACCACCGACAACCATTAACACATCGGCCTTTGTGTCCCAACGATGATCATGCAAACCGCAAGGCTCATGAGTGAATGGCCGGCAACGATGGAAAATATGACCGCCACTTGGCCGTCAAGTGCACACATCAAGCGGCCCATATCAGTTGACCAGATCAGCCGAGATGAATGGCCGCTGATAGATGTCGACCGTCTGTTGGGCGGCCTTGTTTCCAGGCGCCCTGAGTCAGGGTGCGGATGCGGTTTCGCTTTCACCGGCGGCGATGTAATCATCTGCGCCATCATCATCATCATCGTCGTCGTCGTCGCCAACTGCCAAGACCACCCAGAGCTCGTTGGCCGCCCGCCAGGTCGACCGCCTGATGAATGCACGAGATTGGCTCGGCTGGCGGCCAAGAGGGGCGGAAAAAACTGAAACACATCCATATTCATCATCAGATGAGTTGTTGTTGCTGTTGATGTTAGGCCCGCAATCCAGAACAGTCGTTCGCTGAAGATGTCAATTCATCTGGTCGATGTTTTAATTTTGGCGCCCACGAAATGCATCCCATTATTTGGGCCCTTCTCGGCTTGCACGGCGCATCAGGTGGCCGATGGCTCTACGCCACTTATTTAGTTTCATATCGTCCTCTTTCCGCTCTCAGCCAACCCTAACATGGGTATTGAATTACCTTTCTTTCTCCCTCGGGCCGCCAGTGGGTGTTCCAGCGGAGGCTCAATGTTTGTTTGCTTGTGTTTCCTTGTTGACTCCGACGACATCATCTCGTTTTCATTAGCATTAGTTGCGCCTCGCTAGGGACGGCCCGATGCAAATAAGCACCATTTCGGGCGAGCCTATGTGCGCCTTGCAATTGATTTAGGCCGGCCAATGCGCGTGTCCATCTTCATGTCGACATTGTAGTTGTGGTTGTCGGTGTTGTTGTTGGCCAGTCTCATTAGAGTGCCGCTACACGCAATTAGATTCCACGAGCGCCCAAACATCGCTCAATCAAGTCGGCCGAGTCTGAGCTGAATCGCTTCCTTTTCCACCTACTCGTCGTCGAGGGCCAGTTTTGAAAACGAGACGGACAGTCAGAGGATTCGTTTCTGTGTCGTGGGCGACTGGTTGACATTCCACTCGACTTGCTCGCCGACTTCCATTGCAATCAATCCAAACACAAGCGAACACAATTCACCGAGCGTCCATTTGCTCCTATTATCACCGTCATCATCGTCATTATTACTTTTATATTCGTTTTCTAGCCAGACCATTAGCCGGTCGCGATCAATTGAATCGGCGCGCCGGCCAGTGAGTGATGACAAACATCTCTGTCGTCGGGCACAATGCGATACAAATGAACCGAAATCGGTCACAATCAAAATGGACGCTGATTTCGCTTTGGTTGCTTTACGCGCAACTTGATTCTCTGGTCGAAGTGGCCGCCGCCGCCGCCAACTTTGGGGCCGTGACGAGCGCCAGAAGAGCTCCTCATGCGGTTGGCGGCGGCGGAACTATCAACTCGTCGGGCAGCCCGAATTGGCCATCAATTTAAAGCTCTCCTCCTCTTCGGCTCTCATTTACATCTCCGCCGGCCACTCTGACCATCATCGGCCGCCGTTGCTGCAGCCGCCGGGCCTCGCCCATCACAACCATTCGCGTGTTGTTACGTCCGCGCCGGCCTCCAACTCAATTGGATTAATTTGGACGCCATCGCCTGAACTGTAATTGAAAAATTCCGCTCGACCCGATGGAAGTGAATTGGCATCGTCGTCGTCGTTGTTTATGTCAACTCCAAGCGAACGACACGAGTCCACTCTTGTCGGGATGCGGCCACCAAAGGCTGCCTGATTACTTGCACGACTGGCTCGACTCAACATCATCGTGCATTGGCCGAGCCTTGTCGGTCATTATAAAACCAAATTGAGTTGTTGTTTGTTTTGGTTGCTCGTCTTTCAGATGTTTTGTTGCTCCACTTCGGCAGGAAATGGCGGGCAGCTCCTCCAATTGCCGGCTCGTCGAGTCGGCGCCAGTGCCCAACGACTCGATGACTCCATCTGCAGCCAGTCGAGCTCGCCGCTCCAAGTGATGTTTTCAATCAAGCTAATTGGGACGCTATGCGAGACAACACAATGCCTGGCTGTGTCTGTTTGCCGTCAGCGGGCGGGCCTGTTGTAGTCATGATTACAAGACAAAGATGATGATGGTGATGATATAAACTTGGCGAAATTCAGATTGACAGCGTCGGGGTCGTTAACGGGCTGAAACTTGAGGAAGTCGTGTTTGTTGGCGTGTTGCGGCTGCCAACGACATGGACGTTCATGTTGTCTTTGATATGTTAACTCATATATAAGAAGACGGCCGGCATCATCTGCAAGTCGTGAGAATCAATCCCAGCCGATCGTCTGATATGTCTCCAGCCTAACTGGCCGACCATCATCAAGTGCACTCGACGACGACGACCACCACCACCACCACCACCACCATCAGAGGCCGAATGCCTCGCTCTCTGGGCGCCGGCGCCAAGACGGACGCGCCAAATGGAGCGTGCGAATGGATTCCACTTAACAACTTTGCGCGACATTGCCTTTCACTTTAAAGGGGCCGCCACTTTGACGATGGTCGTCGTCCTTTTCGTCGAATAGGATTGTTTTATAGCCGTTGTTTATATTCGAACATGACAAACGGCGCACTGCAGATGATTCAATTGACGCAACTGCTGACGTAACTATGAGCATTAAGAAAACCAACAGTGGTGATTAAAGATAACCTGCCTTCGACAGCCACCTCGGCCACAATAATTAATCATCCAACGCCGCTCTTTTCCTCCTCTGGCCACCTGCAGATTGGCCAATCATGTGAGCTAAGCCCCGTTCAGGGATCAATATCTGTTGATGACACTTGGCCGATTTGGGCTGTTTCGGCCCCTTCCCAGTTTCCCACATCCATTTGCAAGCTTCGTCGTCGTCGTGGCGAAGGGCGGCAAGCGGGCACAACACCCGACGATTTCGTCAAGTCGGTGCGAGTCGCCTGACTTGCCGGCCGGCGTCTGCTTAGCTGTTCTCGCGCTCGACTGATCAAATGGTGGCTCGGATGAGGCTACGAGCCATGGAGGCAGGCATCAGCAATGATTTGCAGCCGTCGAAGAGTCGGCCCGTCTCGCAGGTGTGTTGTTTTTCGTCTCCTTTTTGCGCCTGATTATCTTGACCGTTGATAGATTCGCTTGTTCACGACGACATCAACAACAACGACGATTGACAAGATCAACATCAGCCAGAGGCTCGACTTATTGAAGTTACAGCTCGGCCAGACAACAGAACCGGCCTGTTCACTGTCTTTACGCTCGCTTGGGCACTCATCTCGTCTCAAATGAAACGCCTCTGGGCGATTATTTGCCGCCACCGCCGCCGCCGAAGATGACAAGCAAACTCCAGTGATCAGGCCTGTCTGTTCGTCCGGTGGGCCGGCTCGGCGCCTTCCGGTTGGCTCTGAGGGCAGCCACTCAGCTGATTTCATATATACGAGTTGCTTTGGCCAGACTCCGGGCGTCAGCCAATAAGTGCACGGACGCAACTTGTTGGCTGCCGCAAGTGGTGTTCGTCTATTTTTGTGTAAAAGGCGGCCCGAAGTCCCGTTAACTGGCCGGAGCCGTGGCGACGTAACAGCAACTCCGATTTAGTCGACCATAAATTTCTTCATCTTGCCTCTAATGCGCCTCCACCTCTTGGCTAACTTTGTATTTTCATGACTCGCACTGACATCCTCGCGGCCGATTGCCTCCCATCCAACGACAACGACAACAACAACAACAACAACAGCGACCACTACCACTACGACCATCTTTATTCATTCGGTCTGCCATTGTGCAATACAGCCCTCTGGTCCGTGGTCGTCCCTGTCGTTCCTCGTTAAACTCGCGTGTTCACACCATTCGGCCAGTGCTGGCGCCCCAAGTAACTGCCTCCGCGGCCAGGTAACCCTCGGCTGTTCTCGTGGGTGCAGTCGACTTTACCTGATCGGCTGGCCCCTTGCCTGGCCTCAGAGGTTTCGCTGCTGTTGCTGGTGGCGCCACTTCCGGTCGTTAGAACAGCCGAAATAGACAGGCATACACGGAATGGTCCTCCGCGCGCTGGATTTACTCTCCATTAGATTTGTTGCTCGCTTCAGCAGCCGACACAATGGCGGCGCAACTTTTTGCCTTATGTCTAGTTTCCGGCCGGTAACGAGTTGCGCCCGTCAGTGGAGATTCTCGTCTGATTTCCTGCAAATTACAATCGGCCATTAATTGATCTGGAGGGCGCCACAACCCACACACAGAGCGACTGCACTAGGCTAATTTCCGATCCTATCCGATCCTATCCGATCCTATCCGATCCGATCCGATCCTATCCTATCCGATCCGATCCGATCCGATCCGATTAGATGCCATTAGGTCAGTTGGAGTTGGTCAGTTTGTGTATCTACTGGTGCATGAGAGCTTGCAAACAACATTTCCAACATTTTGTTTTGTCTTCTCTTGGGAATCAACCAGAAACTAGGCTCTCTTCTTGGCCTATCATCGCTCGCCATGGATTTCATGCGCTCGATAAAAATAAATGTTCCTGTCTTTGGCCATAGCCATTCTCGTAAATAACAACCAACCAACGTGGGAAGGTCAATTGACGAGTGGCTAGCGGCAGAGTGGAGTAGGTGTCTGGTAGGCCCCAGACTTGGCGCGTGTTAGCAAGTTTATAACTTGATTTATAACTCGAGAAGGCGGCGGCGACGACGACGACGACGACGACGACGATGATGATCAGGATGATGTTGGGGCCACTCTAAAGTGTTAATTCATCAGCCTTTGGGCGAGGGCCGTCGTCGGTTAGCCGCACGCTCGAGTTTTTGTTTGCTCGCCAAATCAATCATCTCAAGTCTTGCCTGTCAAGCGGCCAGTGTATTTGGATGGTCGTTTGTGTGAGGAGTCTCCATAATCAACACTTAAAAACGCCACCAACAAACAATGTTGGGCCGCCGTACTGGACATATTTACAGTCGACGCTGGCCGGCTGACGAGAGTCCCAAATGAACCATTACTGGCGTGTAAGTCGTTCTAGTCAACTTTGGCCGGACACCACACAAACTCACTCAAAACGGTGCAGCCACGAACTGTCGTTCATTCATTTATCTCTGTAACTCTAGAGGGCTATTTTTACTTGCCGAGGTGCCTGTCTTGCCCCAGAGCGTAGATATACTCCACCTTGGCCGCCCGAATGACCACCTCCGCCGGCGATCAAATGCTCGAGCACCGGACCAGATCTAGCCTGAGATAAGCGCCCGAGACTAGCCGCCCCCGACCATCAGGCGCTCCTTCTATTCTCACGCTTCACTTTCATATAGTGGCCCGACTGAGCTGGTCAAAGGAGCTTCGGGGCAGTCGGCCATGGTTCGTCAATGGCCATGTTGGTGGTGTTGGTGCTACTGTCGTCGCCGTGGCGGCTGTTGACAAACATTGAATTAAAGTCCAAGCGTGGACACACTAAATACTGGACATGGCATCACGTGCCTCACCGATTCGTCCAATCGCCGCGCTCTTTCTCTCAGCTCCACGAAAGTTTGCGATCAAATCGGTAGAGAGACTAAGTAACTGGGCCCTGGTAATCTAGACGTGTGTCTTTGGCACTTTCACATCTTCGCCACTAATTCATTAAATGACCATCTCTCTGGCCCGCTGCCTGTGTTTGTGTCTGACCGCCATTGTACGTTGATTATTACGTAAAACGGCGACTCCTGGTTTATCGATGAAGGTTTGTGGAGCGCGTCTGTATCATGCGGTTGCTGTAGTTTGTTAGGCCTGTCATTATCATCTTGATATCTTCTTCTCCTTGTTGGTTGCCTTCCCTCCTCCAGCCACACACCAACACAAACAAACACACAATTCAATTACTCGGGCAGTCTGTCCATGCGCTGGTTTAACGCGTTATTGACCATATGGAACTGTTCACGATCGATAGATCACCTATATGATAATGATCCTACCATTTGTTTGTTTGTGTTTGTCTATGTGTCTGGCTATTTTTGTCTCCTTTTCTCCTTGTCATTAGTGGAAGACGTTCACTGAGATTCTGTCGATATCTCCTCTTTGTCCATTCCTGCCACTGTTTCATCATTAATCCCGTAGCCTCAAACTCATGAAGATTGGTATCTTGTATCGAGAACAATTGATAGTTGATCAACATGGATGAGACAATTTATCACGCCCCTCGATGAGCTCATTGGCAAAGAGGCAAAACTAACACTTATATCATTAGTGGTGGCCTCCAGCAGATAACATCAGGTGTCCTGTTAGCGATCAATACAACCACATTAATCTCGTCATGTGGCCATACTAGTCGTCAATCTGTACGTTTCTTATTCTATCCCATAGAGACCCATTGAATATTTGATTGAAGATTATATTAATAAATTGGTCATAATAAGAAATAGATATGTTTGATGGATTTATTGAGTGTAATATGGCCTCAAAGCTAATTTACCGAAAATGATCTCAATCAATATGAGTCAGCGCGGACTGATTAGCGGTGCGGCGTGAGACAGACAGAACGAAAAAAAGTTCGGCGCCTAAATTCTCTCGTCCTCTGTGTTAATTCTATGGACTCCAATGAAGCCCACACAAATCTTATAGACGCCTTGAAGACACCAAAACATCATTATCATTATATAACTATTATTTTATTATTCCATCTCTAATCGTCAATATTCTTGACATATTCACTAACCGCATGATTATTATATCTCCACGTGACACTGGTGTGTCTTGTTAAATCAAAACAATATGACTCCCATTCACAGGGGCCAATTCCTTTGTCAACTCAACACACAAATCCAGTACAATCGCAAATTCACATTTTGGACGTCGTGAGTAAGTAATAGTTGTTTTTGATCACATTATATTAGAATAACAAATATATCACGAACCAATGTCGTGCACCGAGCATATAAGAAAGGGTTTGTTCGAGATTAATCGCCGCTTCGGCTCGTAGTTGATAGGCACGGCCATGATGCGGGGTTATATGAGTCAAACATAACTCCGCTGCTATCACGTGATGTACAAAGGATCTCGAAGCGAAGATTTCCCATCATTGCCTTGATGAATGGGTAAAGACAAAAGAAGAATCACATGCGGACGAACCGTAGTCTAATAACTTCCTCCTCTCTAATTTAATGTTCAACTTTCCTTCTCCTCCTCCTCCTCCTCCTCATCAATATTCCATGACGCTCGCGACCGACGACACTTGTTGTTTGGACAGAGTCACCACAAATCAGGGAACAAGAAACAACGGTCAATATCGAGCCAGTAAAGGAATTTAGCTCCGTAGAGTTACGTTGTGTGGGTAAGTAGTGGCGCTGGTAGCTATGAATGGATGAATTGAACTGAATCCATAAACACTTGTGATCGATTGGTTGCGCAAGAGTGCAAGCCTAACCATTTTGGCCGGAGCAGACAACCTACCAACTAACTAACTAACTGACTGACTAACTTATCGATTCAATTTATCATTGTGGTTGACAATGCTGTGATGTGTTTATTTGCGTTTGTTTCTGGCTGACAATACGACACGAGCAGCTGATGGGATACCGAAGCCTGTGATCAAATGGAGAAGAGAATCTCAAATGCATGAATTGTCCCCACTTGAGGATGAAGACTTTGAGCAAGGCAATGAGGTAGAAAACGATGGCGGCTCCAGTGGTGGTGGTGTAGTTGTGGTAGACGACGCCGACGATGCCGGCAAAACGAAGGCGGATGATGTTACATTGGACGAGTTGAAATCATCGCCACAGATGGCGTCCAAGTCGTTCATCAAACCCTCAACTCGCAGATTGAGCCGATCGACGACATGATTACGTCCGAAGAGACTATCACAACACTTGGCACGGCGGCCGTTGAACGCCATCCAGACGTTTCCGATAGAGAGGATTTTAAGAGTTCTCTGTCGAGAACTCTCAGGCGACGACACGATGATTATTCCAGACACATGTCAGGTAAGTTGAACAGGAGGCCCCTCGTCTGCTCCTATTCTGGCTGAAAATCCACTTTCCCTGGCTCCGAGCGATGGTATTCCCAGCGAGACTATGGAACTTATCTCGATTAAGTAATTACATTTGCTTCTGCCGGTTCGCATGAAACGATTCATCACAATCTAAGGGGCAAAGAACTTGGGAATTCAAAGTAATGCCAAGTTTTCTCTGGCGCCTCAGTTCTTATGCTGACAGCAGTCGGCCGAGCATAGATCGATTGGCACGCCAAGACCATTGATTAGTTGCACTGGGTCGACGATGATTATGACAACTCCATTACGAGAATAGCCAACTAACCTGCTTGTTCGTCTAAATGATGATAACACATACATCATCATCATCATCATTGACTTGCACCTAAAACGTGATTGCGCAACATGGCGCTTTCGGTGCCAATCTGTCACATTGTTACATATTTGAACTAAAAATATAACAGCTTACAATGGAGGAGTCGCGGAAGGATCTCGAAGTGGCGCCAACTCGTACAGACGACGCAGGTCTACCTCTCTACACCGACCACCAGCTCGCCAATAGAAGTAGGTGGCCCGACGTCTACGTCAATAGCGGCGACGACACCTCCAGCTAACTCGTCTTCAGTCAAGCCATTCCCTGGCCGAGGGCGAGGTGTTGCGTATTGATCGGGTTAGCCGCTATGATATGGGCTTTTACATGTGTATTGCCTCAAATGGGGTGCCGCCAAGCGTCTCGCAAAGGATCTTTTGCCAGTTTCATGTAAGTACCCTACTACAATAAGATGAGAATCCCTCCGAGTTGAACTTGATAAATTGCTGACATATTTATAAGGAGTTGCGCATTAGCCATGTTTGAGAGCATTTCAAGTGCATTTGTATAACAACGGCCACAGCGGTAACAACATCAACAACAGCAGCAGTAGCAGCTATGTCGACGATGAGAGAATACTTTATCGTATTGGTTGAGAGATCTATTAATAAGTTGTGTAGAGAGAATCAAGTTTGAACTTCAATTTTCTCTAAAGTTTACCTCGAGCATTATGTGAGAAGTAACAAAACAAGATGCGTTGCGCAACAGCTACCACACATCATAGTCACAGGAATATGTTTCTGTTTGTTGTTGTCGTGTGATGATGATACATTTGTTCAGAGGGCAAACGAGAGAAAATAACTGTTCGTGGTAGACACTCGACAAGTGGCTGACGCCGATCATGCGGTATCGTCGTTACGGTGCTGGAGAGATTGAACAAAACATGCGCCGCGCGCAGGTAAACTCCTTCCGACCAAACGGACGTCTTGGTTGTAGAGTAGGTAGACTATTCGAGTGACGTAGATGTTCTCGTCGTCTGCCTGTGCATTTGTATCTGTGTCTGTCGGTGCAAACAGGTGAGAGAGCTGCATCATGAGGCAATAAACTGGCTTGACGCCAGTCTAGTGTTTATATGATGAGAACAAGTTCGCACGAACCGCATGCATATGCCGCTAGCATTTCTGGCCGTGAAGATATGCAGAGATTCCAGTAAGCTCGGCAAGCCTGTTGAGTTGGGTGAACCCAAACATAACTGCGCCCTCGTCTGTTCTCGTGTGTTTCCACTTCCACATTCGAGCATAGACAAACACAAACGAACACACACGCAAAATTAGTCAACTCTTCACCTCCTCACATAGTAATAAATATTAATATAATTATTTCATCTGCTCGCTTGTGGACGTGAACGAGAGATACCAAAGAGATGAGATGAATGTTATGTATTTGCTAACGTCTTGTGCGTTAACCTTTGCGCCAGCCTCCGCCAACGTCAAACATACACTCCAAAGGCTTGCCAGTTTTAACTCTAATCGAAATCGGAATTCCACTGCCACCACCACTACTCTTGAATCAATTACATGGGCAGTCGTTCAGCGGGCCAGAGTTTCGGCTGCAAATCGCCATCTACCATCAAAGGGTTGGCAGCGACCAGACGCGAAGGTCATATCTTGATGACGATGGCTTGGAATCGGCGTCCACAAACAAGAAGCCACCGCCGCCGCCGCCGACAAGATCCGCTCAAGCCGGGTTAGCCAGTGATGTATCTAGCGTACTGGCCGGATCATCATCATCATCATTAGAGTCGTCTCGTACCACTAGACCGGACCAAGCGCGCCAATTCAAAGTGAGACAGGAGACAGGTAAGGGTTAACTGTGTACGCAGGTAGCCGATGATTGGGCCTGGGGCAGGAGGCAGGCGCCAGGTAGAGGTTGGAATGGTAACGGAGTTCGTCTGTGCATTTTTTGTTTGTTAGTGCGTTCGCGTGTTGGTGTTCGTGTTCATGCTCATGTGTTGATCGAATCAAAGGGTTATCTAATGAGTGGTAGCTCCTTGTTTGCCTTATGAGTCTTGTTATGCCAGTGTCGTCGTCTCTGTTACGGCCTACAAATTTGAGCCGGAGCCCAGCAGCGACGACGGCCATCAATCAACTCGAAGAACTCGAATGAACTTGAACTGTGGCTCGTGTAAAGGCGATTGAATTATATCATCTATCGTCATATCAACCGAAGGGAGAACAACGAAAAAACAGCTACAAAACGAGCCAGTGTCACTCAATCGCTAACGAGCCTTCAGGGCTCGGTAATTGAACGCTGAGGCAGCAACTTGTTGACGGTAGCCCAATGATGCTGAGCTGTCAAACCAAATGGCAATCCCCAGAGCCGTCGGTTGGCCTCGCTGCATGACAGAGACAGACAGACAGACAGACAGAGCCTGAGCCGGCTAGTTTAACAGTTGCCACTTGCCTGGGCCAGGAACAATTTATGGGACTTCACTGTGTGCGTTCGTTTGTCATCTCTCCTTAGCGAGATTCAACAGGCTGTTGTCGTGCCTGGCCAAATTGGAATTATAATTATGGAGATGTTGAACTCTCACAGGCAACCAGATAGATCCGATAACAAGCGAACAGCAACAACACAAAGCGAATTTCCAAATTAATCAAAAGTCTGGTCTCTCATCAATATGACGATAGGCAGCTAATCAATGGGAATCGCTCGCCGTCGAACCATCACTCGATTCAAGTTATTATGCAATCCACTGATTACTCATCGCGCGAGACGAGCAACACACGAAATGGATTCAAAACAAATGGAGTTAATTGACAATCAAGATAATTGCGGCTTTGACTTTTCTCGTTTTTATTATGTATATGATATGATGATTTTGATTCGCCATATCTCTATCTCTGTTTTCTCTTGATGTTGCCTGTTTAACTTGCAGCAAACATGCTCGCGAATGAATTTCCTCATTCTTCTTGGTATCCTCTCATTTTGGGATTGCTAGATTCCTATTGAACCACATGGTTAGATCACACATCATAGATCAATCATTTTGATGGTTTTGGCACTGTGAAAGTGTACTGATAATAATAATGATAATGATGCCGATTATGACAAAGGCGGTGACAACAATTACGACTGCAACGACCACGACGATGGAGACCTAAACAATAATGACAATATCTCGTTTGTAATCTCGATGTTTTCAATGATTAATAATGAGCTCAGAATATGCAATCTATCTACCTGAACTGGACCAAAACTAACTTATCCGTTCCATTCTCAATCAATCAATCAATCAATGAATACGCTGATATTGCAACTTCAATCAATCAACGCTTGCTGTCCCATACGACGGCCAATAATATGTCGCCCATTTAATTTATAAATATTTTTAATAATATCATTTCTAACGTGGATGATCACCGAGCAGACCTGAGCCCCAATAGTAGCTGGAAAAAGCGAATAAACTCAACCAAAGGCAATAATAATCATAATAATAGTGGTGGTAATATTCACAGTAATAACACGAATAGTAATAATTATAATAACGGAATAAGTGGAGGCCAACAAGTGGGCGGCAGGAATTATCATCATCGTTACCGTCAACTCAAAGGCGGCCTGATCCTCCTCTTCATCGTCCTCGGCGGCCTCATCATTCTTCACCTCATCAACATCAACATGTTTAACATCAATAATAACAACAGCATTCTTTGGCTCAGCTGGCGGTGGCAAACTGGGAGATTGTGTAACCACAACTTCCATCATCATCATCATCTAACAACAATGACAGCTGGCAGCTCTAGAATGTCCCCAACATCAGTACTATATTTTTGTGCTACTACTATGGCTTATTATTGTAATTATATTATTTGTAATCATCAATTATTATTGTTTGAGGTGTTATTATTATTGTTGTTGAAGGCAGGCGGATTTGAGTGGATATAGAGGAGCCGGGCGCATAGGAGAAGCCCTGGAAGCTGTCCTCGAAGCTGGCCAAATCTTTGGTTTGCCTCCAAACGCTAGATGTTATCTCCTCCTCAATAAATATGGGATCTATATTTTGTACATCCATTTGATCTGTCACCATTGGATTATATGGAGGGCGAATCTTTTTCGCCTCCAGGCTGGAGCCAATGGATTGGCCTAAAAATTCATGACTTTTAACCTCGTCGGCGCCCCAATAAAGCCCAGACGATTGCACTTGTCTTTCGACAGCAGACCCTCTAGAATATGTCTGGCCTCTGGCGATGCGTTTGCCTTCAATCTAAGCGGCTGATGTAATATATTGTCGTACATTTCCGAGCGATCCCTCGAAAAGAAGGGCGGCAACCCGAACAACATCTCATATAATACGGCCCCTAAACACCACCAATCGACACATCTATCATATGGCTCCTTGCGTAGCACCTCAGGCGCCAAATATTCTGGTGTCCCGCAAAAGGTTGTTGTTGTATCTAATTGATCGTAGAGGCCCTCCTTACAGAGACCAAAATCGGTTAACATTAAGTGTCCACTGCTATCTAATAGTATGTTTTCGGGTTTTAAATCTCTATAAACAATGCCTTCGCTATGTAAATAACCTAAGGCCGATGTAATCTCGGCCGCATAAAATCTAGCCCTATTCTCGTCGAACACCTTCTCTTTCGTTAGATGATAAAACATTTCGCCTCCATTTGCGTAATCTAATACAAAATAAAGCTTATCCTTTGATTGAAACGAATAATGTAAGCCAACTAGAAATGGATGCCTGAGATTTTTGTAATAGTACGTTCCTTTCGCTCATAATATGTTTCTTTTCATTGTGTTTTATAATCATTTGCTTGTTCACCACTTTGATTGCATAAATTCTGTTCTCAATGATGTGCTTGGCCAGATAGACTTTACCAAAGGAGCCCTTGCCAATTATTTTCATGAATTCAAAATCTTGCGGCATTAGATGGCACGACATGTTGATTAAGGTGGAGGACTTCTCTATGTTTTGTTGTGTTGTCTGGTGTATGTTCCGAGCTCATCGAGTTCTGAAAGCCAACTGACTGCACTGAAGGGCTGGAGGAATCCTCTCGTCTGGCGCCAAACGCAGATGGAACTTCCACGCGCACGCAGCCACAACAAGCCAGCCAACCAGACAGGCGGGCAGACAGGCAGACAGGCAGACGGATGGAGGGACGGACGGGCAGGCGGCGAATGAAGCGTCTACTGCAGCCAGCGGGCGCGAGTTCGCGGCGGCAGGACGGCGCCGGCCGAGACTGCGAAATTCGAGAGCGTCCACATCAATGACAAGTGGCCGAGCAGCCAAGTGGCCAACACTGGCCAGTTCCAATCCCACTTGTCTCCGGTCGGTGTTTGCTGTTGCAACTTGCGCTGGCGGCTGCCGTGGCGGCCGCGGTGGCTCCCTCGGCAGTCGATTGGTCGAGATCAGATGTCGCCCTGCGCGCCCGACGGCCGGCGGTAGGTGTTTTCTCCCATTGCTGTGCCCAGCTCGCGGGCTTCTCATTGGCGCGACTATTCGCCTTCTTCGTCGTCGCTCCACTGATCCACTGGTGCCCGCCCGCCCGCCCGCTGAACAGCAGCACTTTCAAGATCACGCCACTTGTTGCATTCTCCAAGGCGCCACTCGAACAGGCCCAGACAGACGCGCAAGGCGACTCACATTAAATAACATGCACTCACAGGCCGCCTCCATTCTAAAAACTCAGCCATCGCCGCCATGATCTCGAATATGGCCCTAGTCGCCACTGCAGCCGCCGCCATCGCCACCACTGCCGTCTGACACAAACCAACTAACTCACAGCTGCAGCTTAATGATTGAAATGTAACTAACACGATGGATTAGTTCTCAAAACTCGAGACAAAACCACAACAACAAGTGTAAGTGCAAGTTTTGCGCGAGCCACCCAAAGACGAAGCCACAGGCAGAGGTGTACAGATCTCTGGGCTGCCGGGGCGGCCGCCACCGATAACTTGCGGCGGCCGGCAAGCTGCCAATACTAATAATTGGTTGGTTTATTTTTGTTCCCTCATTCAGTTGTCGACGAAGGCGAGGCCTTCTCCATAGCCAGGAGGCCAATACTGCGGCGGCGGCGGATTCAAGAACACTCTCAAACACATAGACATTACATTAGATATTATAACAATTTGTTACTTAGTTAACTAAGTTGGTAACTTACTTTATGCATTCACTCGCCTGATAGAGAAGCCTACCGACACCAACCTCTTTTCGCGCCGGCCGCGCAACAAAAAACACCGGCTCAGGCACAGCCATCGACTTACAATGTTTGTTTTACATTCGAAACCTCGCGAGCTCCTCATATTGCCTGCCATCGTCGAGCCACTTGTTGCCCGTCCCCGAAGGACCGCCGCCAGAGACATTCTTCCACTGTTGCCACCTCAGTCCACACGACGATCAAGTGTACGAACCTGGCCTGGCCTGGCCACACAGAACAGAAAAGAACACACAGCCAGTCGGCCCTTCCCCGCCGGCCTGCAGGCTGCAGCTATGGACGGCTACATCCATTAGTAGTTCCGTATTTTGTCGCCGGCGCAACTCACAAGCCTCAGCTCGTAGCATCTCACCTGCACGAGCCTACACTTGGGAATGCCACTGAATACAAGCGAACAGATGATGGAAAGAACAGATAAAACCAAACCGGCCATGAGCTGAAGCCTCTTTTTGTTGGCTTACGAATCTACAGGTGTCTGCGAAAACGATAGTTTGCATCTGCGGCGTTCGTAGCCTCTGGCCATGGAGACAGCAGTTCGTGGGAAACTACACCCTTTATCTCGCATATGATGTTTAGCAAAATATCCCATACGAACTGTCATCGGGATCAGAATCAGCTCATCGCCGCAGATGCGAAAGATAGTGGACGTAATTTTTAATGCCGTTCAAGAGTTGAATGTAAATGTGGCTTTCCGTTCCCAATTTGGAGGGCCGGAAAAAGTTCCTTCGGACTGAAAGATCAGGCGACACTTGGGCAATTTCAACATCTAAAAGGCCACTCTCTCCCACTCATCACCACTTTAACTAAACAAAACAAGCGCATCCTCTTTTTATCAAAAAATTCTACCTTCAGCTCAATGTCATTCATCAGTCGTTACTATCCTGGCGACGAGGAACATCATCATCATCACCTGAGCCATGAAACCGAACAAATTAATAAACAAAACAACGAGTTTAATGGTGCTTGAGTTTATTATATCATCGCCGGTAGATGATGCCCGATATGGAAACGAATTTTCATGTAAATATGCACGTCATTATTGTTGTTGGCTCCAATCGAGCTTGTTCTATTTGGTGTCTGTCACTGGGTTTTATTATATCGAAGGACAGTTAACATACGGCGGCCGCAATTGTGGTTGTTGTTGTTGTTGTTATTATTGTTATTGTTATTGTTCTTGGGAATTCTTTTGTTTTATTGCCGCTTGACAAACATGACACTTGCTTGCATATGCGCACTCGATTCATTATCATCGTGGTCGTCATAGTCATCATCATCATCATCATCCTCATTATCGTCACTGTCACAGTCACTGTCATTGCCATTGTTATTGTCATGTTAATGACAACGAAATGTTAGCACATCATCTGATTCCATACTATTATTGTCGAACAGCTTGTGATAGAACAATAGATAGCCCTCGCTATGTAAGACCTCCTGAACAGTTGCACGAGTTATTAGGTGATCGTCGCATTTAAACCACTGATCTCTACATTGACGTATGTAGGCGGTGTAGTGGCCAGTCTCTATGGTGCCACTATGGTTAACTACGGCAAATAAACAATATCGACTATTTTCGTCGTCATCATCATCAATGTTTGTAGTGGCGTCATTCTTGTTGCCATCACCATTAGAACCAGAATTGGCCTCCAATTTGTTTGTGTAATGACTATCGTTTTGTTTTGTTGTTGTTGTTGTTGCGTCACCATCATCTGTCTTCGTTGCGCTAGGATTGTTTGTGATATCTGTGGCATCCATATTGCTTTGATCATCACTACTGCCACCACTCACGATATCGTTGCTGTTCATATTATCATTATCATTATCTTTATTATTAGTATCGTTGTTGCTGGTGCTGGAACTACCATTATTAGTGCTGTTGTTCTTATTATTATTACTATTGTTCTTGTTGTGATTGTTTGAGGCCCTTTGAGATGCCTTGAAAGGCGACATATCAAATATAATGGAAATGATATAAATGTTGAGATCTTTTTATGGAGTCGGTTCGAGTGTTCGAAGCGTTTTAAATGGAAGCTAGCGACGATTGGTAGCTTCTTCATTGATAGTTGCTTAGTAGACTCTTGATAACTTTGGCACTTACTACATTTGATCTTGGCCGTGCTACCCAAATGCTCCTGTCTTGTGAATCTCTCCAAACAATCTAATAGCGATTTTGGCCCCAAATCCAATGATATGTCCCAGAATGGATCGATTGTCGTGGAAACATTATTACAGGCTTGACAGATGACATCCGATTGAAGGCAGCCGGTGAATATTTGATCAATTATACAATCACAGTTATGTGGATCATTAACTATAGCCTCCTTGACTTGTGTTCTCGTATCGATTCCTTTACAATGCCTATGTAATATATCTAATGTGGCTATTAGAAATTCATGGGCGTCTTGTTGTTCATAACCAGCCAAATGTCTTGCATGAGTCCAAACCAAATGTAATAATCTTAATGGTATATGGGGCGTTGATTTGCCGGAATAGAACTCTTGAAATAATTTACACATTTCACATACCAAACAAATTGATTTTGGTTCACCATTATAATGGCACTCATGTAAATCAGCCAAAAATAATCTCTCAACAATGGTGTATGAATTAATGCTTGTAAAATGCAATTCATAAAGCAAGTATTACCTAGATTAATCAATCCTCTTAAACCGAGAAAAAGAATTGTTTGAGATCCTTTTCCTTTGTGGACTACTTTTTCTTCGTTTCTTTGCTGGACTACCAAGATTGTTACTCGAACTTGTAGTAGTAGTTGTTGTTACTACACTTGATGTATTATTAGGTGACATCAATGTATTAATTAATGTTGGCGCAATAATTGTTGTTTGTTTTGTCATACCTAATAAATTGTTGTGATAAATATTATGTAAGGAAAAATAGGACTGGTTGCGTAATATATTCTCAAATTCTTGATTGTAAACATAGTCATCACATTTAAAGCAATAGATTGCAATGAAGAGTAAATCAATAGCTAAATAATGAGTCTCTTTCAAAGCATGCTCCAATATATGCCTCTTGACTGGTTGTTCATCATTGTCGACCTCAATGATGCAAACACCATCACGAATATCACCCCAAATAAATCGCCATCCGTTTGGTTACTATTGTTTTGTATCAAATCATTAGCGGGATTTTCACTTATATCCAGGCTGTTAGTGGTGGTGGTGTTGAGGTTAGTTGATGTCGATACATCGTTTGGGTTTGAGCCATTTGTAGTAGCTGCGCTAATTGATTTATGGTCACTTGTTTTGGTGCCACAAGTGATATCAGCTGTTGAGGCGATGTAATCAGAGGTTTGTTGTTGTTGCTGCTGCTGTCCACTTTCTGACACTGGTGTTACGCTCGGGGCAGCTTTGCTCTTGAATTGATAACACCCAAAATAAACGCATTCTAAACATGAGTACAAATGAGGAACATGCCTCTTGCAACCAGAGCATGTTAGTCTATGTGAGAATCTAGGCTTCCTAATATTTTGTATATATTTGGTATAGATTATCCGGAATGTATTCAAACCATTCTTGGCTTTGAACTCACGCAAATGCGGACACTGGCATAAGCTCATGGTTCAGAGGTGATGGGGTTTAGGATGTTGTTGTTGTCTTAGGTAGAGGTGCTGGTGGTGTTGGTGTTGGTGATGATTGTTTTCAATGATAGTAGTTTTCCTTATAGAGTATGACAAATTCATGAGTCAATAAATTGGACAATGATCATACATAATAATTGATTTTATTATAAATATAATTGTTGTTGCTATTGTTGTTCTTTGTATTTGTCCGCCAATAATTCATCAGTTGATAGTAAATAATTATGAGCCGAAAAAGGTTAATATTCGATCGAGATGACAATCAAGCATAAAGGGCCACGGCTGAAATAGTTGGGAGATAGAGAGATATTGATTATGTGTAGTGTAATATATGGTTTTGGAGTAGAATGTTGGAATTTTGGACTTAAATATCACTTATTTTCATCCTTTTTCACCTCTCGGTTGTGGCCGATGTGTCGTCTCTGTCGTCACTTTTCGTCTCTCCTCCTATCCGTCTGGTTCGCTGTCTCTCTTTTCTCTTTCTTTTTGTCCGTCCGTCCGCCTGTCTGTCTGTCTGCCTCGTCCGCAGCGGCGTTCGCATTGTCAACACGCCGCAGACGCACAGCAAAACGCAACGAAGGAACCAGCAAAGCAAGCGAACGTCGTCGTCGACGTCCCTTGCGAACAAATGGATGTTATTGTTGTCGTTCCCTATCGGATTGGCATGTTTCTATTCTTCCAAAATCCGCCCAAATAATTTGGAAGACATCAATGCAATCAGGGATTTAAATGAATTATTGATCAATCTAAGGCGATTCAATATTTATTGTCAGGTTATCATCGTCACGAACAGGCAATCAACAGAATATCTATACATACGATAATCATGTTTATGCAAAGCACTGCGAAAATTCGTTCGCTATATTCGAAGATACCCACAAAGGATTTGCTTGAGGTCAACCAGGGGCATTGTATATCTGTGCCTCGAGAGGAATGTCCACCGGTGAAGTTGGCTCGGGCTCCGGAAAGGGCGGTGGAGGTGGAGGAACGTAAGTGATCATAATTAATCATGTCTATTGTGTGAAGCACCATGTGAACGCTTTCGATCTAGTTGACTAACAATCTAATTTACTTTCGTCCTTCAATATAGTATCCGCGAGGCTGGTGGTGCCATGGGTAGAAAGGGTGCCGCTCAAGAGGAGCAGTACTTCAATAAACAGAGCAAAGCCTTGAAGGACAAGCTAAAGGATCATCTGAAGGATGAGATCAAAAGCACGAGGATGCCATCAAAGCATCGAAGGATATCATCAAAGAAATGGACAAGGAAAGTGATTGTATGTTTAATTGAATTGTTCCTTTTTGTTTATACAAAAGTTTCGGCTCATATTAGAACAGCTGCTGAGATACATTTGTAGCTAGTTGGTCTTAACATACTAAGTTGGTTCTTGAATTAGAATCATTTCACCTGACATCAAGATTGATTACGTTAGGCCTCCAGTCAGAGAAATAAACAAATAAACTCTGTCATGAGCCCCATCTGAACTGAACATCACTTCAAAAATCCTTATGAGAAATTTGAAGGCATTATACATCTATGTCAGCTTTACCTGTTACTGTTTTCGAAATTAATGTGCTTTGAGGTTAGACAACAACGTTATTGAGCTAGTGTATGGTTAGCTTCAACCGTATAGAAAGGCATTTATTTACTTATTACACGCAAGTAATGAGCTCGATCTAGATGGTGGCATAAGTGTTTTGGTGGACATTGGTTGTGTCAATGCTGAGGTGGGTTTCTTGTTGCGGAAGAATCCGCACGACTGACACTCTCTCAGATGCACCGTAAACCAACTGACCGTTGTCCTCCTCGACTGGCCAGCTATGTTGCAACATCAACATCAAGAACAAAAACTGTGACAATTGAATTCTATCTGATGGTCGTCATGGCAAAACTAAATTGGGCGGATAAAACCTGTTTGGGTAAAGAAAGAACTGCGCCATATCTGCAACTTATTAATATCGTGTGAAAATATTTATTTCTTTGGTTCAATGTTGTTGTTGTTGTTTGTGACAAAACAATGGAAGAATCAGAGCGAATAGAACGGGAAGCAAGAAGATAGATGGAACGACAACAACAAGAACTCTTATAACAGTCGTCAACGTCGTCTCAGGTAACGGCGACGATAGATCCATCAAGTGGACTCGAGCATAACAGAATTGTCTGCCATGATTTAGTTGGGTTCCACTCGACAGCACTGAATCTAAGGCAATGACAGAACATTTTCTGCCTATCAAATCAATGCTTCCTGCTTCTCTAACTGTAAAATTTTACGTCTCGTGACACCGATGTTTGTATCACTCGAATTCTCTTCGACATTCGACTTTGGGGCAAGCAAAATTCCAGTCAAAACGAGCACGTCACAAGTCATGAGAGAGGCGAACTAATGATTATTTGATTCATTTAATCGACGAATGGATGGACAAGTTCAATACTAAACTCTCGATCTGAATATCTGACTTTGTTTAACTGTCTTCAGGGATCGTTCAACTCATCAACAACATCCAATAGAATGATGTCACCATCTCGCAGATTGTAGCTGTCGAGAGTCTTGAAATCCGATAGAAAGGTGTTACCATGAACCAGATTCTGTCTATCTAGGCCGATCGAGGGATGTTTCTCGTTGATCTTCTGCTTCAGCTCGAAGACGGTCTCTGTCATCATGACATTCACTTTAAAGTTGATCTGCTTCTGGACGCATTTGATGGTCAGCTTCCTCGATAACTCGTGCCCCTCTGATTGATTGTTGAATCGGGCGACCTCCAACTTAACACTGGAGCCGTCTCTCAGGCCGTAGCTGTCGAGAGTTTTGTCATCGTCGAGGAAGTCGTTGTCGTGCATTACAACTTGATCATTGACGGCGATTGAGGGCTGTCTTTCATGGATCTTCTCCTTGACGGACCTGATTGTGTCGGCCATATTCACCGGCACACTGAATTGACACTCGCCTTGAACTCCAATCAACGTTGATCCTATCTACTGGCCTCGGCTGGGCTTGCTCGTGGTCGCCTTGTAGGACCTCTAGAAGGACACTGTCGCCGTGTTGCAGGTTGTAGCTGTCCAGGGTCCTCTGGTTGTCAAGGAAGTCGCTAGCATGGGAGCAGAATCTGGTTGTCGGGGACGGACGACGGCAAAGGTCGTGAATGGCCTCTTTCAAGCTCCAAACTGTGTCAGACATGTGCACGTCTACGAGAAAGTAGACTCCCTTTCAGGCCACCGAATTAGCAACATCTTTGACGCTGGCGTTGATCCTTGTCGTGGATCTTTGTAGCCAACAACATCGAATACCATACTTGACTTATCCCCTAACACCATAACTCTTGAGAGTTTTGTTGTCGACAAGATACTCGTCATTGAAGATTAGACGTATCTTGTCAACTTCAATGGACGGCCACGTCTCGTATAATCTCTCTTTGACCGATCGTACTGTGTCGGTTAGATCCACAGGAAGTGTGAAGTAGTTGCCTGTATGGACCCAATTGACGGCGATTCTCTGTATTGGCTTTGGCTGGCCACTTAGGTGGCCCGGAAGGACCTCCAAGTGGACACTGTCGCCGTGGTTCAGACCGTAGCTGCTGAGCGTACTTTGGTTTGCGAGAAAGTGGTCGTTGTGGATGAGAATCTGGTTGTCCACAAGGGCCGAGGGTAGAATATCATGAATGGTATCTTTGAGAGACCAAACTGTGTCGGTGGTCAACTCCATGTCAGCTGGAAAATGGATTCCCCTTTCGGTCCACTTGATGATGAGACTCTTCGAAGCCCTTGACCCTCGTGGATCAACGTACTGTCTGACGTCCATAACAATGTTGGAACCATCTTTTATGCCGTAACTCTTGAGAGGTTTTTCGTCCCCTCTGAGATAGTCATCATTGAAGAAGAGACGCTGTTTGTTGATCGGAATCGATGGCCACCGATTGTGGACCTTCTCCTTGACCGAGTGCACCGTATCGGTCAAATTCACTGCCAATACAAACTGGACGCCGCCATGAAGCCAGTTGAGGATGATCTTTTGTTCTGGCCTCGGTTGGACTAGATGCTGGTGATCGTGTCTCACCACCAACTGGAGGCTATCGCCATCCCGCAGGTTGCAGCTGTCAAGAGCCTTGAAATTGTTTAGGCAACAATTGTCGTGGATGAGGTCCTGGCCGTGGACGTCGGCAGAGGGTAGGAAATCATGAATTTGATCCTTAACAAACCACACTGTGTCGGTCATGTCCATTTAAACTGGAAAGTAAACGCCTTCCTCTACCCACTCGACCAATAACTTCTTGGACGGCCTCGGACCCTCCGTGGGTCTCTGTAGCTGACGACATCTAAATGAATAGTTGATTTGTCCTTCACGCCATAACTCTTGAGTGTTCTTTCATCTCTGAGATAATCATTATTGAAGATAAGACGCGCATCATTCATTGGAATCGAGGGCCAAATCTCGTGGATCCTCTCTTTTATAGATTGCACTGTATCAGTCAGTATCACCGGCAATTTGAAGTAAGTTTCAGACTGCGGCCAGTCGATTTTGATTTTTGCAATGGCTTTGGTTGCGATTGGCGGCTCTCACTTGGTAGAAGCTCCAAATGGACTTTGTCGCCATCTTTCAGGCCGTAGCTGGCCAGAGTTCTCAGGTTATCAAGGAATCATTAGAATTGATTAAAAATTTGGCCGTCCACGTCGGCCGAGGGCAACAGGTCGTGAATCCTATCCTTGACCGACCAAACTGTGTCTCGCATTTCCACATCCACTGGAAAGTAGACGCCTTTTTCACTCCAATCAACAAACAATCTCTCGGGCGACAACGGGCCTCTCGTGAGTCGATGTACTCAACAACATCCAATATTACATCAGATTTATCTTTCAAGCCGTAGCTCTTGAGGAGTTCTGGTGTCGACGAGGTAGTTGTTGTCGTAGAAGAGACGTGCCTTGTTCACTGCAATCGAGGGCCAAGTGTCGTGTATTTTCTTCTTGACAGATCCCACTGTGTCCGGTCAAGTTCACCTCCACCACGAAGTAGGTTTCGCTCTGGGCCCACAAGGCGGTGATTGTTTTCACTGGTCTCGGCTGGCCTCTGTTGTGCTGGCCGTGTAGAAGCTCCAGTTGGATGGTGTCGCCATCACGTAGGCCGTAGCTGCCGAGAGTCCTCAGATTGTCGCCGAGGAAGTCGTTTGCGTGGATGAGGTGCTGGTCATCGATGGGCGCCGACGCGAAGAAATCGTGAATCCTGTCCTTTAAGGTCCACACAGTGTCAGTCATATCCACGTCCAGCGTGAATGTGACTCCTGTCTCATGGTGGCTGATGTTTAGTTTGTCGCCCGTAACAGCACCAACAGCCACCGAGAGGCCTATCAAGGCCAATACTAACTTCATATTGACCAATCGGCCGATTAAGATGCTTGTCTAGACTACTGGTGTTCTGAGAATTGTTTTACTGTTTGAGTGTTAATTTGTTCTACTTGAAGAGTTCGTATTGGAATGTATAATTACATTGGAATCCTCTCTTTATTACAACCAAATCTGCGGTCGGATTTTTCTATAAATACAACTCGCAATGATTACGATACAGATACTGGACCGAGTGGGCCCTTGCAATGTCTAATCTTATATCAGTGGAATCTAGTTGAACATACTAACGATCGGAACCCCATTTGCAAGATTAAATGGTAGTTTTTGGCCGAAAAGACAATGCGAACAGGTGTTTCACAACAAAACCCACTTCTCGCACCTGGATTCAGCCAACGCCGAGCTCCATACACTGGTTGATTCGCTGGATCAAACGAGTCGGTGGCTGCTCTCGATCGTCTTCATTGCTGAATCACTTAGCAATGTCGTAGTTATCGTTGTCACCATCAAACGCATTAGATCGATCAAATAACACACATACCTGGCATGGTATATCAAATGGTACATTAACATTGACAACGGAGAAAGTGGAAACTCTCTGGGCTACCCCTTGTACTGTTGACAATGAATCCATCGAGTGTCACAGGTTCGTCTGCAGGATATTTCCCCTGATTCCATCCAACAGAACTGCACTAACACTTGTAACTGGATCGAAACAAATGGCCTGATATTGTCCTGTAAGTGAATGGAATGTGGCTGGCCGTTGTCGGGCTTCGCTTGTAACATCACACCTCCAGACTTGGACACTACACATTAGTTCTTAGTGATTATGTCATAGTCTATCTTGTTGTTTATTAGAGAGTCACAAAATTGGAATCAGTGGAGCTCATTTTATGTATTGTTGTTTGCCGCATGCACCTAATGTGAGCTCCAACAGGTGAGTTGAATCAGAGAGAGAGAGAGAGAGAGAGAGAGAGAGAGAGCTCAAAGCGGAAGGTTTGAATAGGAAAATGCGTATCGCCGAGATAGCATTTACATTGTCCATCTTGAACGAATCAATCAATCGCGTCCATGTGACGCGATGAAACAGGTAAATGTTTGCATTTAGTCGGCTAAAATCTACGTTCGACACAGAGATGATTGTGAGATTTCAACAACTGTAAACTTCCAGCTATGTCCAATTGTTCTGATGATTTGTTTTCTTTATTAATATGTGGTTATATCAATAGTAGTGGCCGGGTCTCGAGCAGCCCCTCTGTATTTGTCTCCCTACATTGGGGCACTTGATGGAACAGGCAATGAACGAGATGGTCGCACCTGGATTTCATTAATCTACAGCAGCCGTACTCGACCAATTCCACGAAGTCTCTATTGTGGAAGATATGGACTGCCCTATGTAGCAACTGGACGCAATGTTTCACCTCAATGTCGAGCATACAATAGACAGCCGCACTGGTCGAGTCTCCATCGCCGGCGAGCATTGACGAGCGCAATGTCGGACAAAAACTCTCTCCTGAGGCGCGACTCTCCTCGTCGGCCAAAGATATTAGACTGGAATTGCTCGCTTGGACCTTTGAGGAGGCACAGGCCAAGAGGCAGACGCCGATTGCCAGTCCGGCGGCAAGCGAGAGAGAGTCACATTGTTAGCCATCCTTCTTTGTCGCCGCGCGCGGTGGGATCTCTTCTCTAATATGACGAGATTGAATTGAATTATATCTGGACGAAGAGGTCTTCAATATGGACGCCGACACAGCCCATTGACTCGCTGGAGATGCTTGGCGTTGTTGTTGTTGTTGTGGTAGTGTTCGTGCCAGCCAGCCATCGTCGTCGTAGCTACTTCATGTAACTCGATACGAGGACATCTCGTTCGAGGCGCCCAGGGCCAGGCGAACAGTTTACCTGGCCGAGTGTTGTCTTGTCTAACATAAACAGGTGAATGGCGCCTGAGTCAACATCATCAAGTGCATGAGTTCGCCCCCTTTCAACCCTTTGGCTGCTCTCACTGACTGACTAATGAATTGAACGGCAGCTCTCATGTTGGCCGCCTTTCAAGCTCCAGCACAACTACCTGCAATCTGACGAACAGTGTCTGAAAGACGATACACAAGGACGAGATAGTGGAATTGAATCAATTGAGCCGGCGACAAATTAACATTCATCTTTCAGTTATTTGAGTATAATTTAATTGCCGCTGATCGATTAATCGCCCAGTTTCAGACGGCGACGACTAAGAAGATGATTAGCATCTTCCTTTTCTCCTCGTCTCTTCATCCTCCTCGACTACCGGTCGCTGCTGGCACCTGCCGCCGATGCTGATGCTGCTGCTGCTGGTCTTCGTTAAATCCTAATTTTGCAACTGTCTGAGCCGACAGGTTGCCGGCGCCAATTATCTTCCTCCTCAGCTTCTGTTGAATGGTCGCCGCAAGCGAAAGCGCGCCAAATCTTGGCACTTGACTCAGGCCCTTCTGGTCGTCCTGGCACCGTCCTGGCCGTGTTTCATGTTGCCTGACACTCTGGCAACCTGTTGTCCGTTATGTCTGTCATCGGTCGGCTCATGTAGCTGGCGCTGCTTGAACACATAGACGAGAGTCGGCGACTGCCGCCTTTGTCTCTGGTGCGGGCAGTTGGACACACCACTGGTCGGCTGGGAACCCTTGCAACTTGTTGTACTCTTTTCACAACAATCCAACAAGTCCCTTGAGCCTCCAGACAACTCATGCATATTATTACCTCTCGTTCTCACTAACTCCGAACACTTTCGGCCGCCACTATTCTCTTCGGGTCGTCGTCGTCGTCGTCGTCGTCGTCGTCGTCGTCGTCGACTTCGTGTTGATTCAATTTAAAATTCGGTCCATGCGAGTCGACTTTCCCATTGGCCACTCCACTCGACTCGCCGCATCGTTTGGTCGCAAGGCGGCAACTTGTTTGTTGGCACAACAAACATCGTCCGCCAAATGGTGGCCCTCGGCGACGTAGCATCCACAATTAGCCACCGCCGAGATTTTACCTGCTAATTTGGCACTCACAGCCGCGTCTTTGCTCGACAGGTTGTCATTTAAATTGTTGGCGCAGCTTCCAGACTCCTTCCGCAAGTTGCAGGCCGTTGATTGACGCAACTCTCTGGATTGCTGCCTCTGCAAATGGTTCCTGGCCAATAAAATGGACGCTCCAGCCTCGAGCCTCTTTCCATGGCCGCAACAATCGCAGTTGTTTCTCTCTCGGCACGCCCCATCCTCGTCGTCGTCGTTCTCTTGACGGGTCTCACGAGAGAGCCCATTGGTGAGGTTTCTTCGTCGTCGTCGTTGTTGTTGTCACTGGAATCATGCTGGTGCTGGTGGTCACAGGTACGCTTGACGCTCTCGCGCCCGTCCGACAGGTTGCCGTCGTTGTCGGCCGGTGGCGCGGGCGACGTCCTCGCGATCGTATCATTGATTGCGCTCATCATCCGCAATCTCGTCCCGCCCACAGGAACTCTAATTGACGCCAATTTGCTGTGGGCCGCCGCCGCCGCCGCCGCCGCCAAGCCATCGGCCGCCTCCGACGGGCGCCGCCGAGGCTGGTTGTCCTCGCTAACCTGCAGCATATTGTTCACACTGGACGCGGCCCCGAAAGGTAGCTTGCCGCGTGCAACTGCGGGAAGATGAAATGACAGGTCGCCGCCCGTCGTCTGCTCGGCGGCCCCATTCGAAGGTGCTCGAGTCTCTGTATAGCCAGCCGGCGGCGGCCGCGGACGAAGGCCGACGACTGCTGACTGCAGATGAGCGCAATGACAACAAGTGGCCATAATTACGTTGTCCAATTGTTGCTGTTGACGCTGCTGGTGGCTGGCGGCGAGCAGTGAATTGTTCGAGTGACGAGGCAGGAGGCTGATGTTCTGCATGCTACCGTCGAGAATCAATTTGTCCTGCTGCTGGTTGTTGGTGTTGGTGTTTATATTCAGCAGATTGTTGGCAAACTGGCCGCTGGTCGTCGACATTTGGCGCCAATCGAGAGCCGCCAGACGACTTGTGGCGGCGGATGATGACGAGGATCGATTACCTAATCCTTGGACAGGACCCATCGGGTTTCCGTTAGGCTGTTGTGATGTAATGGGAGCCCTTCCATTGTGGCGGCGGTGGCGGCTGTGGCGTCTCGTTCTCGAGTTATGATGGCATCTGATGGTTGTGAAGACGACCAGAAGACAGACGAGCGCCAGCGAACAGGCGGACACAATGAAAGTATGCAAAACCTTTTCGGTTGTCGGCTTGTTTGATGGCTGCTGTTTGTTCGAGCTCAAATTGCCTGGCCGCGTATCATTGGAGCCTGCCTGAGACGGCGTCGGCTGCTGCTGGTCGCCCGCCAACAAGTCGAGCAACTTGTGGACGCCGGCGCTGATGAAGTTGCTCGACGTTGAGAGCTGCTGGCGTTGATTAGCATTGCCAATCTCATTGTTACTGACGTTGTTGGTTGTTGTCTGGCTCGACCGTTCGATCAGGCGGCTAGTTTCGTTGACTAGAATGCCGATGCTCGGCGCCGGAGTGGAATCCTGCCTCTGATGCTGATGCTGGTGCTGAAGCCTCGAACGGGCATCACTTGGATTCCTGCCAATCAGACTGCCATTTTGCAGTTGCCACTTTCGGCCGGCAACGATGGACGAGGAAGTGACCAGTGGCGTCGGTGATGTTGTGGTTGACGGCGTAGCAGTCGCAAGTGGTTCCACGATGATGATTGGAGTCTCAGTGACGGCCACCTGTTGACGTCGGTGGTCATCCCTCGGCTGCTGCTCCTTTGGCGAGGTCTGAATACCTGCCTATCACCCGAAACACTTTCGCTCCTCGACGAGATCATCGACGTCGACGTCGGCGGTGGTACTTGCTGTGCTGGCCTACTGGTTGGCGGCTGGTACTCCTCTGTCGTGGGCGACCAGCTGATGTTCTCTTCCGCTGGTGGCACCTGTAGGCCTCTCGTCCAGTTCTTCGGCTGCTGGCCGCCGTGACTCTTGTTCATCTGCGAAGGGCCGAAGGGCAATCGAACCATGTCGGTCGGTGTCAGCCTATTGTGGGGCGCCGATGTGGTGGTGCTGGTGCTGGATGTCTCGGCATTCAGATCGCCCTGGCCGACTGTTATGGTGGACGTCAAGAGGATGGGCGCCGACGTGGGCGGCCGAGCTGGCAAGTGGAGCGGCGTTGACCAGGCCGAGCCACTTGTTGGCCCAGAGCGGTTGTTGGGCGCGCCGGCGGCTGTATGCACGGCTCGGCCCAGTGCTGAAGCCACGAGCCGGGCGGGCGCCGTTAGCGGGCCGTTGTGGTACATCCCTAGCGGCATATTCATGGAGTTGTGCGCCCTGATGAGCACGTCAGGCACCTGCAGCTTGCCGCCGGTCTCGTTGCCGAACAACACAGGCGCTGACCAGGAGTGGAACCAGTCGAGGAGCCTCTCCGGGGCGCCAGCGTCGACTTGACCGCCTGGTGTTCGCTGACGGGCCCGCTCGCCACGTGCTGGTGGTCGTCCGTGGTCGGAGGTGGCTGGTCCCTGAAAGTGTTTGACACTTGTTTGCTGGTCTCGCTGGCCGCCATTAACGCAGGCAGAGGATGTTGTTGGAGTTGCTGCTGGATCTGCTTCACGGCGACCACACTCACCTGGCCAGTGGCGTTCAATTGGGCCTGCAATTGTCTGATGCGGTTTTTCGTCTCTCTCAATCTGCGCAGCGTCCCGCTCAGATCCTCCACGTCGCTAGCTATTTGATGGAGGTTAGGATTGTTGTGAGGAGTTGGATCTGATTTAGGGGCTGGCTGATTGTTTTGCTGCCCGTCGAATATATCCCGTTGGAATGTTGATGTAATTGTCGGCAGTGGCGACGGCGGCGGCGGCAGAGGCAGATTATCTTGATGTGTCATTGGCGACTGTTGTCTTGACGACGATAACAAATTGACGTCGACGGGATTGAATGCTGACAAGTGGCCACTCTGATTGGCATCGCGCGATTCGTCACTTTCATCTTGGCCAGATGACAGGCGAGTTGAGTGTTGACGTCGATTGTTATCGGCCTGGCCGGGCGGATGGTCAACCTGGAGATGTTGCTCGTCGTGGATGGCACCTTCGATTGGCGGTGGAGGATCTCGATGATTGAGATGATGATGATGATGGTGGTGGTGGTGGTGGTTGTGGTCGACTTGAGGCGGACCTGCCAGGTTTGGCCACTTCTCGAAATGTCGATGCAGTTCTGGCTTCATCGGCTGTTCCACTGCGAGCCCATTTGGCGCCACTAATTTATGGCCACTTGTTGAGATTGACGGCTTCTGGATTACTACCAGCCACTGTTTGTGCATTTGTCGCCGAGCTCTGGTTCAGGCGAAGCTGGACGATTGTCTGGAGGGCGCTCGGAGCGAAGGCAGCCGCGGCTCTCCGTCTGGCCTCCTCTGATTCTTGTCGTCTCTCATCGTCCTTAGAACCATTCACCTGGCCAATAAAACTCAAACTTGACTGCCTTTGTTCACTGGACTGCTGCTCTGGCTGCTGTCCAGGCGTTGAAGCTGACCGATGACCACGACGGACATTGGCGGGGCCGAGAAACTGGGCCGGATCCTCTGCCGGCCACCAGGGACTGCGGTTGGACTGGTTGTTGTCGTGGTCGTGATTGTTGTAACTTTCCTCGGCGCCCTGATGCTCATCAACCAGTGGCCGATCGTCGCCCTCTGAATGGTGGTTGTGCGGCTGGTCCATGGCCGTCGACTGCGGCGGCGGCGGCCAGCCGATCACGCCAGGTGGCGAGGCCAGCGTCGTGGCCATCAAATCAGACGACATCGGCGTCGATTCCATTGTGGTGGTCTCTGCGGCCACTTGTCGCTGTCCATTAGTCAGACTGAGGGCTCTCGATAGTTCGCTCCGGCTCGCCCGACGTCAGATTGCTCATATCGCCGGCTATGTGCGCGTTCAGGTTCATTCTGGTCTCGAACTCGTTCCTGATCAGCTGGTCGACCTGTTTCAGGCCTCGCTCGGCCTCGTAGCCGTCTCGCTGGCCACCCATCTCGTCGACGGGCGCCTGACCCACCTGGCGAACGTCGTGTAGAAGCACAACCTGTTGGCTTCCATTGTCGTTCATGGAAAGCGAAGGCACTGCCGGCCTATCCACTGCTTTCATTTGGCCGTATTGTATCTGCTTCAACTGAGGCGGCGGTGGCAAGCTAATCAGATAGGGGTTGACGTGTTGGGGAAATATCGGCGATTGATAGCGCTGTTGTTGTTGTTGTTGTGGATGGTTATGATGGAAGCCGTCGTGTTTGAACGAATTGATTGGCATCATAGTTGGGTGCAGTTTGTTGAACAAGACTTGACGCTGGTGCTGTTGGACGTGGCGCTCGGCGAGCCTCTTGTTCTGGGTGTCGCTTTGATGGTTGTTTGGACGCTTGAGGACCATCTGTTTGGTGAGAATTTGTGGCACAAATGAAGTTAGGATGTGTTTGGCCGCGAAAGTAGCTTTCGCAAGTGTTGACTGGTCGCCGACGTGATGGAGTTGGCTGCCGGCGGGCCATTCGTCGTCTCGTCCTGCTGGTCGGTCCGTTTATTCAACAATAACATCTTATCGTTATCGTTCTGCAAACTAAGCAGACCTCTAATCAGGAAATTATTAAATAATCGAGCCTCGCCTAGTGTCGGACCCAGCCGAGGCTTCTGAGGGCCGAGAACGAGCTGGACTTGAGCGTGCGTTTCATTAATTAATTGGATTGATGTAAAACACAGAAATAACAAGTATATTGAGATCAGGCATAATTCATGGGCAATTGGAGATATCACAGGTGATTGTTGACTTGATGATTTCATTGTTTCTACACTCGAATGGCCTATTTTGTGGCCATTCTGTTTGTCCCTATCTCTTGATCTCTTCTTCGTTTCAGCTTCATTCTGCAGTTTGGCTCTTGTCGGTCTTCTCGTCGTATTCGACGTCGTCGCCTTAGTCGGCTTGTTTCGGTGGCCCAAAGATTGGGCTCAGATTGATTCTTTCAGGTGAATTCTTGGAGGTTGCGGCTTGCATTTGGTAATTTTCTAATGTAATTAGAGAAATATTCCAATATATATCGAGCGACACTGGCCAATACCTGTGGATGGGCGCTTTGTTTGTTGCAGTTAGTTTGATCAGATGTACTCTTGCGGTCTTCCAGCACCTGAAGGCTCGTCGTGGATAAAGTCGATACTTGCGCCTGGCCACTCGAACCAACAAACAAATCACCCAAAGCACTGGACTCCAATGTTGTGGTCGTCGAACCACTCTCACCACCAAAAGCCTCTTCGAACAGACAAAAACTCCTATTCAGCTGATTCTTTTTCACCTTCCCTCGGTTGGCTCTCTCAATTCTAGAGCGACAACCGAAATTGGTTAGTCTCGTCTAGTCGTGTCGTCGATTTTAACGCTGAATTCCTATCTGTTGTTCATATGAATGTCGCCGTCGTTGTCGTCCCTTCTCGTGGGACAGGTCGAATCTGAAGGGGCGGCCGAGAAACTCTTTTTTCTTCCTCTCCTTCGTCCTCCTGTTCGCTCAAAACTCTCGTCGTCGTCGTCGTCGATGACCAACAACAAATGAACTCTCACTCGATACTCTCAAGTTTACATCGCAACTAGTCGAAGCCAAATCAAAAAATGCCTGTTGCTCTTCTTGATGAATTGCGTATTCATCATATCACAAGCAGCACTAGTTTGATATCCATTCCACAACAGCGACAACAACTCATGAACGACGACGATGACGACGACAACCACAAGCGACTCGAAGCTGAGCAACAAACGAGCTCTGGTCAGTTTGAAAACAACACCGAGAGCGAAACAATGAGATGGCCAACATCAACAACAAGTGCTACTTACTTACTTACATGGCTGCTTTGCACTTTTCAATGTTGTTTTCTCCTTTGCCGGTCGGCTTGTGTCTGGTGGTGCCGCCACCGCCGCCGCCGCCACCACCACTTCTGATGCTGGCCAGTGGCAAATTAAACTGGACAACAAACAGTGTTGTCGTTGTTGTTGGCGCATACTCTCTCGATGAAAACATTTCATCGTCATCGTCATCCAGGCGATGCCCGCCAGCCGAACTATTCTATATATTTCATTAAATCCTCGTAATCATCACAAACTCCGCCCGTTTCAGTGAAAATCAAGACACAACAAACCGAGTTCATTAAATCAGAGCCAACAAACTTCTTTCCTCCTCCTCCCTCCTCCTCCTCTCTCTCTCTCTCTCTCTCTCTCTCTCTCTCTCTCTCTCTCTCTCTCTCTCCCTCATTCTGATCATTAATTCCAGAGCCGAGTTTCACTTTCATACTCCGAGGCGGGCAAGACTTACTTGACGTAATTGACAACAAATAGCCACCAGCACTTCCCTCTGTCTCGAGGCGAGCAGAGATGTCGATGACAGCGGCCGCCGCCGCCGCCGACGACGAGAGGAAATCCTTTCAATCAGTTGTTGGAAATTACGGCGACTGTTAATTAGAAATATCTGGCCAAAGTTGCCTCGATTCATGCGAGACGAGGCCAATCAGATGATTGAACAATGGCGATTGTCATAGTGACAGCTTTATGAGTATAAGTTACGTCTATCTTGTCGGCTGAGATCAGGTACATGTGAAATGCAACAAAGTTGAGTGCGGAGCTAAAAATCAGCTGACTAAATTGAATGTAACGTGTTGTTGTGAATACCTAACTCTATTACAATAGATTTGTAGGGTTGTTCTAGTCGACACTCTAATTTCGAGAATATATATTTATTTAATGTTTACAGTTTGAGTTCTATTTACAACTGAACTGATATTCGCTGGCGCACGCCAACGTTGGCGGCCAGCAGCGCGAAATTCAAGGCTTCACCAAAGCTACGCTACAGGGCCTCCTCTTTAAGCCAAGCTCGACCCAGCGGCTGGACAAGATAGAAAGAGAGAGAGAGAGAGAGACCAGAGGAGCTTTGGGGCCCTGATTACATCGGTGGGTGTTGTTACAGTTGTTGTTCATGTTGTTCATGTTGTTGATGGGTCTGTTTGTTGGTCAGTCTGTTTGTTGGTGGATCTGTTTGTTAGTGGATCTGTTTGTTGGTGGATTGATTGGGTTGGCTTGATTGGGTTGGATTGCTTTGGGATGGATTGCTTTGGGACGGATTGCTTTGGACGGATTGCTTTGGATGGGTTGCTTTGGATGGATTGCTTTGGATGGATTGCTTTGGATGGGTTGCTTTGGATGGGTTGACCTACCACCACTCCTCTTCCTCATCGAGTTGTCTCGGACGGCCGGTCAGCTCCCCAACTCATCAACCTCTGGTGGCATTTGGATAGGAGTGAGTGGTCTAGGGGCAGTGATTGGGGGTCGCCAATGATGTCGAGAACCAACTTAGCTGTGTTGGTCTCCACAAGGGCATATTGTCGAATAATGACAAGTATGTGGCGCCCCTCTTGTGAGTGATGTCTCTCATCAACTCCGATTTCTTCACCTTCCGATGGGTGAACATGAACACTTCCATGGCGCCAACGTTGGCGCCTGGAATGGAAGTGGCTACATCAGCCAAGTACCTCCCGACCGTCAGTTCCTTGAATAATTCAGGGAGAGGCTCTTGGCTCCATTAATATGGCTGATGACAAGCCTGTTGATGGCTCCTGAAACCTCGTTCTTGGTCGTCTTTGGGTGGATTCGATACAACCTCTATTCTGCCGAGTTGGCTGGCTCTAGGCGGCGGCAAATGGGCTGGCCTGGGTGGTCTGGCTGGCGCTCTATCGCATGTATTGTGATGGTTGAGGGCATTGTTGTAGTCCATTTGGCTGGTGCAATAAGGGCACTCATACTCAACCGCGTCCATAAAGGATCTAAGGATCGGAAGAGGGCGGCACATTTGGGTTGGCGACGACAGGATTGGGCACAGAGGGTCTCGGCAAAGTGGGTAGCTGGCATGACAGTTGTGTTGGTCGTAGAGGTCTATGAAACAGCTTGCACATATGATGTTGGTGCAGGTGGAGTGCATTATCATTTCTTCTAGCTTGAACTCGATACAAATTGGGCACTCGAGGACATCCGATAAAGCCAACGTTGGCTTTATGGTTGGTGGGCGTCTGGCGGTGGCGATAATTTGCCTGATGTCAGGAACTGTTAATAGTCTGTAAAGAAAGTGGGCCATGATAATTATGATATTGAGCAAATTTGTGGCAGTGAATCTTAATTATTAAATATGTTGAATGTCGGTAATATTGTCACGCGAATATTGTGAGGACGGGTTAGCTTCGGTGCAACACGTGAAGAATCCGCTCAACGCGGACCGGCCCGAACGTTCTGGCGGTCAGCTAGAGTTGCATGGTTGTGTTAGTTCTTCGTATGCAGGCGAAGGTTCCTCGTCGTCGTCGATGATTTCCTCTAGTCCAATAGCGATCTCTTCGTCAAGAATATAATTGTCGTGCTCGCTCGCAGGAGGTTCGGCATCAATCTCAGCACTGGCCTCCGCTGTTTCGCTCTGAGCAAAGGATGAGTTGATATATTCGTCTTCAGCCAATAGCATACATTGCTCGCTTGGTGTCGAGCTTTCATCTTCGAGGATCACTTGCTCGCGAGGAACAAACGTTGGATCAACATGGTCGTCGGCAACGTTGCCGACTCGTGGCTGATATTTTTCAAGTGGCTCACATGAACGACATTGTTACCGGGCCTGTTTATATTAAACCTTATCTCAAAGTTGAGGTCACTCAACTTTTTGATGATTTTGTATGGACCAACGTATCTATATGAGAACTTCTCGCAGGCCCCTTTCACTCGTTCCAGTCGTTCAACAAGTACCAAGTCGCCTTCCTCGAATGTTGTTTCGGTTAGCCGAGCGTCTAGACGCCGCTTATTGGCAGCTTGGTTCTTTAGTATACACTCTTTCATCCGCTTCGTGGTATCACTTGATAATGTGCCGGGCAATGGTCTTGTTGGATCGATGAACTCGTTTCTATCGAGAACGTTCTCGATAGGCAGTCTCGGCAGCCTGCAAATACCACTTCGTATGGTACCTTTTAGTGACGCTATGTTGCGTTGTATTGTGTAGGAGAATGTTATAGCTTGTGTATAGTCTGACCAATCGTTTGGTCGTTCTGCTACGTAGGTGGTCATAGAAGCTGCAAATGTTCGGTTGTATCGCTCCGTTTGGCCATTCGCCTGTGGGTGATGCGCTGATGTTTGATGTTTACGAATGCCCATCAGTTTGAAGAAGTCCCGCGAACGTTCGCCGGCTATATTCTGGCCTCTATCTGATAATACTACCTTTGGGCACCCATACACGGCAATAACGTAATTAAAGAACGCGTGGATGATTGTCTCTGCCAGCATATCTTTTGAGTGGTACTGTGACCACGTATTTAGATCGATTGTCAGTACAAACTAGTAAGGTGTTGTATCCTGATTGAGTCCTGGGCAAGTCTGTCATAAGGTCTATTCCTACCGTGTCGAAAACGTTTTCGGCGACTGGCAGTGGCCGAGTTGGGCCTTGACGCTTTTGGTTGGGCGCCTTGCGGCGTTGGCAAACTAGACATGAGGCAACGTATTTCTTGATGTCTCTACGCATTTTGGGCCAATAGAACCTACTCTGGATGGTTTTATACGTCCTCATGAAACCTAGATGAGCGCTTCCAAGTGGAGCGTCGTGGCAGGACAATAGAACCGCATCTCGACGTCGAGATGGGATTACTAATGCGAGTGTCGTTGGCAAGACGTCGATAGAGTGTGTTATCTAATAACTCGTAACGTTTTACTTTGTCACTTCTACCAGCTTCTGGCGATTCGAGGATATCAATAATCTTCTTGCACAGATCATCGTTTTGCTGGTCGTCTCTGATATTGACTCGATTGTCGTCACAAGTCTCATCCGTCTCGTCGTCCGTTTCTTGTGTCACGTGGCACAGGTTGCGATCCAGTTCGTTGTCGTCGCCATCTTCTGTGGCAACGTTGCCACTGATAAGTCTCGACATACAGTCGGCATCCTTATGTTTAACACCACTTTTGTGTACAATGTCAAACTCATAAGCCTGCAAGTTGGCAACCCATCGTGCTAGACGACGGTGCGGGTCTTTCGCGTTGTGGATGAGTGTCAAGGCAGCGTGGTCAGTCACAAGTGTGAACCTCTTGCCTAATAAGTAATGTTTTAGTTCCATGATGGCTTCATGGGCTGCCAATAACTCCCTTTCGGTGGCTGAGTAGTTGCGCTGTGGCGCCGACAAAGACCTGCTCCAGTACAAGACTGTTCCAGTTTGGTCGGGGTCCTCGTGCCTCTGGTAGAGCACGGCGCCGATGGCGTACGAGCTCGCGTCTGTCCTCAACTCGTGTTGGGCATCTGGATTGAAATGTACTAGGATGGGCGTCCTGGTCAGAGCTAACTTTAGCTCGTCGAAGGCTTTCTGGGCCTCTTCGTTCCCTCGAACTCCGATGGTTTGCCCATGAGGGGCGTCAATGGCTTGCCGATGTCGGCAAAGTTACGGATGAATTTGCGATTGTAACTGCAAATGCCATAGAAACTTCTGACATCAGAAACGTTTCTTGGTGTCGGAAAGCCGAGCACTTGTTCGACTCGCCTCGGGTCCATTTCTACTCCTTTGGCTGAAATTATATGGCCGAGGAAACGTACCGAGTCTACCATGAACTGGCATTTGGATGGTTTGAGTTTCAGTTTGTGCTCTCGTAGGCGATCGAAAATGTCTGTGCAACGTTGCACAAGCTGCTCTGTGTCGGGAGCGAAAACTATGATATCGTCGAAGTAGACAAAGCACGTCTTGCTGTCGTAACCACGAAGGACTTCTTTCATGAGTCTCACTGCTGTTGCAGGCGCGTTTACGAGACCAAAGGGCATTACAGTATACTCATATAGCCTAAGTGTGTTATTATGGCCGTCTTTTTCTGTCTTCCTCGTCGACTGGTATTTGATTGAACATCGCCGTGATGTCCAGCTTAGCGAACTTGGTGCTGCCAGCTAACATACCGAAGACGTCTTCGGGGTGTGGCATAGGAGTTCTATCTGGCACAGTTTTACCATTCAGTGTCCTGTAGTCGGCGACAAGTCGTTTGGATGCACCCTGGTCTTTATCTACGAAAGGACAGGTGACGCGTATGGACTTGTTGATTCAACTATGGAGCCATTATCGATCAAACGTTTGATCGTTTCCTCCATCAGCTCACGGCTCCTCACTGGAGTTCTATAGGGAGGCTTGTGGATCAGTTTTCGTCTGTCAAGTGGATCTGGTGTTTGATCGTAGACGTCCGGGCCGATATCATTTTTTCGTTGCGAGAGAAAACGTCTTTGTAACGAGTCAACGTTGACTCGAAAGCGTCTCTATCGCCCTTGTCGAGATCACCGAACTTGACCTGGTCGGCTGGATGGCGATCCTGTTCGCGTGCATCGCTAGATATGCTGTCTAATTGCGTGGAGTTATTTAGTACCATTGCTGGTAGCTTTGATAGTCGGGGGCGAGCTGGGCATGAGGCAGTTCTTTAGCCCAAAGGCGTCGCTGAAATCTACTCCCCACAGTGGTTGCTTTAGTGTGCCACGTGGCATCACAGCAACAATGAGCGGTCGCATGATTCCATTGTGCGAAACAATCACTGGCGCCATTCCCTCGACTTTGATATCAAATCCTGCCGCCTTGAGCGTCGGCAGATCCCAAGCTTGAACGTTCAAGCCTAGGTCCTCAGCAACGTTGCTGGGAAGAGCCGAAATATCAGCTCCACTATCGATTCTTCCGATGATTGATTTTCCGTTGATTTCGACAGCCAACGTTGGCTTTTCAGTCGCATCACTGGGAAGAACGCTTGTTGGTTCCTGAATAACGATCGGGTTGGCGAGAGGGTTGCGCAGCGCGTTCATTTCGCGCTCTTTTTTGGGCGCGTTGCTTTTCGGCTCGCTCTTCTCTTCCCTCCCCTCTTTCGCTTTTCGGTGAGCTAGCGCCATTTTCTCAATGTGGTTCTCATCGCGAGGCTGTCTGCAATCTTCCGTTGTGTGACCAGTTTTGGCGCAATTGAAACATGTCCACGTGGACAGATCTTTTGGCCTGATGGGACCGGAAATTGATCTCTTTTTCTCGACTACGGCCTCACGTGAGGCCTCTTCTCGCCGAGACTTGAATCGCCCGAAGATATCGAGCAACCATTTGATACTCCATTCTTCTCTGGATCTGATTCCGGCCAACTGGTTGTAAGTCTCGATGGTGAGGCCATTGGCGATCTTGTTTAACATCTCGTCCTCGTTCATATGAGGTTTGTATTCCTTGCAGATGTCTACCACTCTGACTAGGTACGTCGAGGGTGACTCGTCCGGCTTTGTTTAGCCTGGTCCAGCCTCCTACGTAGGAGGCTTTGGCTATCGAGGCCACAGAAAAATTTCAGGAAGGCTGATTTGAAACAATACCAGTCTAACCCTGGGTCAATGATCAATTGTGTCGTCAACCACTGGGCTGCTTCGTCCTTAAGGTAGGCTCGAGCTCTCTTCATCTTCTGTTCGTCGTCGTAACCATTGATGTCCATAGTTTGTTCATAGTGGCGGAGCCAGGCACGTGCCTGGGTTCGATCTCCGTGAAGTTGTTTGGGTTGATCTGGTTCAACACAATACTTGTTGGTGCAGATCTTTTTGTTGAGTAAGGTTTTGATCAATGACGAACGTTCGTCATCGCTATCATAGTCATCATCCGCTTGATGGGCAGTGCGATAATCTGATTGAGCACCTCGAGGTAGACTACCTTCGGATTGGTTGGCCACGTTGCCAACTGTCGATCCATTCGACTCCGATTCCGATGGGGGCCTATGGCTTGTTGTTCCACTTTGCACATCTTGACGAGCTTGTGTCCTTTGGGCAATCGTTTCCGCCGACAACTTGTCGACTGCTGAACATAGACGCTCCAGCATGCTCAATATTCCATTGAGGGCTGGGTCTGGGCTTGCAGGGTTTGTGGAGAACGTTCCCGACATTGCGCTATTACTGTCTTCTTGATGCTGGACCACTCCGGATCCTGATGGGTTATTAGAGCCTTGGCTGGCACCAACGTTGGTGTTTTCCTCTTGGTTGTTGCCTCCACGTGGAGACTTACTCTGGGATCTCGTGTTTAGCGCCATACTTGTGGGCTGATGAAAATATTACTCGAAGTTACAGTGTGACTTCGTTTTCGAAACGCCATAACTGTAACGTGTTGTTGTGAATACCTAACTCTATTACAACAGATTTGTAGGGTTGTTCTAGTCGACACTCTAATTTCGAGAATATATATTTATTTAATGTTTACAGTTTGAGTTCTATTTTACAACTGAACTGATATTCGCTGGCGCACGCCAACGTTGGCGGCCAGCAGCGCGAAATTCAAGGCTTCACCAAAGCTACGCTACATGAAATTCTGTGCTTTCCAATGGACTTTTTCCGCGCAACGCAAAATAATAATATCAACAACATCAAAAGAACCCCAGCGGCTGATGTATTTCCCACTCGACAAAAAGAATATTTTTAAAAATCTTGTCATCTTCTACTGTTTAATCAAATTATTAGTATTATTATCTATTATGTAATTGACAGAAATTAAATCAAAATGACCAAAGACGAAAAGGAGCGCGGCAATGGCCACTTGATTGGTCTGGCATTCCTGGTGTCCATGTTCTTATTCTTGCTCTACATCTATTCGGCCGAGAGACCCGGCTTTCACCTGTCACTGGGCCAGAATGATAACGAGTATTATCTGACATGGTCGTCCAACGATTATTACTCGATACTGGTGACATCGTGCTCGTATGGTGCCACTGGCTCGTGGAAGTTGGTCCGTCCCGATAAGGATGCCGTAATTAGGCGCAAGATCTCTGGTGTTGATAGATATTTTAAATTCATATTCAAGGAGAAAATAACCGTCGAGCCGAACACCAAATGCACTTACTCCGTCCAGAGTTGCTCGAGCGAGTCTCGATGCCGGCCAAAAGCTACATCTCATCCGACAATTCGGCCACCTTCAAGACTAAAATCTACGGTCACCTACGAGACCATTCACAATGGCCTTCTACGGCGACTTAGGCATAAAGAATGGCAAATCTATTCCCCGAATCACGAAGGACGTCCAGAAGGGCATGTATGATTTGATATTCCACAATGGAGACTTTGCATATGACCTCGACACAGACTCTGGCTCATATGGCGACAAATTCCTCGATATGATCCAGCCGATCGCGTCAGTTGTCCCATACCAGACCTCTGTAGGTAATCACGAAATTGCCGAGAACTTCACCGAGTACGACACCAGATTCACGATGATCAACAGCGGGCCAATCAGAAACAGGCACCAGGAACAATTTCTACTATTCTTTTGACGTTGGCCCCGTCCATTTCGTTGTGATATCTACAGAGTTTTATTACTTCTTGGACACAGTTGGAATTAGCGCACTCCACAACCAGTGGAAATGGCTCGAACAAGACCTGGCCCACGCCAACAGTCCGGCCGAGAGAAAGAAACGGCCCTGGATCATCACATTCGGGCATCGTCCAATGTATTGTTCCAGCCGAGACAACGACGACTGTTCCAAGGACTCCAACCTCCTCCGTCGAGGTCTACCTTCACAGGTGCCTACGCCCTCGAGAAGTTACTCTACGACAATGGGGTGGACGTCGAGATCTACTCGCATGAGCACCAATACGAACGCTTCTTGCCCATCTACAATGGGAAGGTCTACAATGGAACCACAGTTGCCCGGCAATCCATACCACAACCCTCGGGCGCCCGTCCACATCATTAGCGGCTCGGCCGGCTGTCAAAGGACCTGGACCCATTCAAGGGAACGCCAGTGACAGGTTCGGTGAAGCAAATATCCGAGTACGGCTACAGTCGGCTGACAGCCAACAGATGCAGGCTCTCGTTCAGCAGGTGTCTGACGATCAGGACGGAAGGATAGTCGATGCCTTTGTTATTTCCAAAGATCTCCAAAGTTTCCTAATTCAACCCATTATGATTTCATGTGCAATAATTGAAGTTATAGCGCTAAGATATCCTTGTGATACATGTTAATTGGCTTAGCGGACTACTCTAATGATGATATCCTGGGCATTTCAGCTTTATATAAATGAATGACCTTCTCAATCCGTCCAACAGGTGGTCTTCCCTACAACCCCAGTCCCACTCAACCCATCATGTCCGTATCTATGAGACTCTCGTCGACCTTCTCCTCGCACTCCACGTCGTCGTCCATCATCTCGGGCCCGCCGGCCGACGATTCCAACTCGTACAGATGCAATCGTTTGTTGTCGCCAGATGTAAACGCAATCACGCCGCGACTACTACTCGAGTATATGTCCCTACCCAGGACTCCCTTTGATCTTCTTGACCATCATTTCGGGCTCATGTCTTCTGTCCTGTGCCGGACTTGTGTTCAAATCTAGCCTGAGCACCACCGGCGAGCTCTGTTTCTCTATGGTCTCGTTGGTCCTGAATATTTTGGCAATATCTTTGGGGTTTCTAGCAACACAATTTGAGCTCTCAATCAGTTTGTTCAATTCTAATTGTACTATCACTGTATCGCCCGAGGTTGGGTCAAGCAATAGGAATGTCATAAGCATCGTTGAGGTCTCTTTGTTGTGATAGAAGTCCGAGTCTGTTATGCTTAGTGTGCTGGAGCTCGACGAGGATCTACTCGAATGTTGTCGAGATGTATTTAGGGATGTTGTTTGGAATTCGAATGAGATCAAATTGAAGGTCTTGTCACGAGGGATTGTGATATCAGATATTGTTTAGTCACTAGGCCAGATTTCAATTGGAACAAAGTATAATGTCGCATGAATTCAATGTCAGTCTCGGACACGTATCCTTTCGGTGGGGCATTTCTAACAAACTCCTTTAGATTGATCAGATTACTGCCAGCATCAAAAGCCAGTTTGATATTAGTCGCCACAGATTTGAAGGCCTCTTCGATGGACTTGCAGGTCTGTTTGTGCTCCTGAATGAGAGATGTGTCCTGATTGTGGGGGTAGAATAGTATAACAGTCGAGCCATCTTCCAATAGTTGTGGCTCGACTATTTCTGGCCTCTGTCTAAAGAAGTCGATCCAAAAATTTGACTCTGGTTTCATAAATGAATATTTCAATCTGGACAGTGACTCATTCTTGAGGTATTGACCGACTTGCTCGAGCGTGAAATTGCTGCATGTGGGCCGATCGGATTTGCTCTCGTCCGCCTTGCTCGACTGGTCACCCAGGAAGGAGGCCAGCTCGTCCTGATTCGAATTGTAATCAAAATTTTCAAGAATAAAATCTGTAATAAGCTGTGTGTCCTGTTGGGTGGTCTTGTTGATGTCATTCGAAATAAGACTGTCCTTCTGTTCGCCACTCAACCGGCAGGCAATTGAAATCAGCCATCTGAAAAAGGATTTGGTGCTCTTGAGGGAATGGTCAATGACCTGTTGCAACTCTGTCAGTTTTAACACCAACGAACCTACGTCTTGTATCGCTTTCACTATTGACTTGTCGTCAATCCCATCACTGAATCTTTCACGCCACAAGGCCATCCCGCGTAACATATTGAGATCATTGTGCAGGTGATAACAACACTTCTGGGCATTCTTAACGATGAGATTCTGGACCCTCAAACAGGTTTGTTCGATGGCGTTGTTCAACTTCCTCAATCCTTTATCTGACATATCGGATAGAAATTTTTCCAAATTATCACTTGGTGTTCCGAGGACCAACAACTGTAACAAATCGTCAGCACTAATGAAGGTGTAGTTACTTCGACTCTCATCGGGATTCGTTGTCTTTCTACTGCAATACGAGGACAGTTTATTGTCCAGTCCAGCCAAAACATCAATCCAACTAGTGGTAATGGCACTCAATGTATCCTCAAGATACTCCAATTCGTCAGTTATTTTGGCATACATCTTTGCCACCTTAAAATTTCATTACTTCTCACCTGCAATGTATCTAATTTTACCACCCTGAGCGTCGACTGGACGTTATTTGTATTTTGTATCGCCACAACTGATGTTATGTATCGCATACAATTGGACATATGTGTCCTGAGAATCTTTGAGTTTGGATCACAGTTGATATTGATTTGACCTAAATGGAATAGGCCAAGAGCGTATAGGCCAATACAGGCGTTGTTTGTTGAGATCATTAGAATATTGAGCTGATTCTGTTTATGAGCCAGTTGATGGCTGAAATGCTCTCCTACAGCTGGTTCTGTAACTGTAGGCTTCTTTTGTTTATCAAGGCCGCTCTGATCCTTCTTCTCCGTAACTGGTGAACAATCAGACCAATCTATGGATGTTATCTCGTGCTGGGTCCTGATACAGTTGATCTCTCTTCCGTCCTCTACATCATGCAACGTGCAGCTATGTTGTCTAGTCTTTTCGTTATGTGAGGCGATTGCCAGCACTCTACCGTCTGGTCTCCAGGCAATCGATATGTTTTCGCCGCAACACTCTTTGCTCCACACCTTCTGAAGGGATAATAGGCGACTACAAGTGAGAGAGAGCCATTACTGAGCACAGTTGCCAACAAGTCCATGCCAGGATTCCATTCTATGGTTAGAACTTGATGAGCCGCGGTCTTGGACTCAACAAGCTTCGGGTATTGCATCGTAACGAATAAATTTATAGTTATTTGGAATAAATATTTAATTTTATTGTATAGATAACCAAATAGATGTGAAGTTAAAGATGAGTTGGGAGATTTTCATGATTGAAGTGGCCACCAGCACGTGAAAGTTCAATTTTGAGCGCAAACGTGCGCCATCGCCGGCCGAGCGGAGGCATGCGAAATCTGTGCTGCCAGAATGTCCTCACAAAAAATCGTTGTTTACATTCACACCATGACAAAAACTGTCTGTTGATTATAATTTGGACTTCTTTTTCAGATGAACTTTTGTTGGAATCATCATTATTTAAGGTATATAAATTATTGGCCAAAAACCTAAGAGGGCCATATTGGAACCATAGCCACTCACTTTGATTAAATAGCTCAAGAATGCCTCCCCAAATACCTACAGATTGCCAGGCTAACTCATCAGAAGAGGTAGAGCTTTGTATTTCCCCAGGCGGTGTCCTACCAGTGATGGATTTTCTCAAACGGCACCATAGGACCCAGTTTACAAATATTATCGATATTGCCGGCGTGGATGTACCTGCCAGAGAGAAGAGATTTGAGATAGTGTATAATCTATTGTCGATACCACATAATGCAAGGATCAGAGTTAAAACATACACTGACGACCTAACACGAATTGATTCGATAGTGCCTGTATTCAAAGGGAGCCGATTGGTATGAGCGAGAATTTGGGACATGTTTGGCGTGATATTTAATGGTCATCCCGACCTTCGTCGCATATTAACTGACTACGGCTTTGAAGGTCACCCATTTAGGAAAGATTTCCCTTTGACAGGCTACGAGGAGGTCCGATTTGACGAAGAATTGAAGAGAATCGTCTATGAGCCATTGGAGCTGGCCCAGGAGTTTAGAAAGTTTGAACTTTCACCCTCATAGGAGCAGTTTTCCCTCCTATAAACAAGCCAGCGAAGATCAGGCTAAATTAGAATCAGGTGAAACACCGGCTAAGGAGGGCGATAAAAAGTAGTGCACCTGTCCTAGTTAAGTGCATATGTCAGATTCAATAAAGTTTCAAGAGATGCAATCCCATTTTAAGTCTTGTCTATACCAATAAAGTTTGAGTTTAGTAGAAGATGTTGTTGATGATTCCTCGAACAGATGGAAGACACGATATGGATCTGCGTATTTATTCGTAGGCTGGCGCGAAATTCGAGATTGTGTAACATTCGCACACGCGCGCTGGCATCTCTTCGCGGAAGAGTCTATGCGTGTGACGCGTGTTCTTCATTGGAGCGAATCGCCCATTGGATTCTCTATTGTTTACGCCGCATGCGGGCGCGCCCGGGACCCCATTCGGCGAACAGCATTCGGCAAGTGGCCGACATAAATAATGTCAATTTTTCACATTCCCATAACCTTATTAGAGATAAATTATCATTTCAGAATATATAGAATAATAAACAAGTTGAATATTCTTTTTCAATTATATATATCGAGAAAAAAACTCTTTTTGTTTTCAGACCCCAAGATAATAGATCGTCTCACAGGAGGCCTCGCGACGTCAGTAATAAATAGGCCATGCAGGGTTCTAACAACGGAAGACTCGTCCAATAGGAAAGCCGGGTTTATTTCATACAGTTTTCATCTCGAGGTGTGAAATAGATTTCTAAGGAAGTCGGTATCGGGCTCAATCGATCAAAAGGCAATAATAGATAAATATTCAGGCGTTCCGGATGCTAGACAAACCAAACACAATCTAAGCAATATACATGAGGACCTTGTTAGAACATTCCAAATAACACAGCTACCAGAACACTCATCAGCGAAATACATTTCAAAGGAAAAAGAACACGAAATAATCAAAGTATCGTTTTCAATTCGACTAACATAGACGACGAGCACCTGTTTCCAACGAATTCACCTGGCTATCTACATGTTATAACACGCAACCAGCGTGGATAGTAATACGTGCAATATGTTAAGTAAAGTGAGATTCCATTGTTATATGATATCGCACACAATAGGCCACTACAACAACAACCACCCTACCATCACCATCACTACCATATGATGGATCAAATTCTGTTATAAGTTTAAATTTTAATTTACAACAAAGACACAATATTTATATATTTGTTATAATTTATGGTATACTCACACAGTCAGTGACAGACATATGGACGTCGACAAGAACAAGAAGAGCAAGAACTAGCAAAAACACGAAAGATGAGTGATCAAGTGAAGAAGTACTTCTGTCCCAGATTGTTGGATTATGTTATTATGGTGGGACCCAAGGCCCCACCATCAATAAATGACCGTCATTCGCACCCAGCCAACCAATCGATGGGCTCATTTGCTTGAAACACAACAACAGAATTCCCCATTTGATTCGCCGCTATCCGCCCGAAGACCACCAGGACTTCGCCCTGCCGCCTGATGTGGTGATATTCTGTCAGCCGGAGGGCTGCGATCATGTCGAATCAGAGCCTCAGCACCTACAACAATCCATCTCAGACGACCAACTCTTTTGTATTTTCTCCTGACAGAGAAGGACACCAGTCGCATACGTTACGGAATATGTTTGAACTTCTACCGGCCACTCCAGAAATGTCCACCTATTGCCGTCGACACCGACGCCCACGCCAATGCCAACACAGGCGTCCGCCAATCAACAGGCAAGCGAATGCAATCAATCGTCGTGTTCTAACGAGGACAAGCTGAGCCAGTCAACACAAGAAAGTGGCGTTAAACTATCCACAGACAGCAACAGTGTGACCTCCAGTCAGGACAGACCAGCCAGTAGAACTGTTTTGCCTCAAAGCGAACAACAACATCAACGACAGCAACCTTATCGTCGTCAGCTTAAAGGCCTATCAGCACCAACAGCAACGTCCACAGACACTTGCGTCCTAGCGGCCGCCGATCTGATGGCCATCTCGGATCCACTGGGCCGCATAGGCAGCAGCGAGACAAGGCTCGAATCACCTATGCACTCAATTCTATTTGCATCATAAAGCCATCATCGCTTTCTTTTCGACATTCCGCGAGTGTCTCTATATCATGAAAAGTTCATCCCAGGCCTGCGAGGAGGCGCCACTCGAGCACACCTCTGACGGGCGACAACCATCAGCACCCAAAGTGCAAGTGTTATTCGAGGCATCTGATTGGAATCGTCGAGCCTCGCAACAGTCGCACCTATCCCAGGCCAGCCGTCGATCACAAATCTCTAGCGCCACAACCAACGCCAGTGTTGCGGCCGCCCATCAACACCATTACTCTTGTCCATACTCGAGGTCCCTATGGGCGCTGCTCACTATGGCCGACATGGAGAGACCTCAATTCCGAGAGTTTAATCAGCGACGTCCGCGAGATAGAGGCCTGGGTGCTGAGGTTACTTAGTGTACCTGTGCCAGTGCCCGGCCGAACCAAGATCAAGCTAGATATTATGCCGTCGAGCTTGGAAACAACCATTATTATTTGCCCTCCCCGACCACACCAGATTATCTCTAATTGATTTTCCGCTTCATTTGCCTTTAGAATTGCTCAGGTAGAGACTTGTCTACAAGTACTCACCTGCATCCTACTGGAGCACAAAGTGGCTCTACAATCCAAAGATTACAACGCCTTATCAATGAGTGTGATGGCGCTTCGTGACGATGATCTATCCGCTGGAGTACATGTTTCCCGTGATTCCTCTGCTGCCATCTTGCGCCAGGCTCCGCCGAGCAGCTCCTGTTGGCGCCACGCCCTTCATCATCGGCTTCCCCTCGAGGCTTCTTCAAGTTCAGGGTACAATTTCACGCTCCCAAATGACGTCTGGATAGTCGGCTTGGACACGAATCGCGTGAAGAGGCCGCCAACGTGGACGACCTGCCTCCGTTGCCCGACTACGAGGGCGCCATCTTGATCCAGAACCTCAAAAGATCCTCGACTCCATGTCCAAAGGGCGTCGTGAGGCGCCAACACAGGCAGCAACGTCCTGGCCGACCTGAACTCCCCCAACATCACCACCACAACAATAACAAGCCACTGACATCCATCTTTCCAGCCGCAACAATCGGCGGCCTCTGTACGAAGTCAGTCAGACTGATGAACCAGCAACAGCAACAACAACAACAACAGCAGCAGCAGCAACAACAACAACATGGCCAGTCCTCCATGCCATCGACTCCATTCAAAACGCGCAGATCTTCTGTGGCAGCTGCCGGCCAGTTGCTGCGGTTTGCCGCAAACAAACTCGGCGGCTCTTCGATGATAAACAACGGCAGCAACAACAACAACAACACATCATCATCATCTTCACCATCCCGCAGCCAATATTACATTGCCAGCGGTGGTGGCGGTGGCGGCAAGGTGACAGGTTTTCTCGAAAAATTCACCTGCCGAACGGAGTTCCCCTGGCGATGCCCTCCATTCCCGCCTTCAATCCGTTGAGTATCATTGGAAACGACGTGGATGCAGTGGATGTGGCCGTGCGCATTGCAATGGTGAACTTCTTCAACTCCCAGGAGGTGCTGGCCAACTTCGTGGAGCACACCAGGACCATCAGGTTGTATCCGCGGCCGGTGGTTTCCGGCTTCCGAAGAGCTCGTTCGTGCAGTCACGCGCCAAAATCTCGCCCTTCCTCTTGAAACTGGTCGAGACGCGGTCCGTGGAGTACCTGGCCGAGTGGGCGCTATGCCCCCGACAACGTGGCCTTTCAGCGCATCCAGACGGGCGTCACGACCCGGCGGTGATCGGCGACAAGCCCAAATGGTACGGCCAACAGTTGGAGTCGTTGCACTATCAGATCTCAATGGAGACTATGGCGAGTTCTACGAAGAGATTGCACGATTGATTAGGGACTCGAGCGGCGTAAAGTGGAACGATGGGCAGCAGTGTCAGCAAGTTCAGTGATTATTATGACGACAATCTGGACAATAACAACAACAGGATGGACGATGGCCACAACAACGACGAGCACGAGGATGGAATTCGGCGAGAAGCTCGAGAACGAATTTGATTTGTATAATAATTCCGGATGACGACGACGATAGTGATGTAAGCAACGACGTTGATGATGGAGTGGGCGACGACGGGCGACCAGTGGATGAGAACAACAATACTAATCAAATGAATAGCTTAGTCTCGTACGATATCAACGTGCATGGCGCCGAAGACAACAGCCAGCATTCGTCGTCGTACGTCTCGTCGAATGTCCCGTCGCCCTGTGACATTGCACGATCGGAATCGACGCCGGCCAATTATCTGAACCAATCGGTGATGGCCGGCCATTGTCGTTGAATGATGTCGCGAATATTCAAATGAGAAAGTCGTCCCTGTCGAGTTCCACGTCGAGCAACGGCAGCTGGGACGAGCAGCGTCAGTACAGTCATTCCGGCCAATTATAAGCGACATTGGACACTTTCCGCCGATCAGGTGCGAGGCTGAGCAAATACTATCGACCCTGCAATAAGCCAATCAACTCGCTCCACGACGCCAAGAAGTGGCTGGCCGAGGGCGCCGCGGCGCTGGTTGCCGAGTGCTTGTTGGTCACGCCGACCACCATGAGGACGACAAAGGCTCGAGAGGCGACCAATACCACGGCGACCACCACGAAACCACCACCAACATCACCGGCCACGACGACCGCCAGCATGGCCTCAATCAAGACGATAGTGATGTTGACCGGCGCAGCTCGTTTGATTCGTCGCTGGACGACAACGACAGCTCGCTCAGAATGTACCTGACTCGTCGTCGTGCGATGAATCTGGAACTGAGGAGTTCAACTTTGATAGTCTCTAAAGCCGACGAGCGCCAAAAAGATCTGCTCGAGCGACGACAATATGGCCCTCGGGAACGTCAATCAACCCGGAGTGATGTGGCCGACGACGGCGAGATAAAACTCTTCGAATCGGTGGACTCGGACACTGTTGTGCCGTCCTATTCCATAGCGGCCGCGGTCGCTGCAATGAATGTCAACTCACCGCCATCTGGCGCACGTGACGAGAATAACAATCTGATCGACGAGACGGCAAACAAAAGCACCATCGGCAACAATCAACTGGGCGCCGATCAGAGCGCCACCGAAGACAGCTCTGTCCATTAGTAGCTCCAGCGAGCAACACCAGCGGAGGATATCCAACTCAGTGATTGACCAACCACTCAATCACACCACAGATGGTGTTTTCAGTGGCGCCCATCGACACTGTGTCGGCCATTCTGAGCAGCCAGAAGGGTCGAGTGTCGAACGGGATGGCCATGCTGATCGACAGAGCCTCCTCTATCGGCGACTCTAAGTTCCTCCAGCAGGGCTCACAGTCGTCGGCTGGCGGCGATGGCGAACGCTCACCACTGCCCAAGTCGGCTGCAGGCGAACAGGTGGGCGCCTTCTTCGATCGGTTCACGTCGGAGGCGCGCGACGCCGTCAAGGAGGCCAAGGCGGCTCTCGACGCGGGCAAGATTGCACTCAAGACTACGGCCATGCCGGCGGCCGACGCCGGCCGACAGAAACTCTTGAAGAATCTACAGAACTTAGGCGAGAATCTGTTCGACGATCGGCGTGATAGTGTCATCAGTGGTGGCGCCACCTCCAAGAGATCTATCGATGTGATCTCAGACAACAACCCAACGTCGGCCACAGGCACTACCACTGGCCCACCCCTTGGCGGGTGGCCGAAGCGTTCATTCCAACCAGGGAACAGGAGCCGACGGCCCAGCGGCAAGACGCCAACCAGCAAGGCGACCGACTTCAACGAGATCGCCGGCAAGGCCAACAGTATGATCAGTGGCTGGCTCGGATCGAAGGCCACCGGTTTTGCCAATCGGATGCGCGACCAGGCCCGGCCGCTGGGTCCATTCCGTCAAGTAAGTAGCACTAAAAACCCAAAATCAAACCCTCCTCACAAACCCACCACCTGTTTTTCGTTTGTCATACTCACCGCGCCCATGCCCGTGCCCCATATCCTATCCTGCATGATTTTGCGTTCATCTCTTCAACCCATCGCCGACACCTGTTTTCAGTTGACGAAAATGCTCCCCACACCAGGCGGCGGCTGCATCGTTTTGAGCCGAGTGATGAGGAGAGGCCAGCCACGACCATCCACAAGAACCCCAGACATCCCTCCAGATCCCGACCAACAACCACCTGCAGGCGCGTCGATCGGTCTAGTTTGATCAACCTGCGCCGTTCGTCCCTTGCATGCGCAGTGGCGTCCCGCTGACGGGCGGCCCCCTCAGGCCGGCCGCCAAGCCCCGACTGGGCCAGATGCCGGAGATATGCATCGTTCAATCGAACCATCGACGAGACGTGCGAGGCTGACGCGGAATCTGATTTCTTTACAGGTCAAGGGTGGTTTAAAAGTCGAGGCTAATCAGGCACTCGACGGCACTGAACGACCAGCCACCGGACAGGGCGCAACCCATCAGGGCCACCCAAAGCGACAGCGACAACCAGCAGTTCTTGAAGGAGGTGACCGGTGCCGTCGCGAGAGGCGAGGGCATTGGGTGGCTCAAATTGAATCGGCTAAAGAAGCTGATGGAAGACGAGAGCTATAGAGACTTGGTGTTGTCGCAGATCAATCGAAATTTGGAGACGCGCGTTCGGCCCGACGATCGAGTGAGCGACGTCCAGGTGCCCAAGACCGTCTGGAAGGGAATGCTCAAGATTTGCCGAGGCCATCGTGTCGGGCCTCGAGCATAGCTACATGCACAACAAGCTGGTGGGCATGGCCAGTGTGTTCTCGCTGCTCGAGGTGGCCCACACCCACTACTGGACACGCAGGCCAAGCACCGATAGAGCAGCCCAACAACAGCAGCAACAACAACAACAGCAGCAACAACAACAACAACAAACAGCAACTGGCAACGCAAGCGCCATCGCTCGGCAGTAGTCGAAGGTCCCGAACAGAGTCCATATCGACGCAGGACACTGACCAAGACCAGCTGGCGGCCAATCTGAACTTGGACGAGGAGTCGCGCAGGTCGTCGTCGACGTCTCAGTCGGCCAACCAGCCGGCAATTGTGGCCGCACTGGAGGGGCAACAGCAGCCACAACAGCCCGATGATCTTGATAATGGCGTACCTGTCGACGAGATGAACGCCGGTGACAATTCGTCGGCCACCATGGACATGACGAGCGAGGCCGACCCGGCCGAGAGGAGCGACTCGACGGCGGCGCCCAGAATCGGCCCAGATCTGGACCCCTAAACAGGGCCTGCCGCAGATGAACCAGGCGACGCTGACCAGTGGCGTCACTCTGGCCTCGCTTTTGTGAGGATCCGCGCGTCTACCTTTACGAGGGTCTGGTGGCGCCCAGGAACGAAGTCCACTGTGGGACCAGATTCAGTTCTGGGAGGAGGCCTTTCTGGATGCCGTGTCGCACGAGCGTTGTCTGATTGGCATGGACCAGGGCCCGGAGAGATGCTCGAGAGGTACAAACTGTTGTATGAGGTGGACAAGAAGCGGCTCGAGCACGAGGAGGACCGACTACTGTCGACGCTGCTCTATGACATAGCCCGCCTTCATGGTGATGCTACAGGTGGACCATCATTCGATCAAGCAGAAGATCCGGCGCCTACTCGGCAAGTGTCACATTGGCCTGGTGAACAGCGCCGAGATCAATCAGTTGCTGGAGCAAAATCGAGCTGCCTCAAGGGCAATGACATCGATCTGAAGCCCATGGCAAGCCGCCAGCAACGCAGACAGACGTTTACCTTGCATCATGGAACAGATGCCAGCGGCCAGATTGTGTTTATGGAGGTGCGAGACGATGGTTTGGTGTTGCGCGGCCTCGATGGGGTCATCATCGAGCGCTGGTGGTACGAGCGGCTAATCAATATGACCTATAGCCCGCGCAACAAGGTGGTCTGCTTCTGGCGCAAGTCGGACGGCCAAACCATCCTGAGCAAGTACTTTACGGAGAAGTGCCAGGAGTTGTATCAGTCCATCAAAGGAGTCCATGCAACGGGCGGCCTCGAATCATGGCGCCAATCGAGTCTGCTCCGAGCTGGGCGGCGAGTTTCCCGTGCTCGACGTGAAGTCTGGCGAGGGCGGAATCCTGCAGGTCTGCATGGAAGGTGGGCCTCTTGTTTGCCACCAGCAAGGTAAGTCCCTGTATATTCATTTGCCAGCTACATCCATTCTCGTATTCTAAACTCTCATTACTCCCTTTCCATCTACTTGTTATTCACTTCTCTCTGATGTCTCTTTTCTACTCGCTTTTTGCTCTCTCACAACTACCACTACCACTACTACTACTACTACTACTACTACTCTCCTGTTTCCTGCAGGACTTTAAGGTATCTATCATAAAAGCATCCAACTCAAAACTACTGCATGCAAAGAATGACAATGGAAGGGAAGAATATGACTTCCGATTGATCGAAGTTGAGTTTTTGATTAGGATAATCAAAGATGGATAGATTTTTTTGTTGGTTTGTGTTCATTTCTATCTAAATGGATACTAACGTACATATACACTAGGGCCGTGCGTATGGCTGTGTCAGTTATCTGTCCCAGCTTAACTCACAGTCCACTTTGTACAGCTCTAATTTATGTGCACCCACTGACCGATGACTATAATGATGACAGTTTCTGATAGTGATGATGGTATTGTTGAATTTTATTAGACGTCTGTTATTTTTAATTTCATTTATATTGATTTTATGCATAATTATCGAGCATCAAGAAAGTACCATACATTTGCATGCACGATATGAACATAATTTGTGTCCTCCCGATGGATGACTGCAATATTTGTCATAGTGGCAATGCCACACATGTTGCCTTGGTTTCTTAGCAACCTGTAAGTAGCCTGCTCGCCCCAGCCAGTGCCAAAAAGTCTTTCTGTTCAGATAGTGCAGAGATTAGATGGTGGGATTGTGTTTGTAACCATAGTATATTAGATATTGTATTAGCTTTTGTCGAGAGGTTTAAAAACATTGTTCACGCAGATACAATCCAGTAGTCGTGTTGATTGGCATCACTGCCGTGGCCAACAACGAGAACCGTATGATTGGTAGCGAACACATCATCGTTGCACTGAGAGTCTCTGAAGATAGCCGACTTGTAGTCGGAGGTGCGTGAGTTGCGTCTATCTGGGCCACATAAAGGGTGGTTGAAAGTCGCGCAACAAAATTTTGATCGTCTCTAAGATCTGAGCTCGAACGATATTTTCCCCAGTTACCTTTTTCTCATCAACTAATATAGCTAAATATTGGAATTTCATTTTTTAATCTGAATGAAACTAATTATTCTGTGCTTTTAGATCAAAACGCTTAGACGCATGAAAATTCATTTTTCCAGGGTTTTGCCTCTTTTGCATCTCAAATTTCGTTCGACTCATTCAGAGAATTGTTCTCAATTTTTGATTTAATTGAACAATAACCTACAGTGATGTAGATAAAAGGTTCAATTATAGAAATGTGAGTTGTAACATGCGACTTATGAGGAATGAAGTCGGCGGAAATTGACGAATTTTGCGCATTTAACACACAGTGGTATGGGCGAATTTTTTGATTGGCGCCAAAGCACACATTTTCCCATAGCACTCCGTGTTAAATGCTGGAAAAGTTGATGCACGTCAGCCGCAACAAAAACGGTTATATTGTCAATGAAATTCGATTTTAACTAGACAAAAAACATTATTTCATAAGTTGATATATCAAATGATGACAGAGAGAAAAATCGGGAGAAAATAACATTCTGGTAAGATTTTATGGACGATCAAATTTTGTCGCTTGACTTTTCAACCACCCTTTACTTCGGCAACTCATCCTCTCGGTGGTCTATCGTATAGAAACCTTTCACTTTCATGACCAACTTACTCGTGTTGAATTGCTTTTTCGCCGTAGCAACGCAAACTTTGGAAATTCTGGCAAACTCGAGTTCTGAGCGCTCAATGAAATGAGTCAATCCTTTCCTGTCGCATTCACCTGTTGAGCCCCAAGAACGCCGGCCACAGCGAATGCATACGAAGAGGCGCATTCGCCTTGATCCTTGACAGGACTCACACGATTTGGTACCTCTCGCCAGTCGACATCTTTCGGTAGGTTCTCGATATTCGTCTCGATGCTTAGATCCTTCATAGATTGCGGGAGCTCATCTTATGCAAGTTCTGTCGGTTGGCATCAATTGAGAGCCCATCATCTTGAGGAGCTCGTCGCCGGTCCAATCGGACAGGCGGCAGCCCATCTCGAAGCCGAGCTTGTCAGCCAACTCCGCGTTATGTTGCCCGACTCTTCGCTTGATGTCCAAAAGAGGCTCTCCACAGGGCCTCCTCGCCTGCTTTGGCGTACAACTTTCCAAAGCTCTTCTTGTAGAACTCCCAATGAATGTTATCTAACAGGCCACCTGCCTCCACTGGCCCATCAGACCAACCTGATCGCAACCAAAACTTTCATTATCAACAATTCCCTCCGTCTGTATTCTAGTTTTTTGAGTAACCTGTTGAGTTTTTCCTGCGATATTACGGATTTGATTTGTATCCTCTAATTAAGCTCACCACTATATATTCTATGAAATACACGTCTTAGTATTATTATAATATTCCCAAATACAAAGCCTGTCATGCTTCATGGGAGCACCTCTCATAGCTTACTCCATTTGGCGATTTTATCGTCTGTCTGATTACTAACGATATCGTTCATGAAAGCATAGCAACACCGCCGCCAGACAGGTTGTTCATCGAAACAAATTGGGCGCCCATCATTCGCGGTGTGAGTCTCTCCCGAGGCCAGACCTCACCTGGATCTATCAGATGGAATTTGATGTTAGCTTCTATTTGGGTGGATAAACAATGACGAGAGACATCGAGTGGAATGAAGGCTAACTCTGCGCCGAGGTTGAATCATCGGCCACGGAGAATCCGATGCCTGGCCAGCCAGTGGTCAAGCCGCCGGATGCATGTCCAAGACACATACAGAACTCTAACATGAACACGCGAACATGATAGGTCTACCTGAGGCAGATTGAACTCTGACATGTTGAACGTTTCTCGTGGTTCAAAGAGAAGAGAAAGAGGTTTGTAAAGAGTAGGAGGTGAGAGTTTCGAGCTCGAGAATCAAACATTTTCCACTATGGCCCACTTGTTTCTCCGAATTCAGTTAATTCTAAACATATGGCCAGGAGGCGGCTTGCATCACACATTTTTACTTGGCTAATACTATAAGATTGGTCAAACCTAAACATGTCTAGTGGTCAAGCAAATGACATGTTTCCTCTACTTTCTACTCTTTTTTCGTCGCCGCCACTCTTTTCTTGCCCTCTCCTCCTTCCACTGCATTAGAAAGTAGATTAGATTAGCCTGAAGTACCCAAATTCAACCTCTAGACGTGGGTAGAGATGCGGCAATGAGAGAGACCCGAATGCAAACAACAAACCCTCGAACATCTCCAATTGCATGCCATCATCATCGTCATCATCGTCATCGTTGCCTTAGTCGTCATAGTTGTCGTGGTTGTCGTACTCGTCTCCGTTAAATGAGGAGCCATGTTTTGTATTATTATCACCTGCACGCGCATATATTCTCCAGCATAAGACCCAATCACTCTAACTACAATGCTTTTAGCTTTAAATGAAACAATCTGTTTTAAATTGTCTCTGTGTCTGTTTCACTCCTATAATCATCATCATTACCGTCATCGTCAATGATAGGAATCATTAAGGATTGCATCGCCACTAAAAAAATCTATCAAACTCTTTTCTTGTCCTAATTGAGACTCCGAATTTAGATTATTCTCTTCCGCCTTCTCTTCATTGTTGTTCTAGTTTGTGTCTTTATTCCAATAAGCTAATTACTTGAATTACTACTCGCGAAATTATTCAACAAACTCGGCCCCAAGTCGAAATAACTTGAAACAACAGTACTTTGTTAGATTGGAAAAACATACGCAAATGTTTTCACCCAAAGGGCGGAACATTCGTCCTGGAAGAATACAGTAAGTACCTGGCCGGCTCGATAATTATCCTCCTCCTCCTCCTCTCGGCCTTAATTAGTAGACTCGCGAGCATATCGCACGACAGATCACTAACTAACCCGACCAATCTCACACTAATCAATTACTTCTCGTTCCATCCGCCAGATCCCAAGACAAGGCAACTCATCCAAAAGCATTTCAAGTCGCAAATGGCCGACCAGATTTGTTACGCCATTTTGTGTGTCTTCTCGTATGTGGCGGCCGGCCAAACAAAAACAAGGCCATCAGGCGGCCAACAACAATGCAAGCCACCACCACCACCACCACCAACAACAACAACAACAGCAATTAATGGACGACAATCAGACAACGACGACGACGACCGACAAAGAAACAAATTATATGAACAGTCAGCACCTTTTCGTTTTCCCAAATACAAATAAAAGGAATCACAAATTCAGTTGTAACAAAGTTTAGTTGATTCATTTATTGGATTATTACAATTAATTCTCTTTCTCTCCTTTTGCTCGCATTTACATTTCTATTCTATCACAGTCCTTAGCAGTTGTTTTTGTTCTAGTTCGGGTTTCTCATTAAGTTATTCGCTCGCCGGGCCGCTGCAGCGCAATCAATTAAACTTCGGATATCGCAGAGTTGGATTTGTCATAATTGATTATCATCTCGTCGGCCGCAAAGCCTTGCTGCTGTTGCTGGTCGATTGAGTTAGTTCCGTAGATGGGCTGTTGCTGCTGCTGCTGCTGCCACAGGTTGTGCTGGTTGGCGCGTAGCTCTGGCCGCCGCTGGGCTGTCGGGAGCCACCACGTGCTGCAGGTTGGTCGACTGGCTGTAGATGGAGGGTCGGTCAGGTGCGTGGCCAGGCCGCAGCTGTCGCCCGGCTGGCTGTCCTGGGCGGGCGTGCAGTAGATGTACTGGGGCGGGGTGGGGCGGCGGCCTGGTGCTGGCGGCTGGAGCCGTAGATGTCGCTGTCGAAGTCGGCGCCCGACTGGACCGCCTGTGGACCCGGCGACATGGCCTCGAAGTCGCCCCTGACGCCCTCGAGCGCCGGCGAGAGGCTCTTCTCGGGCGGGCCCATCTCACCCCTGCGTGCCGTCTCTTGTTTTTGTTCGCGAGCACCGAGCTGAGCTGCTGCTGCAGTTGCTGGTTGAACTGGTAGTTGTTGGCCTGGTGCTGGAGTCGCTGCTGTCTCAGGTAGTTGTTGTTGGTGTCCTCTCGCTCGGCGCCCATCTCCAGCAGCAGGCCCACCTGGCCTTCCGCCGCTGCCGTCGCCAGGTACATCTGGCCGCCGGCTCCCGTCTGGTCCTGCTGGTGGATGCCCTCGAAGCTCATCACTGGTGGCGCCTCGTTGCGTTCGCGGGCCTGTTTCACCTTGTCGTAGTGGCTCAGCAGAATGTCGGCCGGCCACGACTGGATGGGACTCATCATTGACGAGCCGCCGGTCAGTTCGTCGCCCAGACTCAGCCCGTTCTCTGTTCAGGTCCGCCCATCTGCTGCTGCTGCTGCTGCTGGCCTCTGTTCGTCCCCATTTACTGTTGCGTAAGTGTATCCATTCACGACTGTATGCTGGAGTGATGGCTGCTGTTGGTGGTGCTGCTGCTGGAGGGCGGCCATTCGGGCCGGTGCTGTTCTCAGTCTCGAAAGCCAACTGGTAGTTGTTTTCAGTTGTGTTGTTGGTGCTGCTGGTTGGCAGATGAGATCATCAGGTGTTGGTTGTGAATGAGCTGGGCCTGGCCCAGCTGGTGCTGTTGCTGGTCGCGCAGGTTGCCGTAGCTGAAGCTCTCGTCCATGGTGGCCACCAGGCCGGTTAAGTCGACCCATGTCGGGCTCGTGGCCCAAACCAACTTGGCTGCCGCCGCACACCGGACGAGGCCGCCTCACTGTGTTGGCTGCCCGTCGACCTGGCCGCCCCATCGACACCTGCCGAAGAGGAGGCGGACGAGGACGAGGCCATGGAGCTGCCACTGCCCGCGCCGGTCATCATCGAGCCAGCGGTGGAGTTGATGGCGGGCGTCTTGTCGTCGTCTTTGGCCTTCTTTACGTGGCCTCGTGGGTCGACGATGAGATCAGCGACTTGCGCGCCGAGGCTGGCCAGACAGGCAGCGGCGGTGAGATGCAGGACCACCGACATGAGGAAGGCCAACAGGCTGAACAGAATCAGCACACTCCAGAGCCGTCCAGGTTGGTGGCGCCCCTCAGCAGGCTGTAGTTGAGGCTGATTCGAGGCGGAGGAGCCGGCCGGCGCGCCGCCCCGCTGCAACAGGTAGCCGTTCTTGTCGTACATGTTGCCGTCGGCGTCGATGGTGGCCACCTGGCCGTAGATGGACTCGGCCTCGTCGCCGGCCGTCGCGTTGTTGCGCATGCCGAGAACTGGACGATGTTCGAGGTGGCACTGCTTGAGGCCGACGTTGTTGTAAACCTTCATGGCGATAAAGTAGACGCCCTCGCGGCCGTTTGGAATCCTCAGCGTCACCTCCTTGGGGCCACCGTAGGCGGTCGCATTGGGCAACTGGCCGTCGACGTTCCATTCGTTGAACTTGAAACCGACCTCGTGTTTGCCATCGAAGGCGCGCCGTATCATCTCGCGGTCGGTGAACATCTTGATCTCGTACCTATTCGTGGCCAGCAGATTGTTGGCCGCCTGTTGCTCGAGCTGGTCCAAGCCGGCCACCAGTCGACCGCCGCCCGTTTCGCCATGATCACTCCGGCCCATCTGGGGCTGGTTTGGACTAACCACCAGCCGATCCCAGGACATGGCATCATCGGCGTCGCCATCGTCGGTCGGCCTCGCCGATATTCGCCGTAATGTCGACGACTTGTCGACTGTCGCCGACGTTTGCCGCCCACTTCTTGGCTTCCCTCCTGCTCCTCTTGTTTGTTGACAGAGCTGGAGCCGGGGGCTGTGGGCGCGACTCGTCAGCCAGTAGGTCGTTGAACGAGCCCCTCGAAGCTGGTTGTTGGACAGGTGCGGGCTGTGCACGGCAATGTCCAGTTGGGGCTCGAACCAGCGCCTGCTGTCACCCGCCGCTGGTCCTGGTCGACGTTCACCACCGTGAGATTGTTCACTGGTGGCGGCCGCTGCTCGGCCAACCTGTTCGGCTGGTCCACATGGAAGGTGCCACAGTAGAGCTGTCTGCTCCAGATGTCTGCTGTCCGGCTGCTGCTGCTGTGGAGATGAAGCTGCTGCAACAAACATTGTCCTGTCCATTGCCAGAAGTGGTGGCTTTGGGGTGCTGGCCACTGCTGGTCGTCTTGCCAGGTTGGCTGCTGGCTCAGGGCCCAACTCGACAAGGACTTTGTAGAAGCCTGGCCCGGTAGGCTCGCTGGACGTACTGCGAGGTATTCCGTCGCCTCTGGTGATGTCCGGGGCGAGCCGAGGCCGTCGTCGAGCATGTTGACGTTCTGCACGATGTTGCCCAGCTGGTCCTGCACCTCCATCCGGCCCTGGACCTCCACTGGCCGGCCGCGCACCTGCGCGCGAACACCTTCACTGTCTTGAGCTGCTGGTCAGTGGCCGTCGATTGATGGTGTGGTTGTTGTTCAGCGCCGGCGCTCGCTTCCGGTGGCCGGCGCCAAGTAGTAGGTCTGGATCCAACAGTTTGCGGTGACTGTGTCGCCGGCCGGGTTCACCTTGGCCAGAGCCCACTGCGCTCGTCTGCATGGGCTCCTCGGAGATGGCGCTCAACGTCCAGGTGCCCGCCAGTCGGCTGGTGGCGTTCAGCTGCTGCAGATGTTGCGGCTTCAAGTGGAAGGCAGCCTGGCTGAGCTGTGCACGATAGGGAAAGAAGGCCGGCTGCTGTTGCTGGTTGTTGTTGCCGTTGCCGTTGCCTGAGAAGCCACCTCCACCATCCGAGACAGGTACATCGCCCAGTGCGGCAGTGGTCTACGATTGCTGGAGGGGATGGCTCCAGCCCAGGTGGAAGTCTCGGTGAAGATGAGCTGGCCGCCGGGCGAGCGCAGCTTAAGCGACGAGCGGAGAACCTCTTGCCCAGTCGGGCCGCCTGGGGACTCGACTGTTTGGGGTCGATGAAGCCGACAAACAGTTCGTTCTGAATGGAGGCGTCCACCTCGAAGTGGTAGGTGAGCTTCGACGACTGATTGGAGGGTTGGTGGTGGACACTTGTTGTTGTTGTTGTTGCTGTTGCTGTTGGATGGGCCGCGAGTCGACTGTCTTGTGGTCGAGCAGCTGCATTGACTGCGTCTGGTCCCAGGAGTTGCCCTTAGAGATGTGGTCGAAGATCTGGTAGAACTGGACCAGAGTCGAGGCCAGCTTGGACGTCGCCGTTGGCGTCCAGGTGCTCCTTGACCAGGTGAATGTGGGCGCCGGTGAGTCGGCGGATGAGCAGCAACAGCCCAGGCGGCTGCGGATGATCTGTTCGCTGTCGAGCGAGTCGAGTACGATAAATCCGTCGCGGCTCTTCGTGTCGAACAGCATCGTTGATGGATAGATGATCAGATTCAGTCGGTTTGTTGTCCGCCTTGAATTGTGAGGCTCAATGAGCTCCTCGATGCGGTGCTCGTCCTCGACGAAGAAGGCCGCTCGTGATGACAATCAGGTCGGCGCCCAGGTCGTCGTACTGGCTGGCCGCTCGTGCCAGTAGCTGGTTGACCTCGGCGAGGAGCCGCGCCAGGCTGCAGGTGCGCCTTGATGATGCGCGCCTGCTGACCGAGGGTCGACTGGACGTCCAGGGCGCGCAGCTCGGCCTGCGAGTACATTTGGACTGTCTCGTCGTATGGGTCGATTGCCGGATTGAAGAGGGCGAACCGCGAGCTGAGACTGGCCGAGTCGAGCCGCTGGAACTGCTCGGCGCGCGCAGAATGCTGCCCGAAGACCACGGTGGCCACCTCGGAGTCGGCGATCAGGTCCAGCGCCAGGTATTTGTTGACGGCCGACTCGACGAGTGTATGGTCGAGCCGGCGCGACTGATTACAGGTGGCCAGTGTACTCGAAGCAGATGATCACCCTGGGCGGCATCTCCTGCAGGAACGAACTGAGCGGCGAGCAGTCGATTGAAGTTGGAGGGGGCTGTGTAGGTGGTTGGTTGGTTGGTCGATTGGGGTGGATTCAGGTTAGTTCGATGGGCCGATTGTCTGCTGTTGGAAGGTGATTTACTTGCTGGCAGCTAATTGAATTAAATCAATGCTCTTCTCCACTCTAATGATTGCAAATCATGCAAATGTTGCCTCCAATGCTCGTTCGACGTGCAAGCAAATCTAATTTGATTAAACTTTCATGTCGTCGTCGACCGTCGTCGTCCGCCTTAGTGCGCTAATGAGCTGAAACGGATTAGCCAAGCCAGTGGAGGGGCGCGGACGATGCTAATCTCCATCTGCGGTCACCTTCGACGGCTTTAAAACCTGACCGTCGCGGGGCTCGGACAAGGCCAGAGCAAAGCAGATTACTATTATTCATTCTAATTCTCGTCGTCGAGTCCGAATTCGAGTCTCCCCACCAATCCAATCCAACCCCGAAATGGTCGAGCAACTTCCCAAGGTGAAGCGCAGATGGACTTTTTAATCAAACTCAAGCGCACTCGAGCGACTGATTAGGTCGGGATTATTCAGAAAACTGGAAATAGTCTCGTATTTCTCCCCTCTCACCTGTCAGTGGGCCAACAAAACGTCTGTTTGCCAAGGAATGTGCATTCCAATTGCGCACAATTCTACTCTATCATGCTAATCATATTTGAAAGGCAACTCGCCGAGAGATGCAAAAGACTGGGCCACAACTTCACCGCAAACATTTCCAACTCATGCAAAACTCTTCGAGGGTTTGGCTTATCATCATAAAAAAGATGGCCGCCTGAAAGAGACACAAACAAGATAATTAAGATTTCAGGCGCAAGAAGATGACAAATATTTTGGCGGCGGACGGCGAGTTGGCCGGCGACCAACCAAAGACAATCTGTGGCTGTGTTTTGTTGCGGTCGGGCCGAGGCAAAGCAAACAAGATAAAGCTCGTCATTATTATCGTCGACAGATAAAATCAACGCATCAGATTCTCTTGGAGCCATCGAAAGATATGATCTGCTGGCCGACCCAGTCGGCCAGGTAAGAGGGTAGCCGGCAAGAAATTCCCGCCTCAGATGATAAAACAATGAGGCGCCATTTGCATGGGCCGAGAATCAATCATTGGCCGGCCGATGGCGCCGCTTATCTGCTCCTCTTCGGGTTCTTCTGCTTCTTTTCCGCTTCCGCCACTTTCAGGTCGATGCCAAGAATCAGACGAGTTCGGCGGTCGGCCAGCGCAAACAATCAGTTAGATGTAATTATTTCCCACCACCATCACTCCGAGTTTGCACTGCACGCAAATTCAATTCAATCGGCAAATAGTCGTTTGGACGACGAGAAGGAACGACGACGACCAAGAAGAATAAGAGGAAGAATACTGAAGAGAGTGAAGAATGAAGGTGCAAGTGAAGATCCGCCAAGACGCATCTGAGGAAATTCAACACCAAACTTCTTCCATCTATTTGGTCTCCTCCTTAGCCAGCAGTTCGATTCGCAGTTGACACGCAAACAGCTGATCATTGCCTCGCTTGTCTGGTCTGTTCAGCTCGACGTCAACAATTGAATTGCCAGCCTCCACCTGATTTGAATGGGCTGACGGAGTTGTGTTCCTCGACAGTTTGCGGAAGCTTTCCTCTCTTGCGGCCGCCAGTTGAAGGGACGACACGAACAATAAATAAAAGTCGACTTTAAATTATAATAATCCCATATATACTGTCGGCCGCCGATGGGCCAACAACGGACAACAGACGACGCGACACCCCAAAGCGAGTTTAACAAGCAAAATGTGGACCAAATTTGTCTGCCTCTTTGGCTGCTTTCAATTGGATTGGGCCGCACTCGATAAATTCAATTGGTTGTGTTGGTGTGTGAATTAGAGGCGACAGTTTGTTGTCTGGCGCCGATAAATAAGCATCGACCCGACAACAAACCGTCCGGAATTCACACGCCGGACACGAAACATCGACTGGACGGACGGACGGACGGAGGTGCAAATGGGCCGCCCTGAATGCATTGGGCGAGCGCGCATTGGAATCATAAATGTTTTGCCTGTCCATCAGCCGCCAACTGATGGGCAGCTGCTATTTGGGTCCACTACTACTCACCTGAACGAATGCGTCCTCCGAAAGTCGTCGCTGGCGAATGACGTCCAGGGCGCTCCTCTCTGACACAGTTTGTTCTGCTTGTTGGCCGCCCGTTCGTTATGCTCGAACCAGGCGCCCATTCTCCGGTTGGCTGCTGTTTTAATTGATTGTTCAAGTCGTTCATGCCGGCCGGCTGGAAGTTCTGGCCGCAGAAGTGCCACCTGACCTGATCGGCAGTCTGGCCGGCCAACTGGCGCCAGTTGAGCGGCGCCGCCACCGACGACAGTGGCGCCGACACATCCACGTGACTGAATGGGTCTGCGCTCATCAGATTGAACGAGGCGCCCGCCTTGAGGCTGCCGTGATTGGCCGCCGCCGTGGTGGGTGCCGTCCAAGTAGGGCAGACAGTAGGCGTTGTTGGGGCCGGCGGGCAGTCCCCTCGAGGGGCTCGTCTCGAATGGGCACTCGTTCCAGTTCTCGTCGAAGCCGCGCAGTTGGCTCGGCTGCGGCTGCGACTCGTCCAGCTGCCACTGGGCGGCCGCCGTCGAGCTGTTCCCGAGCCGACGCCCATCTGAGTGGTCCCGGCCGAGGGCGCCGCCACTGCCCCGCCCAGGCCGGGCAGCGACGTGAACGGCGGGTACATGAAGTCGGCCCGAAAGCCGGACTCCTTGAAGATCCCGAAGCGATGCGACGCGAACTCGCGCACGAGCTGGCGCCCCTTCAGGCGCACGTCCAGCGCGCCTGGCTGCTGGCGGCGCTCGTCTCCTCGAGGAACGAGATCGGCATGCGAATGTGGAGGCCCTGCGAGGTGGTCCCAGTTGTTTAGTTGTTTAGTTGTTTAGTTTGGGGTTCATTTGAGAGAAAGTTCCAGTTAGTTTGTTTGTTTTGGTTTCGCTCGTTTGTCTGACTGTCTGTCTGTCTGTCTGTCTGTCTGTCCGTCTGTTTGTTTGCTTGTGTCCTCCGATTTGCCTTGAATTTGATTATCAATCAAAGCGAGGTTGGCCCTCGTGAGTGCCTCTAATCAATCCGAGTCGGCCGGCGAGCGGGCGAAAGCGGAACTGAATCAGAAGAGGAAGCCAAACAAAAGTCACGTGTCTGTCGGCGGCTGCTGCGGTGGCGACGAAGAAGAAAGAAGAACGACGTAATTGCAGACCAACCGAGCGACGGTGAAGCAAGTTACAGTTTAAAAGTTTAAACGGACGGAGTAGGAGGACGCTGTTGTTGTTGTTTGCCACCAGAATTGCACGCAGCTCGGCCAAGACAGCCGCAAACAATCTCGACTGCCGCGGCGGCCGCCGGCAGTCGTGTCGTGATCGCCGAACGATCTTCTGAGGAAGTTGCGCCAGCTCCTTTGTTTTGTTCTCCGCTCGGCTCGGCTCGGCTCAATCAGCTCGGCACAAGCTCGGCACAGCTCGGCCGGTCAACAGTTTTAATTAATCAGCTCCGGCCGACGGCCGGGTCGTGCACTTCCAGTGGTTTTCGGCGTCCCCTCCATCGGCCGGCATCGATTTGAATGCTGTCGTTGATACTGATGTGGATGGGCGATTTTGCGGCGCTGAATTTATTGCCGCCAATGGGCCGAGGCGACGGACGAGAGCCGCCAATGAACAGAAATGATTTGTTTGCTCTCGAAAAAAACGTTTTAAGGTTTCATTCGGCGGTCGATACAAGCGGCGAAGTTTACCTGCAAACATTTCGGGTTACGAGGCCGACAATGCGCATCCTCAACTTACACCAAATAAGTTCTGCTCTCTTCTCTGCGTTCTTTCGCTTCTTCGTTAATAATAATTTGGCTGAAAATGTTGATTAACATTTGCGCCGTCGTCGTCGTCGTCGTCGTTGTTCTTCTCCTTCCAGTTGCGTTTGATTGGCGCCGTCCACTCCGCACAGGTGGCCGGCCAGAACAGCGCAACAACAACAACAGCAACAGTCCGGCGGCCTCACCTGACACTGAGGCAGTGGCTGCTTTAAACTTTGCCTGAGTAGTCGTCGTCTTGTTGTTCTTTCAAAGTTGGCCGATGGTTGACTTTTGGAAGTTCGCCAATCGGACTTTCAGTTTGTATCTCGACAACGACGACGACGTCATCCGCGGCCGATACGACCAGTTCAGGCCGCCAAAGTCGTGACTAAAACAAAATTAGCGAAGTAAATAAGCTTTACCTGTCCGGTTGAGTTCGGCTCGGCCAAGAAGATGTTGGACAACAACGGCAACAACAACAACAGCAACAACAACAACACAGCTGAGAATCATTCACGAGAAGAGAGCAAAAGTCGTGTTTGAGATGTTTGGCCAAGCGACTGTGCGTTCTGTTGCCTGTCTTCGAGCTCATCTCCAAAGTCGATTGATTTCAGAGGAGAAGAAGAAAAAACAGACAAACTTTTCACCTGGCTTTTCCTGTCCGACTGTCCAACTGGCCGACTGGCAGCGGCCGGACTTTGATTGGAAAAACGGCCGACTTTGGCGAGAGTTCACTTTCAAATTGAAATAATCCACAACAACAACAACAACAACAGAAACAACTACAACTACAACAAGGACGGCCACATTAAAGTGTCTCGCAACGGCCAATCATATGGCACACAGACACACAAAGAAACAATTTTCCATTCCCGCGAGGGCAGACGAGACGAAGAGGACAGACGAGAATTTATCATTATTATGTTTTTATTGTTTCGTAGCTTACGCAACTTAATAAGGACGAGCCGGCGCCGAACAATTTGACTGGACACGATTAAGATGAGACTGACAGGCGGCCGGGCGGAAGAGCTGAGGAAGAGGCCGGACGACATGAGGAGGAGAGTCTCATGTCGAAGTGGGCGGGGTACTGCGCTCGTAAAGTCTAAAAACTGGAGCGGAAAATGGGAAATAGAGAAGTAGAAAGATGGCAAATGGCAAATGGAATCTCTCGGCTGGCAGCTCTTGCGACAACAACATCAAATTGACACAAAACGGGGAAGGTCCACGTCAGCTAACTCAGCCGATAAATGAAATGTCGTCTCGCTCGTTTGCAACACTAAATTGAAACTCTTCTTCTTCCTGGAAAACTTTCTCTCTCTCTTCCATAAGATCATCATTTTCAGCTTTCTAAAACTCACCTTTTTGGCCACATTCGTCGTATTTGGACGGCGAATGGCGTCTCTTGTAGTTGGCGTCTGTTTGTTTGGCCGGTTGGAGGTGCATTTTGAATGGGGTTGGAGGAGAGTGGCGAAGTTGGTTAGTTTGTTGCAGTTTGCAATTTCATGAGTCTTCAGAGAGTACATTTACATGGACATTCGGCGCCAGCTCGCCAGGCAACCAATCAAATGGCCGCCAGCCATTAGCTGGTCCCTAACAGCAGCAACGGCAGCAGCAGCCACTGATTGGCCGGTAGAGACACATTCACAGGTTGCCCAATATCGGCGCAACAGACACACAAAAGGCCGCCCTTCAAGTTGGCCTCTTCTGACGAAGATTAATTCGGAGTTGTGACTCTGTCGATTTCCATTTCTCGCTTCCGGGCCGGCCGATGGCAGTGAAAGAAGAAGAACAACAACAACAACAGGTAGCCACTCGCGCCAGGCCCAACTCAGCAAGTGGCGATGTTTTGGCAACCATTGTTGTCGGCCTGCGAACAGACGCACAGACAGACACACGGACAGGAGAAGAATAATTACATTTGCCTGTAAATGATGATGAGCATTGGCAGAGTTAGCGAAGAAGTAGTGAAACATTTAATGTAAAATAAAATCAAAACTTTGGTCATTAAATGAACGAACGACGACGACGACGATGACGACGAAGAGAGTCGACTTTAATTGAAGTGGCTACGCTTTTTAACACGCAGCGATAGTCGTCGTCGTTGTTGTTGCCGCCAAATCAAAGTTTGCTTCTACTTGGCTATTTGGTTTGATAGAGCAGACGGACGGATGGACGGACAGACAGACGGACGGACGGACAGAACGGAGCTGCAGGTGAGGGAGAGAAATTAAATTAGTTGAGGCGAGTGGAAACATTTGGAAGTGTTGGAAATGAAAAGGGTATGTCTCGTCCAGCCTTTCGGCTTGGCTCCTCTGGCGGCGCGGCGACGATGGAAAAAGTCGAAGTTGTTGAAATAGTTTTGTGTTGATTGTTATTTGTTGTTGGCTGATGTTTATGTCGATCGTCGCAGTCTCGTCGTCGCTGCCGTCTTGGTCTTCTTCGTCATTAATTCAGGTGAACGCAATCGCAGGATTGCGGGCCGCAACTTTCGCCGGCCACCAGCAACAAGTTTCTGTTCACCTGCAAGCAGAGACGACGACGACGACGACGTTGACTTACTGCAAGACGGACTCGAATTCCTTTCGTGTCAGTTGCAATTAAAGTCGATTGAGGTCTTCTGCAGTCGACGGCAGCGGGCTGCAAACTCGGCGCCGTCGACGACTCGACCGAAAGTGGAGAATTCACATGAACACATCCATTTGCAGTCGACGACGTTGGGGGCGCGCAAATGATGTAACCTGAACGTTGTGATTCAGTTTTGTCATTGTTGTTCTCGTCGTCGTCGTCGTCGTCGCCACAAACACAAAAACACACTGCAAAACATAGTCCATCTGGCGCGCACATCCACGCAGCTCTCAGTATAATTAAGGCGACGCGCGAGACTAATTAGAGAGTGTAACCGAAAACTACAGAGATACATAAAACCATTGTCGTCCTTCTGTCTGTCTGTCTGTCTGTTTGTTTGTTTGTCTGGCGTTCACTTGGGTTGTTCAATTCTGTTCGACGATGTTTGATCATCGTTGTAGATCATCACATCTAACATCCTCTCATTTAACAACATAAAATAGACCACAAGGACACTTACCTTCAGGGCCGACGAGGATGTCGGCGTCGGCAGGAAGCGCAGCCGCCGGTTGGCCATGATGGGCGAGCCACGCAGCACATGCAGCACCTGGCCCCTCGAACTGGCGCCACTTGGGGATGAGGACGCGCACCTCCGGCCAGGTGCGCCCGCCCGGTGAGCGCCTCGTACAGGAGCTGCGGGCTCTGCTGGACGATGGACAGCCAGTGGTCGGGTGGGAGCCACTCGACGCGCCGGTCAAGCCGCGGATCGAAGGTGAACGTGAGGCCAGTGTAGGCGTTGCGCTCGGCGTCGAACTGCACCACCAGCTGGAGGGCCGCCGCTGCCACGTACTCGTGGTGGATTAGGCCGGCCGATTGCGGCGTTGTTGCGCTTGCTGGAGTTATTGGTTGTTGTGGGGTTGCTGTGGTTGTTGGGCTTGGGCTTGAAGCGGCAATGCGCCGGCCACGGGGAGGCTGAAGCGCAATTAATGCAGAGGTGTTGACTCGATCGATTGATTTGATGCTTGATTGATTCTGCTCGCCGACGACATATTGCAAAGTCGGCCTCTTTACATGTTGCTGTTGCTCATCTGTTTCGTCTCTTCTTAGTCATCTCTCGCTTGCATTCTTCTTCTTCATTAATGTGCAGATAATTCTATTTGGCAACCGAAGCTGATTAAATACTTGCTGGCTATACTTGCGGCTCCAATTGGATCATCTTCATGTTGACTTAATCAATCTCGCCTGGCTTGTGGACATCTTGAACGGACAATGCATGAGATGTGCTCTCGAGTTGAATTCGGTGGGTGATGCGTCTTCGTCGACGTCGAATGTGATTTTGTGACTCATCAAAGGGAACGAAAACCCATCGTCGTCGTGGTAAATCACTTATCATGTGTGTTGCGGCGCGCATGCATATGGTGTCAAGTCGAGGCCAGCGTCATCCTGAGCGAGCGGTGGCTCACTGCGATCCACTGGCAAAGCGCAGGAATTCCTTCAGCGATTTGCGTAAATCAATTTCGAGCCAATAAGAGCGCCGATTGGAGCCTACAAAGAAGATGATGTGACAACAACAGAGCAGAAGTCGGTGGGTTGGTTTGGAGGAGAAGAAAAATGATTTGTTTCCGATGCGAGGAGTTTAAAGTGCCTACCTGTCGTGCCGAACATGTCGTTGAGGATTAGGTCAGAAAGTGCTGAAACACTTTTGGCCAGCTTACGACCGACAAGGCGTTCCAGTCGGTTTTTCGCCAGCCGCCCGACCAACAGGTTGCCGATGGTCGTCGACGACTTTGAAGCGCCAGAAGTGGCCGCGCAGCCGCTCAGTGTCGGCTGATTTCCGTTATTGTTGTCATTACCTGTCGCCACCAAGTCGTTGTGTAGTCGACGCAGGCTCGTCACATCGATTTGTTCTCCGGCGGCGCTGCTGTTGCGCTGTGGATGATTGTCATCGACGACGGCCTCGTCCTTCTTGCTGGCCGCCGCCGCCGCAAAGTCTTCTCGCCTTACCTGGCGTCAAGAGGCTGGCCAATTTGCTTGTTATTCGCGCCACTCGATACGGTTGCTGGGTTCGGATGCAAATTCGGCGCCGCCGCTCGAGCGACTCTCGTCGTCTTTGGACGCCGACGCGGCAGGTGACTGCTGATGAAGTCCGACAGCCGCTGATCGATACTGTTGGCCGACGCAACGGCTACTGGCGACGGTGAAACAGGCGACATTGTGGTGCCTGTCGGGGATGTGGTCGGCAACGTCGTCGTCATCGTCGTCGTCGTGCTCGTCGTGGTGCGTTGCGTCACTGGAGGCGTCGGGTTCGTCTCTTTGTTGTTGTTGCTGCCTGTTTGGCGGTCGACGATGGACCGAACGGGGCGGCCGGCCGGAGAGTCGGCTGATTGAACGCGAGTCGGCCGGCGACAGCAACAGGTCGGCGCCTGGCTCGCTTCCGGTTGGCTGCTCATCGGCCACTGCTGGTGGCTGCCGGCGGGCCGGCTTCGAGCCGACTGCTCGTCCTGGTCGATGGCGGCGGCACCCAAGCTGGCAATGGAATCATAATGTTCAAAGTCGAAGAGCGGCCAGTTGCTGTGGTGGTGGTGGTTGTTGTTGTTGTTGTTGTAGTTGTCATTGTTTGCTTCCCGGTCTTGTTGTTTGCCATTCAATTCGAGCTGCTGTCGCTGGTGGTCGGTGGCCGCGGCTGCTTGTTGCTAGTGTTGCTGTTGATCTAAATCAGTTGGTTGTTGCTGTTGCTGCGGCTCCAATTGTTCACGTGAAAAACTAATTTGCTCGGCTTGTTGTTGTTGTTGTTGTTGTGCAATCATATTTCGATTGGCAGCGTCGGCGTCGTGGCTTGCATTAAGAAAGTGAAACAAAACTAGCAAACAGTTGATGTTATTTAGGGAGACAACAAATTGAACAATAATTGTTGTTCTCGTTTTCATTGTGGCCGCCATCGCTGCTGTGGTTTGTTCTGCTTTGAAGTTATTATTATTATTATTATTATTTATTATTTGTGATGCCTGAATTGTTGTAAGTTGCTGTCGGCTGCTGGTGTTTTACTCGCCAGCCACTTATTAACTTGATGCGGCTACTCTGCTTTTTCGGTGCTCCACTTATTGCTTCTAATTGCGCGATTGCACTCCCTTTCCGATTGACTTTCCGATGATGATGATGATTTACTCCGCTCTGGTCGCTTTGCGGTCCGTCTCGTTGAATTACTGTTGTCGTCAATTTTTCCGAATGATTCCTCGTGCCTTATGTGTGCTACATATCTTGCTGGCCAGCTCGTCGGTGGTGGCCATCTGCAGGCGAGCGACAGTCTCAGCACAGAGAGGGCCGAATGTATTTACTTGTAGGAGTGGACACAACCGTTGGCCGTCTTGTCAGTTGAGACCAATCAATGGAACAACAACGACAAGTCGCCCACTTGCCGCAGATGAGACTTGTTTGCCTCGAGCCAGGTCTTATCAGCGCGCCGTCTGTCTGTCTGTCTGTCTTTCCTTCAGCTTTCGGTCGGCAAGACCAACAAAATGGAAAAGTGAAATTAATTCCCTCTCGTCAGGAATTTGGACTTAATTTCAGTTAACCCGAACACCTCAGCACACCTCAGATCCAGCCAAACCAAGCCATTACCGTTAATCTTGGCCGGACTGAGGCTTGACAAAACTGGTCAGCCAGTGGCCACCTGAAGGAGCTTCGATGTGCACTCTTAAGTTGATTGCGAGGTGACACTGCAAAGGTGCAGCTCCCAACCACCAAATGTAAGATTTGTCTCGCCAACGATACGAAGCAGATTCATTCGTCGCTTTAACCGAGACGAGAAGAAGCCGACTTTATTTGCCCCTTTCTCGGCGACGCCGAGAATTCGCCGCACAATTGCGTCACATCTCCATCAACTAGTGAGCCCGCCAGGAAGCTTAGGCGAAAGTTTAATTTGATCGTCTGGCGAAGTTCGCGCCGCTGTTTGCAAGTGGCCGCCGACTGTTGGAGTTCACTCATTTCCACCCCAAACAACACTTCGGCCAACTTCGATTCCTCTTCCTTCGCATTAATTAAGCGTAACAACCAGCTTCACAACAAATACATCGTCAGCGAATGGATGGCCATAGTAGAGATCTAATTATTCGGCTAAAAAGTCATTTTCTTTGATACAAATCAAAGTTTCTCGGCGCAAATTTGCATTGGAAATACCGAAATTGGATTGTCAAACGAGAAAGCCGAAAAGGTCGTGATTTATGTTGCGCGCCCAGAAGGCCAGTCAGGGGGCAGGCAACAGGTGGCGATTGGCCGCCGACGGCTAATGTTTCCGGCGCTCGACAAACAGGCGAATTAATTCCATCGCCGTCGATCTGCAGTTGTTGTTGTTATTTGTTGTTGTATTTTTGATTACTTTGCAGGCGCCTCCAACAAATGCGGCTAATGATTGGCCGCCGAACAGAAGTTTCTGCTTCTCTCTTTCGTCTCGCCGGCCGCTCGGGTCATAAGTCTATTCACCAAGTCGCTCGCCGAGATTGCGGCTCCATCCGAAATTCACAAGTCGCCGAGTCGACTGGCCAATTCGACAGTTGGCTGGACGCGACGCGACAGCCAAAGGCTGCTGATTTATTGCCTTCTGCTCGTAAATTAACCTTAACTGGCGACTTGTTTCTAGTCGTCGTCGTCGTCGTCGTTTCTTGTCTCGCCTCTGCGCCAAGTAGCCGTCGTCATCGTCGTTTGTTGTCGTCTAATCCAACTGCTTATCTCCACTGGCCAAGTAATTTGGAATTTCTTTTCGCCGCCGCCGTCTTCGTCGCCGCAAATTATCATCCAAATCCGAGTGGTCTCCGGAAGCCGGAATTTAATCAAAGCCGGCGACAGGTCAATCAACCAGCCGTTCCTGTTTGCGTATCTGCCTCGCCGGCGTCTCCCCTCACTTGACTAGCCGCCTGTTTCGCAACAATGTCACCTGTTGCGTACGCCTCCACCTCCGCAGCCGCCACTTGTTCGCTGGCCATCCATCGCCCATTAGCCGGCTAATGGAACTGCTGCGCCTGGACGAGGGTGCGGAGAAATACACACACATGCAGCTGCACCATGCATCAGCTGGACTTCGAGTCTCTTTCTCTCTCTCTCTCTCTCTCTCTCTCTCTCTCTCTCTCTCTCTCTCTCTCTCTCTCTCTCTCTCTCTCTCTCCTCTCTCTCTCTCTCTCTCTCTCCTCTCTCTCTCTCTCTCTCTCTCTCTCTCTCTCTCTCTCTCTCTCTCTCTCTCTCTCTCTCTCTCTCTCTCTCTCTCTCTCTCTCTCTCTCTCTCTCTCTCTCTCTCTCTCTCTCTCTCTCTGTCTCTCTCTCTGTCTCACCTGCCGAGCAGGCAGTGTCTAGTCGATCTGGCTCACCAATTAGTTCGATTTCAGCTCAGACGCTGCAGCTAATTGATTGGAGTCGGCCCGTCGGAGTTTGCCTCCGAGGCCCAACCGAAGTAGAGGACGACGACGGCGAGCAACAACAACAACAAGTGGCCCGGATCGAGCGGGTCACTTACGAGACGATCAGAGGCTTTATTGTATTTGGATCCAGATTCAATGTTGTTTGCTATTGACTTTGCAGCAAATTAAGTTGGCCAACCTCGGCGTTCGAACCCAATTAAAGGCGCCAAAGTCTGAGTGTTCTCTCAGCCATGAGAACCCAGCCAGTCAGCCAGCCCAATTGCACAGACAGACAGACAGACAACTTTTGTGTGCCTCTGAAATCTGATTCATCTCGGCCGCGAATGCGCGCCATGCCGATAATATCTAAGCAAAAAGCAAACAAGTCGGCGCATGGCTTGAGTCCACCGAAATAAAACTGCCGAAATTATAGCAGCCAGAAATGCTCGAAACAGAGCAAAGAGCCTTGAACTTGCAGGCAAATCAACAAGTAGTGGCGGCAGAGAGACGCCGAATCAAAGTGATGCCGAGAAGTTTGTTTTAAGTGCCGACTTGTTGTTCCTATTTCTCCATTCAACTAATTTGCTTGTAATTAGCTTAGGAAAAACACACACAAACTGCTCGACTTGTCTTTGGTTCCCTTTCATTTGTTGCTCTAATTGGACGACATTGATTTCCTCCACTCGGCCAGCGCCATATGGCGACTTCTGCGCGGACTCAAACATGAGTCAATCCAGTCAATCCAATCCAATCCAATCCGATGCGAACCCAATTTCGAGTCCCAATCCAGATTCAGAAGCGAGACTAATTCAAATGGCCGTCGACGGCGAACGACAAAGGAAAGTCTGTAACGGCCAGATCCCAGAGGAACGCCGACTCGACCAATCCAACTCAGCTGACACCATCGACAGGTCGTCGCCGTAATAACCATAAATCGGTCGCGTTCCTGATGAGAGTGAAAGTTTGGGCGCGCGCCGACCGAAACGCGAGCGGAAAACTTATGTTGTTGCTCGTCAAAGAGAATGCGCTTTGATGGATTCGGCCGGGAAGAGCCACCTGTTGATTGGTCGTCCCAATGGGAACTCTTATGTTGCGGCCGATAACAGCAGTGAAATGGCAAATGTTGAAGCGGAAATCCTCTTCTCGGTGGACGACGCAATTAGCAGCGCGAACTGGCCGCCCGCCAGGTGGCGCGCCGGCCAACCATCCGTCAGATGGACGTCAAAACAGCATCTCCACTTGTTTGTTTGTCGCTCCGGCCACTCTCAACTGACCGCAGTTTGTTTGTGCAACCTCTTTGAGACTCCTCAGGTGGACGCGGCCATTCCGCAGCGCCAACCTGTTTGGATTGAGTCGAGCGACCAGCCACGCAACTAACTCAGCTGGACAGACCAACTCAATGTTTGCGTGCCGTCATTTTCAACTTCTAGCTCCTTTCGCGCCGGCGCCGACGAGTCCGACGAGGACGATGATGCCGATGGTGCCGAAGAGGAAAACTCAATCAGCATAATGTTTGAGCCGAGAATATCGCGGGTAATCTCGCGGACTGGCCAATCAATGAGTTCCACATGAGTGCCAGTCGACTGGCCAGTGCTTAGGCTGGCTCCAGTTGGATTACCTGGCGCCGCCAGTGGACGCGCAACACTCTGAGCGACTGGCGCAGTCTAATCCGTGGGCCATAAACAACAACCTGCTGGACGACGACCACAAGCGAAAACTAGACTCGGCACATGTCCACTTGATTTTGGCGACTTTGCGCGCCATTAACAGCAAATTTACGCCCAGTTCGGCCCAGGAAATCGGACGCAATGCAGGCCGCAGATCGGTTTCCGGCATCAGAATCCAATCATCTCCAGGTGACTTGTTTGGCGGTTAAGGCAAGACAAACAAACCAACAGAAAAGCGTGAAAGTGGATCTCATGCGCCATCTCAGCTGAGAGAAATCAATTCAATCGAACTCTTTGGCCGTCCCACTCGCTGCGGGCCGTCCGCCCGGATAGTCTCGACGGATTGCACCTGCGGCCGCTTCCGCCTGATCAATCAAACTCCGGCGGAGTAATTCCAATTGGAGGAGTCGTCTGACTTGACGTCTGCCCGTCTCTGTCGGATCCATGTTCGTTGGCCATCAACTTGGTTTGGTTGACCAACAGCCAGCGCCAAAGTGAACGGTTGCAACCGACAAGAGAGAGAGAGAGAGAGAGAGAGGAAAACCAACAGTTGGCAGCATCGACGACGGCCTCCATTTCCAAGGTTCAGCTGCAATTAAAACGCCAGCAAGGCGAACGCGACCATCAATTGAGCCATCAAACGGTGAGTGTAGCGCCGGCCGACGATGCGCGAGGCGGACCGGAGATTGCCGAATAACGCCGTTCGTTGCAAACACTCACTGCTTGGCAGGTGCAATATCATCATAATTATTGTTATTATCGCCGGCGCCGTCGCCGTTGCTGCAGGAATTGTTGTGTTTTGCCTTGCCATTAATTGAGCAAACAACAACAACTATTTGAAGAGAATCTCCTCAGAAGTGAGACTAAATGTTGTTGTTGTTGCTATTGGTTGTTGGTTGTTGCCTTTCTGGTTGGTAATTAAAAGTTGTTTTCGTTGTTTTCTCGTCGCGCGCGCGCTCGAGATTTGCCTCAACCAATTAAAGTCCTTTCCAGTAGGCCATTTCAGTTTAGGTGGAGGCCAACTTTGGCTCGATGCAAACCACAGTTCAGACTCACAACCGACACAATACTAATAGAATTGATTCTTCTGTCTATTTGCGTGAGTGTGTGTCTTCTTGGTGGAGACACGTCAAAATATTTCTCAGATGTTTGTGTGGCCGGCGAGAGGACAAGTCCGAGCGGAGAATCTCGTCAATTTGGCCAATAAAACTCGAGAGAAAAGTAATCAAATTTACGGGCATTCAGAGGCAAAGTTAGATCATTTGAGTGGTCGACGACGACGACGACGACGACCAAGCCAAGAAAGTAAAGCACAAACAAAAGTGGGCTCGTCTTGAAGATAAAATTCTCATCTTCTTCGGCCACTGGAATTGGATGTCCACTAATTTGATTTCTTTTCGTCACATCGTCCAAGTCGTACGGCTGCCAGTTCGGGGCAGATCTCATTTGATTGTCACTTGGCTTCCCACTACGAGCACATCTCTCTCTCTCCTCTATTCAACGTCCATCCATCTGTTCTCTCTCTCTCTCTCTCTCTCTTCGTGGGCTCCAAATTAATCAAATGGCCATAATGCTGGGCATAGCGTGCGAGAGGTCAAGCGGCCGGAGCTGCTCTAATTGGCTGCTCACCTGCGCCGATTGATTGCCTCCTGGCCGGTTGGGGGCGGACGCGAATTAATGAGCCTCTCGGCGCTCGTTAGACGACATTTCTCGGCCAGAAACCACTCGATGTGAACCAGACATTCATCTGGCGAGTCGGCCAGCAAACAAACAAACAAACAACGAGAGACTTGCAGACAAATTGGACGAGGAAGGCAGAGATAGGAGGAGCAGATTTTTGTGTTTTCCTTTCTTCTCTATCATGTTTTTGTATCTCTCGGCCGACGTCTTGGGGCCTTTCTCGTTTGCTTGGTTTGCTTGTTTGCTTGCGGCTGCCTCACGATCAGCGTCTCATTTTAATGTTCTAGCAAACACACGAGACCAGAGAGATCCGAATCGGAGATAACTCACGACTTTGGATTGTTTGGGCGGCTCTCCGCTTTGCGGAAGTGACGACAGCCCTCGACTCGCCCATATTGTTTCTCTCGTCGTCCCTTCTCAGGTGAGCCACACACTCGACGGCCGACGGAAACAAGAAATCTAACGGCAGCGAGTGTGTTTTGTAATTGTATTTCCAGGCAACTCTGCTTGCGGCCGTCCGCCAGTTGTGTGGCTCGACCGCATTGGCCGCAGCGCCATTTGATTTGAATGCAGTCGAGGTGGAATTGCAAATGCTTTTGACTCTCCACGACTTTAATTGTGTTATTGGCCATCGTCGTCGTGGTCGCCGTTCACCTGCCTGCATGCGGCCGCTGCGCAAGCAATTCAACAAAGCAAAGCCTCAGTCACTTATTCTGGTGGTCGAATGTCACCTGCGAAATGATTGATGAAGAAAATATTGAGTCTCGCACACAACAAACACGCATGGACCTCTATCGGCCACTTGTTGATGTTGTCGTTAGGGAATCCCTCGTTGTAGTGGCCCATTCTTTGCCGATAATATTTATTTATCGTCGCCCATTTTAAAGACGCGAGAAGAAAAGCCACAACAACAAACATAATTAAGGAGGCGCGAGACTTTCGCTGGAAATTCCGCGCGCAAACAGATTCCCTCGCTCTTTTTGAGGTCCAGACGAGAGAGCAAAACCAAACAACAGAACCGAATTGAAGAGAGTCGAATGCCGGCAGCCGCTTAGGTGGACCCAAAACCTGAGGCTCTCTCAGTCGGCGGGCGCCTCAAATTGGACTGCCAATTCGTCAGGTGAACAGAAGAATCTCCGTCTGTATTCGTTTTGACGGCCACCAGCCAGAAGATTAAGGCAGGAGATTTTCTCCAAATGCGCGTATTTTGATTGTATCATTGTTATTTCTCCTCTCCAATGGCTCTCTCAAGTGGACTGGCTCGACTCTTACAGACCCCAAACTGTAACTAAACTTTGCTTCCAGTGACTGCATGGCAACTGAAAGCGAACAAAGATAGCCATTCAAATAATACGACGACAACGACGGCGACGATGAAGAAGAAGAAGAAGCTAATCTGGAGCCCTCAACTGATCGAATGGCAACCTCAGCGGCAACAGTTGGCCTGTCAAATTTGATGGCCGCCGACTGATGCTCGTCGTGGCCGCCGACTTCTTCCTCATTTGGATTTGGCAGAAATTCAGGTAAACCACGTCGAGCAACTCGGCTAATCTTTTTGCTCCAAATCATACACATCGGCAACAACAACAACCACGACAACCAAAAAGCCCTCGGACAGCCAACCAAGAAAAGATTCTTATCCTTCAAATGAATGCTCTCGATTAGCCTTCCAATGTGACCAGAAGTGGAAGAATAATTTGTCAGTCGTTGGCAGTAATCAGAACTGCAGTCTGACATTGAAAAATACATAACATTCGCCGCGGCGGCCAGCTCATCGGGACATATGAAATGCAGAGATAACTATAAAGATAATGTCGATAATGGCGAACAATAAAACAGGCGAAACGCAGCATCCTAAAAGTAAACGGACACGACTCTGGCACGAGCGCGGCCGAGATGGAATAGGAAGAAGTTCGGGATGAACAGGAATTGAGTAAGTCGCTGAGGAAGTTGCGTCTTCCATCCTAAGCATTTGAAGGCAAAGATATCCTTCTCTCTTGTGGCGAGAAGGATATTCCTGCCAATCCAGTGTGATACAATACAATAGCGCACGAACAGTATCATCGTCATGATCATAATAATGTCGGCTCATTTAATGCCCGTTAATCAGAATGAGAATCAAGAAGTGGCTCGTTGCGCTGTATGTCCATCTCATGCTGTGTCACTTCTTCAAGTGACCGCACGAGATGGACGACCAACTCGCCAGGTAAACCATCGGCGGGTTGACTTTGGTCTTTCCGGCAAACAAGATACACCAGCAATTAGAATACTAATCGAACAATTTGATATCAAACCTACAGGAGACTGACACCGAATCTTGCTGTTCCTGGTGCGAGCTTCGCTGGCCTCTGGTGGTTCACAATCGAATCAAATTGAAGGATGGCCGCAGTAGTTTGCACGATGTCGTTGTTTATTGTGCAAAATCGTCGACGGCCTTCCTGATATTTTCGCGTGCCCGTTCTGACTATGTGAGCGAAGAGACAGTGTCGTTTGGACATGTTGCCCGTACGCGGCTTGTTTAGTTTTTTGGTTCTGGTTTGATTGGTCACTTCACAAGTAACACTAACCGCACGTTAGTCACCCGTAGCGCTGTAATCTAGCATATAACCATTTTCGAGGTCGCTGATAACGAATCTGCAAATGAGAAACCCATTTAAAATTCGTTTGCAGATATTAGCATTTGAAAATCTGATTTTCGACTTTCTGGTATAATTCATCCCCGACTCCAAAAATGCATAGAGGAGTATTCCATGTGTGAATTGTAGATCAAAGCATTCGATTGTTCTTCGTCGACGGCAGATAATGAATAGATTGAGTGAGTCCTTCAGGGGCGCAAATAAATGGGCGAAGCTGTTTCATTAGTGATGCGATAATATCGATCAACTCCTGAATCAGACACAAGCTACCAGGATATAAGCTTATCAGCTACAATTATCAGCTGCACAGCTCGTTCATAATGTTTGAGAAGCAACAGCGCTATCAGCAACAGGCATGGCCAATACATGCTAGACAAGCAAGTGAACGCCAGCGAGGAGAATTAGAAGGTGCTAACAATCTCACATATACATGATTGTAAGACTTTCACAGGCAGTTAGTTAAAAGTTATCATTCAATGAATAAACAACTCACAAGGTAACCTACCTTTTTAATGACACCGAGCAGCAAAGATCGACCCCTCCATCTAAGTAGTACTCTCCGACTTAATCACGAATCTGATATTATTTTTTCTCGCCTTTTGCCTAGCCCTGGTTTTTTGGAAATCGTTACTGAATATTTTTATAGTATCAGCACAATTCGAGAGCCGGTTCGATTCTAGTAGGACTTGCGAGAACTGTATTGCTCTCGATGTCACGATAACTATGATTCCGAGAACAGGAGCCGTTTATGAAATGCTTGAAACAAGCATGGCACCCGTCGTGGGAGCAAACTATATAATTCTCTGATTTAAATAGCCTTGAAAGAGGTCTGGACCTGAGAATAGTCACAGCCTATGCGCGCTCTTTTCACACCCCAACGGTCGCATGGGCACACTCGCCTTCTTTTTTTCGTCGGTCCAGTCGATAGTACAGAACTGACTCTGCACACTTCCGGCGCTTGTTGACGCTTCTCTACTGTTTTGTTATCCCGAAGTGGCTCGATGGGCGCTGCTCATTGGGTGCTCGGGCGTAGCCCAGAGGAGCGGGCCCATATTCGAGTTGAGCAGCGCCAACCTGAGGTCGATAACGAGCCCAGTTCCAGTGGCCTCTGGTTTCTTTCGGCCAGCAGCATTCGGCCCCCTTATAAAACCGACAACGATTCTAATAAGTACACATTATAGCACAACTTCTTTTTCACTAACACTAGTGTATCGTGTTTGCGATGATATCGAGACTTGACTATTTTATAACGTGACAAACATACTTTTATTTAATTATCTAATATGTGAGTGTCTTCTAGCTGTTAGCTAACAGCGTTTTATACTCGCGAACTCAGGCATTGCCTCTCTGTTTGTTTGTTTGCTGACGTTTCTAGCCACGCCGGATTGTGCCATGCACGCACGAGATAAGCTGATCATAGCTGTGGTGCGGCGTTATGGGCGAGCTAACAGCTCCCGCTAGCTGAGGAGCTAAAGTTGCGCGAAATTCGAAATCACCGCAACATATCGCATACTATTATATCGCCTTTCTTTCAACCTTATTTATATTCTCAGAATGTCAATCAACGATTTAGCCAATCCTTCTGTCCCTGAATACGATTCCGATGTCGAAATAATTCAACTTATTTCTAAAGATAATCAGGGCATTAAAGGTATTGATCGCAAGCCGGCGAAGTCCAGCAGCGACCGAGCCACGCAGACCAAAAGATTGGGAACCAGTGAACTGCATTTCATGCAGTATCACACCTAGACGATAGTTATTACTACCATGTACCCATATAGTACTTTGCGATATTTGTTGCCTAAAGGTGATCGATACTACTCAAAAATGCCCTATTGCCGCAATAAAATTGATGAATGTCAGAGAGTGGAGGTCCTCTAAATTTACGCACTTCGCGAGATTCAAACACTAATTACCGATTATGATATTAAACACTTCCCACATTTAAATTTACTATTGGTTATCTATTAGTGAAGTTTATTATATTGATGGTCCAAAATCCATAGAATTGGTTATATTGCTCATTGGTTTCATTTCACGCCAGTTTTAATAAATGAACTCAACCGAGAAATGTTCATTTTGACCGAGAAAGTGGACTCGAATGCTTATCGTTAAAAATTTACACACTGGCTACAGAGAACGACAATCTCAGGCTCGAAGGAACGATAAGCTCCAGGCATGAGAACGAAAAGCTCAATTCTGAGAAGAGGCAACTTATGCTTCAGCTATCTGAAGCCAAGGCCCGTATTAAGCCATTGGCAACAACAGTAATTCCAATTGTCGTCGCACCCGAGAATCGTGCCCTGTCTTACAGTCAGATCGTTGAAGTGTTTGATGTCGGCCAGTTGGTTCGGCGTGTTGCTGGTGCCGTAGAGATTGGCACTTTATATTTGAGATGGCTCCTGGCCGATGGATCAATCTGTATGAATACAGCTGGCCAGATTGGGAAGCCCCTGTTTTGGCTCCAACAAGATCACCCAATTTGAATGAAGACCTATTGATGTTTGGAGGTAAATATCTTGAGTTGGTGGTTTGATTCATAAGATAATATGATTTTTATTGTTCAAGCTTATGCGGCCGAGTTGGTGGCTGGCAAAATGACCCAGAACGTGGGCAACGTCGACGTCCGTCGTATCGGCTACTATAGTTATCCTTGTGGTGCCGGGTCGATGTCCACTTCGCTGATCCACAGATTAGCATCTTCCAAGCCTTGTTGGTGTGGTGGTAGCTCACAGATCAATGCCAACATCACCCCAGTTGATCAAAGAATCAGCAGCTGACAAATCCAGATCACCATCCGGCCAGTCTACTGGTGAGGGGCCGAGGTCGAGGTCCATGGGACCGGCCGGAAGGTCGCTCTTGTTGTTGCTTGATTCTCCATCGAGGATTTCTGCCGATGATGTGGCCTCACAAGTTCAATATTAAGAACAGTCTCAAAGCTGATACACCAATATCAATTTGTCAAAGACAGGAAACAATAACAAGTTGCCAACAAGTGTGCTTATTTCGTGAGGCCGTTGGGTCATCACAATACGCCAGTAGTCAGACTAGACCCGATATAGCACTAGCTGTAAATACAATCAGTAGGAAAGTTATAGAACCTGAAGAACTAGATTGGCAAATAGCAAAACATTGTTTCACATACCTCAGCAATACACCAAGATTAGGGAATTAGGTACATAGCAGATTGAAAAAATCACTACAGACTTGATTGGCTACTCGGATGCACTGATTTTGCGGGTGACCCAATAAACTACAAGATCAACAACCGGTTATGTGATCAAGTTTGCAGATGGTCCGATAGCCTTGAAGTCGAAACTGCAGAAAACGACTGTGACATCAACGACTGAGGCAGAATTTATTGCTATAACATCAGCCATGAAACTGATATTGAGCATCAGAAATATAGGGCAAAGAGCTCAAAAGTATTAAAAAGAGTTCCAACACCACTATATCCTGACAACAAAGGTGCAGTGCTGATCGCAAGGAAAGCAGCGCACAGCAGACACGACATGGGTGCTCACTTACATTTTTGCCAAGGAACAGCATCAATCAAACAGAGTTAAAGTGGAATATATTCGGGCGGAAAGACAAATAGCTGACATGGTAACAAAACCACTGACGAAAGAGAAATTTATCAAAAACAGAAATTTACTCATGTTTACACTCATGACTATATGCCTGATATCACAAACTTCCTCAGATAGAAACTGACATTGAGAAGTTCAAGATGTATCAACCCCGTCATATGGACCAAGACGGATAGTGTCAGTCACATTGGGCAAACAAACTTCAATATTGGCATCAATATCCCGAACTATTGCCTAATGATTGAGGATTCTATGTTGAATTATACCTCGCTCACACACATAATAACTTGGACACCTAAGACACAATATATTACATGATAGAACTTGTATTAACTTTAATTATATGTGTTACATTCAAATGCTCATAATCGACTGAATAAAAATTATATTGGTTATATTGCTCGTTAAATTTGCATAATAATGACTAATACTATACATATATCTAGAATGTTCGCTAGCGCACTGCAAACACTCATTTCTCGCTAATCACGCGCTGACTATACTGTTACTCTTATATTACAAACTAGCACTCACAAGGCTTCCAGACAAAGCCCATTGCACGAATAACTAGTTGCTACTAGTTTATTCTAGCTGATTTTATGACTAGTTGATGGCTCACAACCACAAACAACATCCTGATGTAGCGAATCTAGTTGGATATATGATGCCACATAATATCTCAACATTCTATCAAAGCATAAACAACAACTCAACTGCATGGAAAATCTTTAACACTATGGCACAAGATTGCTATAGGTACTGTAATCTATTGATACCACCGGCCGTTGGAAGATTACTTCAATTAAAAACCAACTTCAATTAAATAATACAAGAACAAAGAGAGGAATTAGAAGCACTTTCAGATTGACCATTGTGTAAATTAGCAAACATGACCACTACTTCTGGTACAGAAGAGAAAAGCACGTTACTCTGCCCCTCCCTCTCCATCACACGAAGGACACTATATTCAAGACTTGGACTATATTGTTTTCTAACTGACAAGTTGGGCACTTGTGGCGAATTGGCACATTGTTTTCCTGACATTTAAATGTGATATTTAGAGTCTCTTGAGTGCGCCGATGGTGATGATCATAGTGGTGGACAAACTTTGCTTCGACTGAATGACGATGGAGGGCGCTAATGGCTATTTGAGTGCACTCTCGAAATGTCGCGATAATTCAATGCTGGCTAGATTCAAGTTTATCATCCCGTCTCTGGTCTATTGTTTTGGTGGTTGTTTCAAGTCCAGCCATGCAGTTGGAGCCTGGGCGGCGACCATAGCGTTGAATCTGGAATTGAAAATCAAAACTGGTTGGTTGTGGTCCGAGGAGTCTCTGATTCTAATTTGTATGCTAATTCTGGCCCATTCGAGGTCGTCGTCCAGTTGACTGGATGGAGTTTATTTTCGCCCGAGATCAATTCCGAGCTTGCCAACTGGACTCGGATTTCGGCGGCAAACCAAGTGGCTTCTGGATGGACTCTCGCAAGCCAGCCGCCATGCACATTGGTCAGTCAACTGGTCGGCTATTCGCTAATTTGCTGTCCAATGTCAACTGTCATTCATGTCTTCTTAGTACGACCATGCCAGCAGCAGCAACAACAACAACAACAACAACAGAGACTTCATTCATTCATCGGCTTTGCTTGTCAGCGTCGTCCTCGCCGTCGCCGTGCCTTCAATTAAATAGGCGAGCCTAAACGAGTCTTTATATTAAGTAAACGTCATTTGCTTCTTGGCTTCGCCGGCGGAAGTGGGTGGGTGCAAACACTCGGCGAATGTCTTCTTGGTTGGTCGATCCACGAGACATGTACATGGTGCGAGTGAATGGCCGACGGGCGAGGACGACGAGTAGAGCAGACGGCGGCAGAACTTTGGCGCTGCCGCCACTACTGGCAAGACGATGGGCCGACAATGAGAGACAGCTGGTGGTGCAGAGGCGCACGAGGGCGCGAGCTCAGTCGAAGCCGAGAGGAGCCTAGCAACTGGACGGACTCGAATGGCCAACCAGTCAGGCGGCGGCTGAGAGGCTGCCCGGAAGTGAGGGCAAGCCAAGTGTTGGTTAAATTTCGTTTAGGCAAGACGTCCGTTTCACTAGCTCCCATGCCTCGTGAGTGAGTCAATATTGAAATACCAGGGCGTCCCGGTTAGGGGCCACCAACTGGCAAACAACAGAGACAACAAGAAGGACTGAGGAGTAAGATGAGCGAGATATGCATTATTTAGAGTTCGCTATCAAAGTAGCAAATCTGCGCTGCAATTGGCCGGCCCAATAAAAATGTTGGCCACTTGTTTGGATGGGAATCAAGGGAAGGCTGGCCCCCATTTGGTTGGCGCGCCTCCGGCATCTGGATAACGCCAGTGTACCTGCATCGTCATCATCGTCCTCGTAGATGGTTCCTATTTCTGTCGGCCGTCTGTCTGTTGACGGCGGGCGACGGCGGCACTTACGGCGACACGCAAGTTTCATTTACTTGCTGGTGACCCAAAGTCGGCCAGACGACATTGTAAAGGCGCCCACATCTTTACAGCCACGCCGGCCCTAAACGTCCAGGTGGTTGTGTGAGTGTTCCGGCCATCCGCCGTGTGGACAATCCGAGGGCCGATCCAAGCGAATGGAAATAAGATGAGCGAAATGTTTTGACAGCAGCGAGCAACAAATTGAGTTGTTTTCTTCTCGCATTTGCATGAATCAATCAAGACGAGAAGAGAGACGAGCACTCATCTCCGGCTGATGTCGTTGTCTCCAGTCGTTGCGTAACAACTTTCACTGTCTACCTTCGGCGATTCATGCGACTCAGTGAGATTGAACTTTAAGTGAGCGATGGAAAACAATTTCAAGGCAGCCAATTCGCTTGTTCCCAACGGCTGTTGTGTGTTGACGTTTGCCGTTCACTTTGTTGCTCACTTTAAATGATTTAATGAATGCAAATCTCTTTGGGCGCCCCTGAAAGTGTGGCCTCATAACATTCAATTGAATAAGAGTCTAAGTCTTGGCCGTCGTCGTGGCCGTTGTTGTTGTTGTTGGCGTCGCCGTCGCCATCGTCTTTGGTGTTGGCTTAGTTGTTGTTTGTTATGTGTAAATTGTCGGCCAGTTGAATTGGGATTTCAACTTGGCGGCTTAGCGCGAAACGATACGATACGACGGCATAGGAAACAAAACAAATCTGTTCATCTAGCGACTTTGCGTCTCGTACATCGCTAGATGCGGCAAACTAAACTAAACTAAACAACTCGCCTTCTTCTGGCAAATCCGACAGGCACTTTTTCGCCTCCTTTGAGCCACTCAAATGGCTTGCCATATGCAAATTGTGTCTCTCCTCTGGCCGCCACTGCCACCGCCGTCGCCGCCATTGCTATTTCCATTGCCGTTGCTCAGATCATTTATCTTGATTTCTATTTAACTCTCCTGTATCTGTCTTTGTCAGCCAGTCTGTCTGTCTGCCTGTCTTCCCAATACGACTAACTCGCTTTCGTCTGGAGTCAGTGGATTTGGTCATGCATCGCCGCCGCCAGTTCCAATTCAAACTTTGTAATCCTCTTGTAGATTGTCGTCACTTCGTCAATACAAGTAAGTAAAAATTGTGGTTGTTGTTGAAATTTGTCGACGCCATGTTTTGTCTCGCCAGCCCTTTTGGCATGCCCATCGCCGCGGCCGCCTCTGGCCACACGCATAGGGATAGATCACTCTAAAGCTCAGGGGCCAAAATTGAAAAAGTAGTAAAAAGTTTAATTAACTGAATGAGGGGCGAAAAGCGATGGGCCCGAAGTGGCCCTCCACTGTTGGTGATGGAGAGCGAGGCCAGTTTATGGGTTCAAAGTGGCGCGTCGACTCGCCCACTGGACGACCATATAAATAATGTAATTAAATCGGACACGAGACGCCGAATCATTTGGCTGCACTGTGTGTGTTTGGGCTGGAGAAGGAAGTGGACGTAATTGCAATAAAGTCGTCATAGTCGGCCGCCAATTGTTTGGCGGCTATGTTTTGAGCGGGCGCCATCCAATCAAATTGCGCAGACTCGCGCGCGAACAAGACGACAGAGGCGGAGCACGCCGCCAGTAAAAAGCGCCAGTGGGCGACGTCGACTCGGCTGGGCCCAATTCACGTGCGTGCACACAATTTCGCAGAGATAGAAATTAAACGCAGGTTGCACCTCAGGCCAGCCACCACGACGACAAATACTCGAGAAGAAGAGGCAGACGAGAGAGACGAGACGAGACGAAGGAAGAACAAAACAAATTAAATGATATTCAACTACTTGTAATGGAAGTCGCAGAGACATTTAACTGATTGATTGATTGGGCAACTCAGCGGATGAGGTTAATTAGGGACATCAATCAGGTGAGGGAATGAAGTGGAATGGAATGAAATGACGACCAGCAAGAGCAAGAGAATTCAATCTGTCGACTGGCTGTACATCAAATCCATCCATCATGCGCAAGTTGTCTTACAGGCTGCAAAGACAAAACAAACGAGCAACCAACAAACAAAAGAGGAAGAGAAGAGTTTGAGAAGACGACGACGACTCGATCATTGGCAGCACAGCCGTAAAATGGGCGCCCGATGGGCTAATTCAATTTTGCGGCCGGCGGCAATTGAGAAAACTTGTGGCGACGGCCTCCATCTCAGTCCTCTTTCTTCTGGTTGTCTTGTCCTCCAATTTGACTAGATCAATTTCATGCCAACCACAACAAGAAAACAACAACAGCAACCACCAAAAGCGCAGCAAGTGCAATTTAATCAAACACAAGACCTCGCCGTGGACGGGCGCCGAAAGCGAGCGACGCCACCATACAAGGTGCAGGTAAGTTTTGGGCCCATCAATTTGATTAAAAATGGGCCCGACGGCCTCGAGCGGAAGTCGACTTCCTCCATTTTGGAATCAAAAGTCGGCCGAACTGGAGGCAACGACAACAGCCCACAGTGGCCGAGTGGAGCCTTTCAATTGATTGGCCCTGCGTCTGTTGTCGGCATCCACAGTCAACGCCGCCGCCGCCGCCGCCTCCACCGCAAGGATGGCGCCCGGTTTGTTCATTTCCGTCGCGGCTGGTGCGCCTGAAGAGACGACAAAAGTGTTGGGGGAGACATTCGTAACGGTTAAGTTGATTTTAAATTGGCAGCCGAGTGGCGGCGAAGATAGTTGGCTGGCCGGTATCGGCCGGCGACCGACACAAAGGCGGCCATATTTGTGTGGCTGCGCGAGCGTGTCTCTGTCCGGCCGTGCTAATGATTTATGGTCGCCGAGGCCGGCCACCAGGAGAGCCACTTCGCTCTGGAGCCATCGGCGAGGATTTCAAAGTATTGGCAAGTTAAGCGGAGCCAACGAGCAAGCGAGAGAAAGATAGAAGTCGAAAGTTTCTCATTTGTTTGCGATTATCTCCTCCTTTCCATGTCTTGGCCGCCGTCGTCGTCGTCGTCTGTAGGACAGCCGACGTCATTTACTTATACCTCAAATGCTTGCCTTCTGGCTTCTGGTGCGACTGCCGGAAGTGGCGGCGAGGCCATGAAATGTTACAACAACAGCGCGAGAGAGAACAACTTGGGAGCAAGACTTTTGTCTGCCTTCATGAGACATGGCATTAAGCATCAAGTGAGTCGAAATAGTAGTTGTGCGTTGTCGTTGTCGCTGGCCTCGACTTCATGGACTCGGACGGCGCCGATGTTTGCCGCCGCCGCCGCCGCCGTTGCCACCCAAAATTGGCTGCCACCAGCGACTGGAGGGCGCGCCGGTGCGCATGATTTGCGTCCCGATATTTATTTCTATTTGTTTTTAAACATAAATATCTTCGTTCCAGGCCAGCGCCAGCTCGAACAAGTGGCAGTGAAGGCAAAGAGTTAAAGTCGTTAGCGGCAGCAACTCAGGCGACTGCCAGCCAGGCAGCCAGGCATAGTTTTATTAAAACATTTCCAGCTCTCATTGATCATCTTCGATGTGTTTGTTTAATGTTATTTATTACTCTGGCCGGCGGTTGGCGCAATTCCGCCTCGGCCCGCCCAAATCGAGCCGACGAACATTAATCGAGCGCCCACTTTTAAGTTCTCCTGCGCGAGTCTTGCCAGATGAAAGTGTTGTCGGCCCGTCGATGGGCTGGTTTAATTTAAGCCAACACAAAGGACAGGAAGGAGGCGGAGGGGTGAATCGCTTTCGACACTTTACTTTCGAGTTGCCGCCCACTTTTGGCCCCTCGTCGCGCCTCCAACAGGCAGCCAACAGACAATGGCATCTCGTCGGACGCACTTCGAAGAGCTAAAGACATGTTTTTCATCTTTGGCGTGGATGTTAAGTAATGAGAACAAACTCGAGCATCCAATAGGTAAGAGTTTATCAATTCCAACGACGACGACGACGACGACGACGACGACGACAGCCGCAAGCAACTCAATTCCGCTGGAGGCCATTCAGTTCATCCGGATGGGATGCTCGAGATGTCAGTGCCTTCTTCGCCCCCAACCAACCAGCGACAGCGACAACAACTACAACAACAACTAGAACCACCTGCAGGCCCGCCGAGTCTCCGCTGGAGGTGCCAGAATAAATAGGCGCCCCTCCGGCTGGTGATCGATGGATTGTTGTGGGCCCTGGCGATGGGCTGTTCGTCTTGTTTCTCGGCCAGTCTCGAGGTACCGCCAGGAGCCTTCAAACAAATCAATTGGCGGCCGCAGGACAGAGAGCCGTCCGAGACTGGCTGGGAGCTCGACAGGTGCCTCGACAGGTGAAAGAGAACTTAATTCTCTGGCATTGCGACTGGCCCACTGGCGCTGCCTATTTGCCTGTTCTTCGCCTAGTCTCGTCTTTCGGCGCGCCCAAACAGACAGGCTCGTCTGAGCTATTCTTTTCTCGACCGACTGGCGGCTGCCAGCACACCAACAGACTCGCCTGGCCTCTGATTGGCCGGCCTAATCTCTTGGCTGGCCAGATACTGCACACTCGCCCACTCGTATGATATCATTTCCGTGTTGTTGTTGTTGTTGTTTTCTTGATGCTGATTCATCCGAAATGAATGCAAGCCGAATGAGTCTGTCCGACTGGAAGTCATCCAACAATGACAGGTCCGGCGGGCGGCCAGCCACTGCCAATTCAGTTTCCTGCGATGAACTTCAACTCGGCCCGTGGAGAGCGAGACGAGTCGAGTTACATGGCTGGAATCTTGGCATAACAAACATGCCTGTCAAGTGTTTCAGGTTTGCGCCAGTCAGACGGAGAGGCGCGAAATGAGAAGGCGCCTTGACAGCCGGCCGGAGAACAACGAAGATGTTTGCGACGCCTAATTGTCGTGTCTATCGTAATTCGAGTTTTTGACTGGCAGCAGCAGCGACGACGACGGGAAATACCAACAACAATGTAGGTGCGATTGATGCGACACTAGACAACAGGTAACGATTAGCCAACGGGCGCCCTCTCGAGCGATGAGGCCAGTTCGCGGGCCCGTTGAAAGCGGGCGGCGACATTCAGGGAGAGCGAGAAGGGCGGCTAAAACATTGCATCTTCTCGAGAGGACAAACAAACGAGGAAGAAGTCTCGAGGCCCGCAGGTGGAGGTGCACAACCTGCAAATGGCGCCCCGTAACTGTACCTTTACCTGTACCTGGCCCGGCAATGGGGCCCAACGGGCGGACAGCCGGCCACGGAGGGGAACGAAAATATGACGGCCGGCTCCTCTGCTCGACAGGTACAGGTAGAGGCGGCTCGTTATGTGTGCCGGCTGACAATTTGCATTCTCTGCTCTGTCTTTGGCGCTCGTTTAGGATTGCAGGCCTTAGCTGGAGCCGCCTGCGAGCCACCTGGCCGACTGCTCTTTCGGCTCCCCACTGGCAAACCCGGCCGACCTTGCAATTTGATCAGCAGTTTCGATTTCGCTCCACAATCGGCGGGCGCCCCGTACGCGCCCTCGGAGATTACATAAACTGTCTCCTTCTCGTGTCCAGGCGCAATTTCGGACCTGCTGGCCGTTTTTAACTTTAAAGCCTGGAATAAATGTTTTCGCGCGCCTGGCGCAAACGACGTTCTGACCAGCCAGCCGGCCAGCTGAGGCCCGCCTCCTCTGGCCGACCAAACAAACACTCAAAGGTGAGAGGGCCAGGGTGGTTGTTGTTGTTATTGTTGTCGTCGTCGTTGCTGTTGCTGTTGTTGGTGGTGTTCAAGTTGGGTTGAAGTTGTTCTTCTGCTCTAATGGACTGGCCGGCGGACGCTGCTGGCCAGCATCAACAGCATCCACAGCATCACTGGCCGCTTCGAAGGCCACCCAAAAGAGGCCCAGTGCGGCCAGCCAGACAAGCAAATAATGATTCTTCCGCTTGGTGGTCGGCGCTCTTTGTTTTAATTTTTGCGCGCCCGACGGCCCAAATCTGTTGGCTGGCCGCGCCTTCCGAGTGGCGTGTCGGTGCGAGCTGTCGAACAGCCGGAGAACATAATCATCAATGAAACGGGCATATTTAGTTTCGCCCGACGTCGAAACAAACTTCCGGCGCCTCTGATGGGCTCGTCGGAGTTGATGTTCGCGGCGGCGGCGGCGTAGGCGTCGACCAGAGCAAATTGGAGCCACGAGAACTCTCTTCGACTTGATTATTATAGCGAGCGCCGATTGTGTAATGGCCATTTAATGGACTGGCAGGTCAGCCGGTGCGACAACGACGACAACGACGACAACGACGACGACGACGACGAACGCCAATAACAACTACAACAACGATGGGCGACATGTTGATTAAATTCATATTAGTCTCGAAATAGCTCTCATCGACAGATTCCGCGGAAGCCATCAAGTCTCAGCTGACTTGGCTCTGCTCGAGTCGCTTAGCGCGCCCTCTGTTCGCTTTCTTCTGATTGAAAATTGATGATCCAAGCTAATGACACAGTAAATTAATGTGGCCACTGTTTTTACACCCAAAAATTAGCAGGTTCACGCGCACAAGACACCACTGGACGGACGACAATGAAGCCAGAGACAACAACTACGACAATTGCAAAGGGACACCTCCAAATGGTTCCAATGGCGGCCACTACGAAGATGATTTATGAGTCGGCAGCAGCGGTGCCGCGGCCGACGCCACTTTCCGGCCGCGCTCTGATTGATTTGGATTACAATATCAATCATCGCATTGGCATCGGCGCGCGGCGAGGGCGAGGCGGCGGCGATGGCGCCGCCAGTGAGAGGTCGGCAGGCGGGCACAGTCGGACAGTTGACAGACGGCGGCGAGGCGGCGGCGGCGGGCGGCCGGCCTACAGTTGAGTGCGGCGTCTGATCGATCGACGGCGGCGGTGGCGGCTGGAGGCTCCAAACTCGGAGGCCGACGAGGAAGTCGAGCTGGAAATGAGAGAAACAACGAAGAACAGTAAATAACATTGGGGACATGATTTCCAAATGACAGCAGCAACGACAACCTCTGCCAGTGGTAGAAACAACAACCACATGGACGACAACAACAACATCGACGGAGCCTTTCAAATGTCGCCTCGAGAAGGACCTCTACTTGGACTTGGAGGAATACGGAGCACTACACTTGCGCCTCCTGCTGCAAGTAAGTAAGACGCCCATTGCGGCGGCGGCCAATCCCCATTAAAGTGCAACCTTGAACGGGCAGCCATTCCGGCGGCCAGATGATAACTGCCGCCGCGGATCTGCATAAAAAGTCATAAAATTGACAAGTCGAACGCGGGAAGTGGAAGTGGACCTCCGCCGCCACCGTCTGCGAGACGTATCGATTGTTGGCCATCGCAATGAACAGCCTCGGGCCAGAGCCGAGCCGAGACGGGCAACATTCAATCAAATATGACAAAGAGGCGCGCCGAGGCCGCTCGAGGCCGCTCCCAGAGACTGCTTATTTTTCCTGTTTCGCCTCTCCAAGCGAACCAGTTTGTTCGAGTGGCCCTTTGTTTGCTTCATTCTGAGTCGTTCTCAGTTGTTGTTGTTGTCTCATTCCGAGACGAGCCGAGATTCGTTGATGTTGAGATAATTGCCGGATCAGCCAGCGGACGAGGACGACCAATTTGCTCGCATGGGAAGAGTCGCGAACGCCGCGCTAGACGTCGAGCCGACCCTTCTGGCTCAACTCTGATTCGTCGTGGGCGGCACGAGACACACCGAAGCAGCGGCCAACTGTTAGAGGATCCACGTAAAAGACTGGCTCTAAGCAAACGCCACAGACGACGACGACGACGACCCGACGACTACGACAATGGAAAAGAACATTAATATCAGCATTAAGTAAACTTTGCAGTTTCTCTTGTCCTCCATCTCAGGCGCCCTTTTCGGTTGCGTCGATGGCAAATGGCAGAGACGACGGCAGTGGCGGGTGTGGCGGCGGCGGTGGCCAATACGCGGTACATGTAAAACCCTCAACTTGATGGCTTTGCAAGTAAATTGGCTGAATGTCATTGTTGTCGTCTTGAGCCGGCGCCCGGCGATAGAGTCAACTTTGAATGGCTTTCGCTTGGTTGGCTTTATAATTACTGGATTTGTTTGTTTAATATCATTATTGGGTCTCGTCTCCAGTTTAGTTGAGTTGGTTGGCTGGCAGCGGCTGCGAAGACGACAACAACAGCCGAAGATTACTTTAATTGGCGCAGACACTCTCGAGGCGGCCGTCGACGTTGGCCGGCTGCATCTGAGGCAGCTCAGTGGGGCCGTCTGAGGTGCCCGCGACGAGTAGATTATACGTTCGGAATGCCTGTGGACGAGTGGCATTGGCGGCCAGTCGTGGCGACGGCGCAGAGATTGTCATTAATTTGCTTTTGGGTGCGGGCAGAGCGCGAGGCTGACGAACAAACTAACAGGCAGGCAGGCAGGCAGACAGACAGACAGACAGACAGACAGACAGACAGACAGACAGACAGACAGACAGACAGACAGACAGACAGTCAGACGGTCAGAGAGGACGCAAATAGAGATAATCTGAATGCTCAACAGTTGGCGCCAAAGTTTGAGCGCCAGCAGTGCTCGTCGCCGTCACCGCCGAGACAGTTAAATGAATCTCCGACTTGAGTAAACTGGCGCCGGCCGACAATTACGTTTGATGTTGACGTTGTCATCATTCAAACACTTGAATTGCATCACTCCGGGCGGCCTATCTCCATGTCTCTGCGCGAGATTAGGCGGCTCCAAAAGTTGAACGAGTCACTCTGGGCGCCACTCGGCAGCTTATCTTTGGTCGGCGCCCACCAGCCAAGTCGACCAGTCAGAACGAAGCCATCGACGACGACGACGACGACGACAAAACCAAGGCAAGTCCAAGACAAGCAACCAAAGTGGAGAGTGCATTTGTTGTGTCGAACTCGACTCTGCTCTGATGATAATAATAAGCTAAAGGCTCCCACTGGCGACTCTGTTAATGTTGTCCGAGATTAGCTGGATTGTTAGCGGGCCTTCTCTCACAAAACCGACTGGCTGACTGGCTGACTTCCAAACATCGTGCGGCCGCCAAACATCGCATCTCATTTGGGTAGACTTTGTTGATAATAATTCATACAAATAATTGAATTGACTTGGCATACCAAGTCACTTGACGTGTCTTGTCTGTTTGTTCACCTGAATAATCTTTGCCAATTGAAGCCAGGCGAGCGAATGGGCGTGCGAGCAAGCATCGGCCAGGAGTGGAATGAAAGGCAAACAAGCGGAACGGAGCTGAAGGACGACATGTGGAACTGAGCCGGCCGACAGTTCGCCTCGCCTCGCCTCTCGACGACTACAACCGCCCAATGAAATGACATGAAATGCCGGCCGAGGAGGAGGAGGAGGAGAGGCCCAAAGCGAAACTCAACACTTCATGCAAATTAAATTCAACTAACCAGAAATGTCTAGCCGTCGCCGCCCAGCCGCGTATGACCTCGCAATGTTAAATGATGACGACGGCTCGGCCTCTCGACGGGCGCCAACAACATTGCATTCGCCGACATGTTGCGGCCGGCGAGAGGCGCCTCTCGTCGTGTTATCTGGCCGCCAAGAGCCTCCAGAGCCTCCAGAGCCTCCAGACCAGAGCCGGACAGGTGCACCCAAGGGGGAGAATGGAGCCCGTCCGTGGGCTCGTTCGGCATGTTTGTGCCACCTCAAATGGGCGAGCGGCCAGGTGCACGCCCGCACCAACCTGCAGCAGGGGACGAGCCGGCACGGAGTAACATTCACTTAAATGCAAGTTAAATGGCCGAAACTCAATTGTCGTGGCGCCTCTCGCCATGAATACACGACCTCAGTGGCCAGCAGGGGCTGGCGGCGGCCGGTGAGTGGCGGCGGCAGGCCAACAAGAAGGAGAAACGAATTTTATTTTGTTATTTTAGTTTGTTGCGTTCCAGTGGCTGCTGGAAAGCTGCCTTGGGAGGCCAACTTGTTAGTGCAGTCCCTACGCCTAATGTTTTGCTCGCATTCGGTTTGATGTTACAAGCCGAGCGTCGTCGCCCGAAAGGCAAAATAAAACAAACGACGTCGAGCCTGACAACCTCGGCGACAGCCACGTTGTTGTTGTTGAATCACCAAACAAAAGATTCCACCGGCTTAGCCCTAAACAAACGAGCAGCCACGACGTGATATGTTGTAACTGTTTGGGCGTGTGAATCACGTAAATTCAATATGTTTCCAGGTCCGGCCAGAGTCTTCCAGTTTGGTGTGTGATTGTGTGGACGTTCCATATGTATGCGATTATCCTCGTGAGTGGTTGGCGCGCCTGTTTATTTGCTGCGTAAATTGACTTCTCGGACGAGAGCCAAGCGGGGCGGCCGGTGGCGCCACCGCCAGTGCCAGCGCCAATCAATCGACGGAAGATGGACTCGTTGCAGTTGTTATCATTCATTAGCTGGCCTCTCGTTCACTTTATTGGCTGCTAATTAGTGCCCCTCAATCAAACTCTAACCTTTCCGTGATGCCAATCCAATCCAATTCAATTCGACTTGCAGTCAGTTTCGCGCGACTCCTTCAAGAGGAAGCTACTCTACAACAAAAGAGGCGCGCCTTTGGCTCTACGACAGCCAGGCCAATCGGACGCGCTGCTCCCGAACGAGACGGAGGCCATCCGGCGCACCTTCCAGGACGAGGGCCGCCACTACGACGAAGTGGCGGGCCTGCGCTGTCGGACGGCCCTCGAGTGCTGCCGAACCAATGCCGGCCAGCTGAGCCGCCAGACGAACCCCCTCGGCCAGCTGGTGGACGGGTAACCTCAGGACCGGATGCCCCGGCACCTGGGACGGGCTAGCCTGTTAGCCCAGCTCACCTGGCGGCCAACTGGCCTGCGCGACTGTCCGAGGCACGTCTACTTCTGTTGTCCTTCGAGCCCGCCTGCACTGGCCACGTCTCCCAAGCAGTGCTTCTCCAATGGCAGCTGGTTCATCAAGAACAACCACGAATGGTCCGACTACGGTCACTGTGTGCCAATGGCGGTGAGTGAAGAGCGCCCCACGGCTGGCCACTGTAACTCTAACTGACCTCACACTAACTAATTAATTGCAACAAACTGATTGATTTACTCTCGACCAACCCGACAGATCTACGTCAGGCGAATGCTGTTCTCCGTCAGCTGGCATCATCTCCCGTCATGGTGATCACGCCCGCCCTCCTCACCCATTAACAAGTTCCCCGGCCGCGGAGGCAACAAGCGCGTCAAGATCCTCAGGAATCTCCTCTTCTGGTTGCTCATTTCCAGTTGCATCAAGCGGCAAAGAACTCCGGGCATTGTGAGCGGCTTGACCTTAGAGGCCGGAAGAACTAAAACAAGTGGCCTGGCAGTGGCGCTGAGTGACGATAATCTAATCAAGTCCAGTGGCCAAAGCTTGGCCACGTCGACATATCATCCCGTCGAATCAAAACAGCTCACCAACCACTGGCCGCTTGAGGCGCGTCCGCTGGCTGGATGTGGCCAGACCGACCTCCGGCCAGAAGTGATAAACAAACCCGAGCAACAGACAGACTCGCCGCCCGACGACGACGACGATGACAAGAACAGCCAAAGACCAACTCAATTAAAGTGATACGAACAACAACCCGAGAGAAAATGGCCATGCAACAAACGAGGACAGCAACAACAACAACAACATATTTTAATGACAGCTCCCATCAATATACTCCTCAAAGGAATAAATCCGAAATGCGAATGACGACAGGTTTTGGAAACGATCAAACAAGTGGAAACGAAAGTTTAATTAGGTCATCGGCGAGTGGCGGCGGCGGCTTGGTGCAAACGAGACTCGTCATCGTCATCGTCAACAAACAACAGGCAGGACGACAGATGGACGTCGGCCGCCACTCCTCGGCACTGGTCATCTTCCTTTGTTGGTCGCTCGTAGTGGCCGAGAGCGGGTGTAAAGTAAACAATGGACGCATTGAAGCTTCTCCATGTTGGCCCAATTCCAATATCTAACTCAATCAAAATCTGTCTACCTAAATGCCAGAACTGACCTTCGACGACGTCACTGGCGGAGGGCCCGGCTCATAGACTTCTCGTGGATGTTCACACGGGCGCCATCTATCTCTGCTCGGCGCTCCACTTCGCGCCCGCCGAGCCGCCGCCCAAGCCATCAGGTGGCTCATGTTCCTCACCAACGCCTTTCCCCATCGTCATTGCGCTCCATCTGCGTCACCCTCGCGCACCACATCATCCGAGCCGTCGCCCCTCAATATCGTCTTCCAGGTGCCCTACTACAAGCTGATGGGCGACGGCCAGTCAGTGGAGGCCGCCTCTGGTCGACTTACCAGCTCGACTGCTGGCTGAACCAACCGGCAGAACGAGCGCATAGAGGACATCGCCGACCTGCCCAATCTGATTCTAGTCTGCCTGAATGTCATCCTATTTATAATTACGCTGATTATTTTGTGCCGCATCAATCGGCCCGGCTCCACCAGGGCCGACATGGAATCCTCACCTACTTCAAGGCCGCCGGGACGCTCGTCGTCCTCTACGGCGGCCACTATCACTGCTCATACTACAGGCCCAAACGCCGAGTAGTAAGTGGTGGACACTGTGGCACTAAACATTATGTTATTATTGTGTCCCTTCATTGAAGTGGACCAGCTAACCCTAACTCATATCTTTTATCACCAATCAAACAGGAGCTGCTACTATGACATCATCATCATGGCCTATGCATTTCCTGTTCGTGGACAGAATCCAGGAGCATTGCCGTGTCCTATGTGTTCTGTTATCCGGACACAGGAAGGCAAGGAGATCATCTGGAAATATACTGGTGCAACAGGCACGAACATATTCCATTGAAGTGGTGCAAATGGTTATGCTGTAGGAATATGCATAAGCAACTTGGACCTCGCGGCATCTAGCAAAAGTCGCTCCAACCATCATAGCACTCCAGAAACAACAACAGCTTTACCTGCAATGGACACGAGACAGTAACATGGAACTTATCAACATCCACGACACTCCAGTGGCCACAAACAACAAGTTTTGATGCATCATCATCATCATCATGGTCGACCTGAGGGCTGTTGAGCTCCTCTTCGCTCAACATTCATGACACATCGATCCTCGACCATCTTGTACCAGGACTGTCACTTCGAGCCCATTGCGAGAGAATACACTAAACACATTTCAACACTGGATTTGTTGTCGTTTTTGTCCTCACACCTGTGTCTTCCACCTCTGTGCATATGATTAAAAAGTGATTTCTACTCGACAAAGACTCCAGTCCTCTTGTGGCGTAGTAACAATAAACAAACAAATAGTCTCAAACGAAATAATTACACGCAAAAGGTTTGGTCGTTTTTTTGTATTTTTGGTCGATATATCGCCGGATATGGTACCGAAAGGTGTCCGAAAAGGATTCTGGTTCGCTGACTGTGCGGCGAAATAAACGTGCTTCACGTTTTTTTGTGCGTTCGGCTTGGATTGGCCTTTGCTAGCTCGGAGGAAATCAAAGAGTGGGTGGAGTTGACGATTTACATGAGTGCTGCTTTCATATCCTTTGGCTGTTGGAGATCAGAATCTGTCCATGAAAACCCATGGACCTTCTTATCTCATCAACATTTATTGTTTTTCATGCCGCCCAATTAGTGGTGACAAAATTTCAGTGACTTATTTACTGCAGATTTAATCTGTTTATTAATGATAACAAGCTAACACAATTAATACTACACAGAGATATATCAACAATGACGACCAATGTGTCATCCAAACTGTCGTTAAAAAACCACATTAGCTTAATATTGAGGAAATTTAGTACAGTTATTATCACTGTGACATCGATATTACCGCAAGTGTTCTCCCAAATCCATCAACGAAAAATACAACAAACCACACGCCTTAAATTAATCATTATCTTAAACACCATAATATTATTCACTCGATCAATTGATATATTATTTCGCAGTAATCCCTTACACCACATCTATCTGATGGATTTTCTTAATTATAAGAATATTAAGCCAAACTCAAAAGAAGAGGGCTGGTGGGCAACAAAAGCCAACTCAGAAGAGACTCAAGCCAATTCTTGCTCACACTCATTGAGAGGCACCTCGAAGATCCCAAAGTCTATCCGGGCCTACATCATTTGTAGCCCAACACGGGAGAGCCAAACGAATAACAATGTCGCCGGACAAGTTGGAACTCTCCTAAGATGCTGCCTGAGAGCATTTTCACCAAGCAAAATATGACACCCACCACCTGAAGATCACATTAAGCTAGTTGTTTGGATGTACAACGAGGCTATTCTTATCTGTGATAGATCATTCATTAGACCTCCAGATTAGAGATGGCCAGAATATTATGAGTCATTGGAATGTCATCAAGAAGCATCAGAATGTTTCCAAGCAAAGTATGTCCATCAGTAAATGTGTATCTAATTTAATATCGGCAAAAGATATAAGAAGTGCCGCTGGACGAGCTCCAAGAATTGTCCCTCACACATTTGATGACTACCAAAGATCATACAACTATGTTTTTGTTAGAACTATTATTAAACGGAGACTCAGAGGAGTTGATTGGAAACTCTCTTCAATACCTGTCGAATATTTCACGCAGCTCAACGAATCGAGGACCTATTAGCTATAGATGACCATTTATTTGATCTCATACCGGCTGTTTGGAATCTTTGTTTGACAATTCGCAAAGATAAAAAGATTTTTGATAGCCTCTCCATCAACAGCGCCTTCGGCAGATGAGACGGGCGGCGAAATTCAAGAGAAATCTTAGAGGCAGTGGACTGTTCGAAAGAGGACAAGATAAGGAATCTGATTGTGGATAAACTCAGTGCCTTTTTTGGATCCAACACAGAATACAATTGCTAGAGTTGATGTCGGTAGAGGACTCCGATTTGATGTCTCTGGAATTAGAGAGATCAACTAGCGACTACCACATCATCCTGTGATGTGGCTGAGAACTTTCTCAAAGAGAAGGATATGTCTGAGGTGAGCGACAAAATCATTCCAACTACCACTGAATAAGGATTCATGTACTAGATGATTGTTATTTTATTTTCAATTTTTCGACAGGTTGATCTAATGTTGTCGAATTGTTGAACAAATCCTTGTTTTTCAGGATGCCAGTTGTTTTAGTGCGAGGAACACAACGTATACTACTATGCAACATAACAAGAAATCTTAACAAGGTCTACAAGGAATGAGGCGTTTTCTGGGTCGATGCAATATAATCCTTCTGTCAATCGAGACGCTTAATAGAGGGCATTGTTGTGAATTTGTCAAATGAAGGGCTTCTGGTTTTGATGGAAGAAATTCTAGCCTCGTTACAGCATTGTTATAATGCGCATTGTCTATATTATAAATTTGACTGAGATTTTTCACTCGAATCGACACTCCATCAGATCTAGTCCCGATTGCTACGCTAATTTCCATCGTTGCTCACCGACGCATGGCCATGATACCGTCATTCGTGACAGACTTACTCATTAGAGGTTGGTAATCTGAGGATCGCCGCTTGAATATTTGACTGGCACCCTTTGCTGGGATGGGATTGCAAGCCACCAAAAGGCAATCAGATTACATATTTGCAAGATCTGTAATTGAACGATGTGTCTCTCTTGAATTCTTTGATGGCTCGAGATTCGTAGGGTCCCAGAAATTCTGAGCCGACCCTCACCACGGGATAATGTTGCCCATGTTGAGTTTCTAGGTTGACATCAATATCATCGATCTCCATTCCTTTGTGGGCTTCGAATTTGGTTCTTGATGACTTTGTTTCTTAGAAATCAATAACTTTGAGATATTGCATCCACACCGGCCGTTAGTATTTTACCGGGTATACATTTTGATACATCTGATCTCTGGTTTCATCATGGTTTGTTAGCAAGTCCCAGTCAGAGATAAGAACGATTTGGTTTTTGGCAGAAGCCGGAGGTTTGTAGAAATTGCTGCTGGAGCCGCCCAGCGGCCTGAATTTGTATTAATGATTGGTAGATCTTTCGCCGAGAAGAACCGGCCATTATGGCATCCGGAATGCTATCTGGTGTTTTCATATTTGGTCTCGAGATGGGCGCACTACCTGAGACTAGTGAGAAATAAGCTCGAGGATGTTGGATTTGGTTGTGGACACCAGTTTTTGAGAGCCCCCACCTCCGGCGATTATGAAATGTCTCTCACTAATTGTTTCAATATAATATATTGGAAAGTCCACTGTGCCAAAGAGCTAAAGCGTCATTGAAATAGCCCAAGCGTTTTGAATTCATGGTGCTAGTCGTGACCAGGTGGCGAGATTCCTAATACGATATTGTGGGCCGATAAATATGGTATCAGATTAGAATGATACTATGAGGAATGATAGATAATAAGGAATAAGTAAAATCAATGGCGAACGAACTGCCTACGGCAATACAAAGTATGGTTGGCCAGCCTGAATGAGTAAATAAGCATTTTTTATTGCAACGATTGGAAGTCAGCGTTGTTTACACATGTTGATTATTTTCAAAAAAAACCTGACTTTTCAGAATTTCTACTAGTGCATGTAATTTTCATGGGAATTTTAGCAAAATTGGCCAAATTACTACTCATTTATCACTGGAATCGACTAAATGGTATCCAATTTCTAAAATTTTTCGGTTTTCAATTTTATCAATCGACTTCCCCGAAGATATTCAGTAGCCGAGCCACGATAAGCTCCAGTGCTAACCACGAGAATTCATTTTCGGGTAGAATCACTTGCCTTATTGAAGCAAATGATCATATATCCCGACCATATTCATCAACTATACTATAGTACATCATAGCGCAGCAAAGCTCTACGATCTACAGTACAGAGAGTGCTGTCAGAACCAGGCCTGTTCACCCGGCCAACAGATCGAAAGACTATTGCCTAAAATACACTGACAAGTATCACCAAAAATCCGGACCAATTGGCAGAGATCATTGATAAATGGAACTACCTTGATGAGGGCCGGCAAACCTAATAACGAGGAGGATATAAAATGGAATGTAAGAGAATACAAATGACGTCGTCGCCAATTACCTATGGTAGCTAGTCCCCCAAGACATCACTAATATGTCACAATTCCCAAGATCAATATGAGACACAATATTGTCCGAGGTGGAACTTCCTGATTTGTTATTATTTGCACCAGATAAATTAGAACAACGATACAATATGATTGATGGCACTGGTTTGTTCAATAATCATGGTGAACACTGGATTGCATTGTTCAACGCGCCTCGAGAGTTCTATCTTCAGGACTGGTCCGAGTTGACAAAAGATTTATTATCTAGAATATAAGGTACTGGACTTGTTATATGACTCCGGAAAGAACAAAAGGCCATGGAGGTCCATCCAATAATAATCAAATGTGCCGCAATTACACAGGCAGATTTTGATCACATCAGGATTGAGATCTTATGTTCGCTCTTAGGTCTGGCTATAGATCACTGAGTCATATGTATGAAATTCAAACTGCATCTACTAGACCCACGCTTTCACGGATATTATTTTATCGAATGATGCAACTTACTTGAAGAAATTTGCTCCTTATTGTACGACAGAGGATTACCAGTAGTTTCGCCAATCTCTGTTTTAAACATCATGATATTGATGAAGATGACTCTGATATTGCGAGAAGCTAGCCAGGTGGAGTCATTGAATGTTTGACAAAGGAAAGGATCAGTGTCCATATGATATTCTAAGTTAATAAGAAAAATGTAGAAATAATCATGGTCAGCCTTATGTAATAAGAGGGTCTCGCTTAACACACTACAATCAGACTAATTTAGACCTCAAGAAGTGTGATGGAACTAAAAATTTATATAACCAAAATGTGCCAGCATCAACAATGTAACATGATCATTATGAGATTAGCAGTGCTGAGAGATAAGAAGCCTTGACGAGGTATTTGCAGAAGCTTGGCATCCGCTATCTAATGTGCTCGTGTGCAGCATCAAACTCATCGAGCTCCTCGCGTTCGTTCTCGGTGGATATCGCCAAGGGCTTATGTATGGACTTGAGTTCGTGGCCAATGTTCCGCGTAGTTCGAGGCAGGCATTTGTGAGAGCCAGTGCCTGTGCGTCAAGGTGACTGCCAATGAAGGCTGAGACAGGACAATACTATGTCAATGTCCAGGACACACGGGGCCTTCCAGGTGAATACAACTCCGGCCGGCGGATGTAGGAGGGCAATGAGAGGAACACCCCAGTCCTACAAGAAAAGATTCATTATAAGTAGAGATACTCCAACTGCACGAATTCGCTATTCAAGTAGTCTATAAAGTTTCGAGACTCATTCAACTCGCTCCAAAGAACTCCTGTTATTTGTATATAAAAAGTTTGATTTATATTAAAAAGAATAGATTAATTAATTAATCAAGCGTCCCCAATGAGTTCAATTAGAGTAATTCTCGTTGTTTTGTTTAGCTCTCACTTTACACTCACCTGTATGGGTATCCTTCTTTCCCCTCAATATAGTACACAGATTTCTAATATATGATATGTTTAATTGACAATGGACTACAGGTATGTGGTGACAATGGCGGCACAAACTAAATCGTTCCATGTCGGAGCGGAGTCAGACGAATGATTGTCAACGCCATGTTGCCAGAACTGGGAGGCCAGTCGTAATTGCACAGTCAGGCGTGCTTATAGACCGACTCGTACCAAATATAATGCATCAATCTCATTGCAGAAAGCGACACAGCACCCATAGCGCCTGCAAACATAAAGAAGTTTCTCAATTGTTTCATCAGTTTCTGTTGATGACAAATCAACCAGCCCACATTCCTGCTACTCTGAAGGAAGACGCGCTCCATTAAGAGTCTCTAGAGCGTTCACTTTCAGGCTTCCGTGAATAATATAATACTGTCATGTGAGGCCCAAATGTGTAGAATAAGCTCGGCAACATGTTACCGCAAGAATTTTGGCGACTCCTTGCACTGAAGGATCTCGCTATGACAGGCTGCGTATTCTAAAAAATGCGCGCTGTCAACTTTATGATCGCAACAATGAAGGTGAGATATAAGATATTTGAGCATCTAATTGATATAGGCGGTTCCACAGCCGAAAAGAACAGTGGCCGCCAGCCTGGGGATTGATATCAATCTCAGATATGGGTACAGAATCCCGTTTCTTGCAGCATAATAATATGACAGTACCGAGGCCTCATAGCTCATATGATTGGTCAGATCCAACAAGAATGATGAGGAGTTCATGATTTGTCCGCAATGAAATATGATCTTCTCTCAAATTGGATAATTTCGTATTTGTTATAACATGTAACGAGGTTGAGTCCATTGTTTTAATTTGTTGATGTCTCGTTGTTATTAGAGGCATCTAAATCCATGTTTAATTGTTTATCAATGAGTGTATAACTTCGATAATACTGTAACATCATCTAAAGTCAACGAAAAGGAATTCAGAAAATACTACAACAATCACCAACAAAGGAGAATTTGTTCTCCATATCACAAATGCACCATTGCCATAGAGTGTAGATCTGGCTCGTCAGATAAAGAGCTGAACAGCAATGAAGATTATAGTAACACCAGAAAGAGATCACTGATATCTATGGGCAATCTAGTGAACTCCCGATTCGTATGGAAGTTTCGATATAGAAAACTCCAAATAATGTCGATGCATTAGGTAAACATTCCGACACAGGTTGAAACAATCCATTGACAGGTGCATGAAAGATTCGCTGACGAATAATGGCCGCAGAAGTCGCCGTCGCAAAGCGCCGCTGCTCCTGCACGAGATTCCGCGACTGCATTGAACGCATGAGAAAGGAAAAACATGTAAAATTCGGTCATCTGAATGAGCATCAAATCCAAACTTCATCTAATTCCATATTCATACTAATTGATATTAATATTTATATCTAAAAGTATTTGTATTGTTAACATTTTACTATTAATCATCAGAATGATAATCCTACATTGGAAACGGACCTGGAGAATCTGGCAATCAGTGTTCAATATTGTGAACGTATTGTACGTTGCCCACCGAGTATTGTGAATTTACGGATTGCGCCAAGAGGCTAGCCGGCGAGGATCAAGAACATAGAGACAGACCAGAGGGAGGCAAAGCTCCAGGGCCCAAAGGCAAAACAGGCCGAGAGGAAAGAGAACTCGGGGTGTTCCAGGTCTAATAGGGGGCAAAGAAGTTCGTCACTGTGATTGTTGGTATGGCCACATTTGGCGTCGACCTCAAGGAGGCGTCAGGGTCTTTCTCGAAGAAGTTTGCATGCAGTAGCAGTGTGACTGGCCCCGACGAGATCGTAGTCCAGGCGATGTTAAATACGAACTGATTGAGCTGATTCCAGAAAAGTTTCCCGGAGATAGATGCGGATCTTATTGAGGACGGAGGAGATCAAAGATGATTAAATGCTCATGTTTGGGATGGATATCGAGATGCCACCGTCTTGCCCCGATACATGCACTGGTTAGACGAAGAGGTGTCGCAATAGCTATGGAAACCAGTGTTGTTGTTGTTGTTGTTGTTGTTGTTGTTGTTGTTGCGAAAGGGTTTTCGCGCTTTTGCTGCCTACTGGTGAGATGGAGCCTATTTTTTTCTAGAAAATTCAGTTCAACCTGATTCTTCGATGGACTATCTAGGTCAGCGGGAGCCAATCGCTATTATGTTCTTGGTCACTTTTCGTCCGCCTTCTTAGGCAAGATAACGCCATTACTGAATTCAGCTTTCAACTTCTGAATGTATTGTTCACATTTATGTCGCAACAACTGCGCCTTTGCTTGCGGACCATCTCCTTGAGGGCCTCTGAAATATCTGGATGTGCCTTCTTATCGTCATCGTGCTGTCACGCTAACATCTATTTCGTCGATATCATTTTCATCGCTTAAATTTGGTATCCTAATCATGCCTCCAACTACCTGATCATTTCCGTTCACACGGCCACTCCATTTAAGCTCAATATCCCAATCATAAATATAAATTAATTTTTGCGCTTTCTATTATTGATACACGCTTCGCCCTGAATGGTGTATAGAGAATCAATTGTAACCTTGCCTATACTGCCTTGTTCGATTACTAGTCCTGTAAATAAGACATCAAATGTTTCCTCGACCAGGGACTGGCCTCCTTTTCTGTCCAATGCCAGTTATTTACATTGACGGCATCTGGCCGCTCCTCAACAATCCAACGTGGATCGCCTTCGCCCCATTTGGCCATCGTGTAGTGGTGTTGCTAGTGATTTAATTTGCTCAGGATAATAAATTCCTTTCTACGCTGTTATTTAATTAATCTGTACGTGAAGGGTATTATTGTTGTTGAATATGGGATTACAAGAAGATTTATTAGCAAGAAGATGGGAAATGATAATGAAAGGCTCAAACAAAAGAACTTCAGCTGTGCTTCTCTGTTCGTTTCTTTTGCTTGCCGAACCGAGAGAAATTTCCATTTGCTTCTCTGGCCAAAAATACGCAGTACTGGCAATGGCGGCCTCCTGCGCAATGCCTGTGGCTGCACAAAAAGCCATTGAGTTTGCGCGCCGCTCATTTCAGTGGAGTCAAATCGTCAAATCGAGGTGGTGGTGGTGGTTGTTGTTGTTGTTGTTGTTTGCCAAGCTCGTCCCTATCAGGTCTAACCAAGCGCCTTTCGGCTGCCCCACTAAATTGAGCTTCTTACACTTGTTTGGGCCAGCCAGGGGCCAGCTTGTCACGAGCCTAGTGGCGGCCATGAATGCTAGCGGCGTCGTTTGTGATATTTGTGGCACTGCGAGCGCGTCGCTGGTCTCGTATTGAAGAATCGCATAGTAAAAATATATATCTCATGATACTTGTTTGTTTCGAACCATGACCTCAAAACTGGCCTATGTAGGACCATCTCCAGTGGTCACTATCGTTGCCTCTAGTTATATTCACACGAATACATAGCGACTTGTGAGTATGTGTATGAGAGTTAAATAGAGCAACAATAACAACAGACTCACATTGGTCTTTGTATTGTTTCCCCGGTGTGATAATCATCAGCCCCAGGATTGATATTGGGCCGATATTTATGTATACTAAGAGGCCTTTAAATTATTTATATTATTATAATTATATCGTTGTTTGTAATAGTTGTTATGTATAAGTGAAGAACTAAAAACAGATGGACATATTCTTTTTAATTTAGAACGAAAGTAGTAGTCTGTGAAAAGTAACATTTAATATAAAGTTAGTTGATATATAAATTATACTCATAACTAGCCTATTCGAAGGGGAACTACCAAGTTTTGTAGTGTGAGAGAGAGGAAAATGTTTTATTTGTTAGTTAATTTGTTGTTTATTTTTGGTAAATATTTATAAAGTGAAATTTATTATTGTTATTCAATCCAATTCAATGAAGGAAGATCACAAATAAGAGAGATCAATCATGATGCAAACTAATGGACGGGATCACGAGCCAATTGGCTATGTGTTGTGGTTTGGGCCGCCGGCGAGATGCCCGATTCATGGACCGAATGGGCGGCCACACTCTTCCGCCTCCAATGGCCAGCTACTATTACAGTCCTCGATGATGCATATGAACACCGGCAACACCTGGCCTCTGTCAGCGGGCTACCAGCAGCACCCAATGCCGGTGGTGGGCCCGCAAGCCCAGCCGTATATCCTGTTAACTCAACCTGTGATTATCGCCAGCAATCCGACAACTCAAACGCCCGCAACACCGAACACAATGACTCTCATTCATCAACACCAGCCGGCTGGTGGTCCAGGTGGGTCCATCTTGCCCACTGGCCACTCGTTCACACTGGCCATCAGCGCCAGTCAGCATCACGCCAATGGCAGTATTATGTCTAGCCAATATGCTATTTACAATCCAACGAATGCCGTTATGCATGTCCAACAGCAGAAGTATCAACCAGGGAACAATATTTACTCCCTCTCAAGATGGTAGATCAATACAGAGTAGACTTATGCTTGGGCCATCTCAGCAGCAGCAGCAACAACAACAACAACAACGAACTAATCTCATGTATCAACAACAACAGAAGCAACAACAGCACCAACACCAACCAACTGTTCCTCTCTGACGGCGGAAATTTTTAAAAAGATTGGAATTAATGAGAAACAGGTGGATCTAAGCAAGGATATGGACCTGATTGAGCGGCACATTGTAATTACTCGAGCAATCGACCCGAACTCCCTGGAGGCCACATCTAACTGATGCAACATTGAGAGAAAATATCACTCGTATTTCTTGTTCAACGATGATTATGTCGTGCGTTTCATTGAGATAATCAAACGACCAGGACAAACTCTAGGCCTCTACGCAAGGATTGTCCAATTTGAGAATATAGCAGCTGAGGAGTAGGCGCGAGGCCTGGTGATCACTAGAATTGAATCGGATAGTCCCATTTATGACAGTCATGGGTGTTGCATGTGGGCGACGAAATCCTGTCAATCAATTTGGTGGAGGTGCAGGGAATGAGCCTGGACGATGTGGTTATAATTATGTCAATTCCCAAGAGATTAGTTCTCGCCTTACGCATACCCCAGAGAACGCGATCAATTGCTCAAAAGTAATCTAATCCAACAGCAACAAATGGCCATGAGATATTCGAGGCCAACCGCGACAGTGGAGCGCCAATTCGCGCCAATGACAAACCAGATTCACCAAAGTCCAAGCAACCGACTGATGCTAGACAGGGACAACATCCAAAGAGAGACCTACCAGCAGCCAACTAATGCAGAGAATACGGGCGCTACATATCAAACAGAGTGTCTCTAGAGACGATACAGAGGCAAACCATTCGTCGGGTCTTTATCATGCCCGGCCAGTCAGAGTTCAGTCGGTGCTACACAGATAGAGGAAGCACTCAATTCAGGCTCCATCGATGAAGACGAGGCGGGGCAGCGAGAACAAGAAGAACACCAGCAGATGGATGACATCCGCAGGAGTCATCAGCAAGTAGGAGACGAGTACAGTTTTCCAAGCCGCTTTACAGGTGTCAATCGTAGCATATAGCTCGCAGCAAGGCGCTAATTTTGATGGACCAAACGATAAAGCTGGCGCTTATGGTAGGATCAAATGCGATCAGTGGCGGTGGGCGGCTGCAGGATATATCGATCGTCAGATGGCCATTTCAGGATCAATTGATGAGTCGATTGGATGGGGGCCGGCAGTAGCCACCCCCGCCGCCTGTCGCTATCAAACAAACTACGCCATAGACCAGAACCAGCGACGCTAGGAGAGGGAAGCCATGAATAAAGATCGACACCCAACAAGTCGGCATCAGTTATTCGCCGGGGCACAGCCGCTGTCGTCGTCGTCGACGGCTAATAATAATGACAACATCAACAACCACAAACAACGGCCCTCTGTCCACGTCGGCAGGAGCAGCACCAACCGATCAACATAACCAAACAACGACAGCAACACCCAGTACGTTGCCTCGCCGGACTCTCTACCCATGAGGCCGGACATGATCTCCTCGACGGCCGCCATGAATCTCAATAGTCCAATCAAACAATCCAATGTAATCAACACCGTTCATTTGGGTCAGACACCTGAACAGTCGAGTTATTTTTCCTCATCCATTGATGCAATCAATCGCGAATTGAAGGAGTTGCGCCGGCAGAGGATGGCACTAAGCAACAATGAGCCCGCAAATGGAACCCAAATAGCATAAACATGATGCCCGTCAATGGTCGCCACCAACTCGGACGCTCTAATTAATGCGTCCACTTGTAGGGAGAACCAAGAAGTAGCCTGGAGTCTATGGAGTATGCAAAGTAGATACAACTTGACAGGATGGGGAGGGACCTGACTTTTGCTCCGTAATATCTCAATCGTCTCGCCTCGCCAACACTCCTGAATTGTTCGCCACCATCTCGTTTGTAATCGTATGATTGATCCAGCCTTCTCTCTCTGGTTGATGTACCTGAACAAGAAGTATCATTAGTGCTACAAATTGAAATGCTGATGAGATAAGAACAGTTTGAAAGAGACAATGCATGCATATAGTTGATATCATACGGATGAAGCCTGGCGCCTCACCACAGCAATTGCGTCGACTTCATATCGACCACTGAGTCTCCATATCAACGCCATGTAGATAGTGAGATGTGCTACGAGGTCGATGATCAACACTGGGCATCAGGACGTCCAATTAATTCACCGTCAAGTGTCGTTGTGACCAACATATGATTGATTGTGTAGTTATCAATTTGGCCCGATGTTTACCAAAACAATTTGGACAGCCAACATAACAATCAGATATCACCTGCATGGTCGAGATTTGCTAGGCAGTTAATTTTGAGTTTAAGATAGAGGTAGTATGAGTAAGGGTGGGTAGGTGGTTGGTCAATTGGCGCCATAATCCGTCATTGTGGTGGCCAGATGGAACATAATGATCGTCGATAGGACATCATTCAGGGATGAATTATCGGGACTCGATTGGACACTAACAGAGATCCGCAACCAGAGCAACAGCCTTCGCCGAGGCCGCCTAAGGGTAACAAACGAATTGTGCCATAAACCAGAATTAATGACATTAGAGAGAGAATCCTTGAACAAACATAGACAATAAACAAGCCAGCATCAATTATTTGCCGAAACAATTGGTGTTATCGCGTACAGTCGTCGTCATTGGGTCGTAATATTGTTGATGGTGATGATCATGATCATGATGTCGACATTAATAATACAACTTATATCAATAATATCCGATACTTATTGGTTTAGGGAGTTTCCTCATTACGGTTTGGTGTTGAAGAATGACGTTGAACCGAATGTTGACTTCCCTTGAACTAGAACGTGATCTAGTTTGACGTCTTGCAATCTCTGGACTTTCTTTGGATCTAGACCTACTCCTGGATCTAGCCCGAGCAATGGATGGAGACCTAGAATTACTTCTAGACCTCGATTTAGCTATAGATCCAGACTTGGACCCGGATCTAGACCTGGATCTCGACTTGGATACGGATCCAGATTTTGATCTAGTCCTTTGATCTCGACCTTGAACGTGAACGCGAGCGGGAATTCCGAACGCGATCTCGAACGCGATCGTGAGATTGATCTTGAACGCGACCTGATTGGCGCCTTCGGCTGTCGCGACCGCCGCCTCCTGGACGGCGACCTGTATCTTCATACACCTTGATTCTTCGGCCAAGAAATTTGGTATCATTAAGTGACTCGATAGCGTGTTTCAGCATCTTTTAGAGACGCAAAATCGACTATACCCATATTACGTTCACGTTTATGGGCATCAGCAAGTAACCTCGCCAGCTTGACGCATTAAATCTTTTAGATCTTGCCAACTTACGCGACTACTCAAATTTTCAACAATAACTCTAAAATCGGTATTCCTCGGTGGTCCATATTTCTCGGCATACGAGATGCCTCCGCCGGTACCGCCGCCGCCGCCGCCTCCTGCTCCGCCTCGGCCGCCATCTCGTCCGTAATTATCGCCGCGATCTCGGCCTCGGTCGCTCCTGAATTCCTCTCCTCGGTGGTCCGTTCCTGGTTGGTCCTCTTCCGAAGCCTGGTGTTACGTGCTCCATCACGGCCTTTTGTGGGCCCTTGGCGAATTCTACATGCACTCGGTCCCCATTGATATCTCGTCCATTCAATCGTCTGACGGCGGCCTCGGCGTCTTCTGTGTGATCAAATTCAACGAAAGCATATCCGTCTTTCATCAAAAAACATCTCTGATCTTTCCCCTCAGATCTGAAGAATCTTTCGATGTCTCTCTCGCGAACATGATGGCTGAGCCTGCCAACATAAACTCTCTTCATAGTGATAATATGAATCAATTAATGTTAAAATTTACAGTATATGTGTATATGTATGTTAGTTTGTGTATTTAAGTTAAAGTTTGTGACCAAGAATTACATTAATAAAGTTGCCGATACATCGTCGGCGGCGTTAGTTAGTTTTCGCGATTTATTATCCTGGCCCTATTTCACTAAAACTGGCGAATTTCTCTGTTTCCACTAGTTTCAAATTGCTTTTATCCAAATTACTCAAAACGTAGTGCAAAAATTGTTATATCTCGGGTATATTTTTGAAATTCCCGTCCCGCCTCTACTGTGAAAGAGAGGCGTCTCAATATCGTGTATTATTCTATACGAGAATTCATGCGGGAAAGCAATAAGATGACGCAGATCTTGAAGTACCCGAAAAGAACCTAATTTTAGGTTTATTTTCTTGCAAATCCAGTGCAAATTCTACGCGAAGCAGCCGATGGTGGCCCCGCCGCCGCCGTTGCGGCTGCTGTTACTACAAGAGAGGATAGCTGAAAACCGCCGTGGGTCGAAAAGCACGTTGAGGATCGATGAAACTGGGGTCAAACATTCGATCGACAGTGCGAAATTCGACCATAATTGACAAGTGAATGCACGCACCGAAAGCAACAACCAAAAAAGCGCCCACCCCCATGACATTGCATGGTGCGATTTGCACCTTTGTCATGGTAACTCGGCTAACTTGACACCAATATCTCTCCATAAGCGTGACGTGCAAAGATATATTGGCTCATCGACGTCATAAACTACCTGCAAAACACAATTAGTCTAGACAAATGAAATCAGATTTATGATTGACAAAGAATGATTGAATCTTAGCTAGAGAAAGATTAGCCGCACTACTTTCTAGTGAAAAGAGTAAAAATAGACATCATGTGGTGGTTAATTTGGTTCATGATATGGTAGCAGGTACCAAACATTTGTTGTATTATGAAACATACAATGCTCTGTGTACTATTGTATCCATATAAAGATTGCTTATGTTGCTGGGCAGTTGATCAATTCGCGAATAAAACACAGAATCCGATGGAATAAGCTCCCCAGCTCTGCTTGACATCAATCTGTAAGAGTGTTTGATGGTGGACTCTGCACAACCTGCCACCTCCGAAATTTCCTTCAATGATTTTTGGTGTCGGAAACTTGCGAGGCCATATAAATAGCTGCTGCAGCGATGGATGTAGGATTTCTTCCATCGGTGATACTCTTCTCTCTAGCGACACTTCTGCAATATTGGTAGCTATCCTCTGGACCTCATTTGATAGGTCTAGGTTGGAGCAGAATCTCATCATGAAATCGCCAGAGTCGACATGTGTAGATAAAGCCGTGTGGGGTTTCCACTATTTTCAAGATAGCTTTGAAACATTTGGCGACATGACCAGCTGGAACATTGGTAAAGGCGCTCAATTCTCTGAAGCTCCTGGGAGCACCCTCGACTCTACAAGCGAGATATATACAAGCTGACACACCGTTAATCTTGGTCTATTCCTTAATTTTTTTTTCTCGTGTACTGTCTTGTAAAATGAAGCGGCTCGGTCTGTAATTGATCTGGGCATTCCAGCTCGGTCGGCAATCTCGTTGATGTCTCTGAATGCGCTGGACAATGTCCTATTTGCGTTACTCATTGAATTGCGATTATGATATTCAGTACCCGTGGATGCGCCGATTCGAGTCGACAGGTCATTCTCAAGCAAGGGATTCTCAGCAGCACCAACACGTGATGGATCACTATTTGAGTCACTGAATGTTCTCCATTCTGAGCTGACATCAACGATACGATCCCCACTACTAAACCACATCTTCCACATATCATATCACCTGCATGGGCATCTTCTATAAGTGGTTCACCTGGATGACTAGGACAGCATAAGGTCGGGCCCGGCATTTGAAGTCTTTGGGTTGTTTATTGTTACAGAGAAGAGGTCTTCATTAGGATGATCAGTAATAATATTGTGGATTTTGGTAATGTTTTTTGCATCAGGTTTGATATGGTGCGCACAACTTACCGCCCAAAAGCGATTTTTTCGATGCACTATCACGCATGCCCACAAAGCTCTCACCGCGGTGGTTCAAAAATATGGCTATGGACTTGCAAAAACTCGACACCGATATCGTATCAGTTGGGTTCGTTTAGGCCATACTGTATCCATCTCTCCCAAGATCACATCAAGATAAGTAAGAATAACGATCTATCATCTTGATTTGACTCGAATGCGAGAATACTTTTGACAAACTGTAAAGCACGACAAGGTCAACCAGTAGCTCACAGAGGTCTTGATCAAAAAAGAATCACTTTCACTATACTTCGAATATTACATCGAAGAATTAACAATTATTCATCTTGGAACAAAACTATAAATCTCAGGCAAAATGTTTGGGGCATTGAATAATACCGGAAATACCTGACAGTTCAAAGGGCATCGCTTAATAAAGGGATTCACACCCGTCAGACATCTGGGTGGCACCACGCCGACAACAAAATTATTCATAAACAATGAATTTGTTGAATCTGAAACGTCGGAATGGAATGATGTCCACAACCCGGCAACGAATCAGGTTGTATCGAGAGTACCTAATGCCACAAAGAGTGAGATGGACTCAGCACTTGAAGGTGCCAGGAGTGCCTTTCCAGAGTGGTCGTCGAGATCGATTATTTCCAGACAGGAATCATCTCTAATTACAAGTATTTAATCCAACAAAACATGCAGCAGCGTCTTGCCGAAGCCATCACAGTGGAGCAAGGAAAACATTGACCGACTCTGAGGGCGACATAACAAGAGGTTTACAGGTTGTGAATTTGCAAGCTCAATTACCTCGCTAGGTGGTGACCACTATCTACATGGTGTTGCAAAGAACATGGACACATACCTCATATAGAGTTCCACTTGGGGTTTGTGGTGGCATTGCTCCATTTAATTTTCCAGCTATGATTCCACTATGGATGTTTCCATTAGCCATAGTGTCAGGAAATACATTTGTGATGAAGCCATCAGAAAGAGTTCGGGAACTACCATGATCTTGATGGATTTGTTGAAACGAGCGGGTTGTCCACCTGGAGTTGTGAATGTAATTCACGGCCAACATGATGCGGTCAATTTCATCTGCGACCATCCAGACATTAGGGCTGTTTCATTTGTTGGCTCTGACAGAGCCGGTTTCCATGTCCACGATCGATGTACTCAGGGCGAGAAAACGTTCCAGTGTAACATGGGTGCCAAGAATCACGGAGTCGTCTTGCCCGATGCCAACAAGTCTGATACCCTGAAGCAACTGGTTGGGGCCGCATTTGGTGCTGCCGGTCAACGTTGTATGGCTCTGTCTACTGCAATATTTGTTGGAGAGTCACAGGCCTGGATACCTGAACTAGTTGAGATTACTAAAAGTTTGAAGGTCGGGCCCGGACACCTGCCGGGAGTTGATCTAGGCCCATTGATATCCCCACAAGCTAAGAAGAGGTGTTTGGATCTCATCGAGAGTGGTGTCAAACAAGGAGCCGGGATGATCTTGGACGGTCGCGGAGTTAAAAGTTGAGGGATATGAGAATGGTAACTTTGTTGGTCCCACAATATTGACAAATGTTACGCCAGACATGGAATGTTACAAGGAGGAAATTTTTGGCCCGGTTTTGGTGATACTCAAATGTGATACGTTCCAAGATGCAATTAAGATGATCAATGACAATTGCTACGGAAACGGAACAGCAATATTTACGACAAGTGGATCAAAAGCCCGTCAATATGTCGAGCAGACAAACATTGGTCAGATTGGTGTTAACGTGCCCATACCTGTCCCATTGCCTATGTTCTCATTCACAGGATCCAAGAAATCATTTGTTGCTGACTACAACTTCTATGGTAGGGCAGGTTATGAATTTTACACCCAAATGAAGACCATTACCCAATCATGGCCCGCTGACGATAAGTCCTCCAAGCTAAGGTTTCGCTTCAATGCCAGTTCTCAAATGATCAATAAAATATATGCTACATGTTGCTTTACTCGATGAAGCTAACTTGAAAAGGTCATGAGAGGTCGTGTCGTCCTATAATTGTTATACAAAATTATTTTGTCTAAGGTACAAGATGATATGATAGCCAAAACATGAACAATGGTTGGAATAGACAGAATAATCCGACAAGGTATATACCTGTTCGAGATACCTTGTGGTCGAAGTTATCGTGATTTGCAGATTCAATTGCCACATGGAAAACTCTTCATAAAATAATAACCTAGTGCAAGAGTTGTATAGCCAATGGTTTGAATAATAGCCAGTATTCTTAAATATTAAACTTAATAGCATTGCCGCGATGATAGTAACGAACTTGTAGCCACAAAACGAGATGTAATGTAAAAGGAGTACCAAGTTCTGACATTGAATATGTTGAATAATATGACCATCAAGGCTACCTCCAATGTTAGACATCCTAATGCTGAAGTTGACAATATACCCAATTGTTCGGGTGAGAATTTATCCTTTAGACCAAGCATATAACCGGCAGTCAAAACATATGTCATAAACGACATGAGTGGTATGTATAAGTCTGGCTGTACAACATTGTCCTTTGGTTCCTCATGGCTTCCGTGCCACCTCCGATGCGCAAATGGAAACATCAAAATCCCAACTTCTTGATCACATAGGTGTCATCAACACTAAACAACGGACGAAGGTTTCTATCAATCCAGCCGCCTGTATTTGTGACCAAATTTTGATGATATTGCCCGATGAATTGTTGTCCAGCGGCGGTTAGGATGGGATCCGGCATGATGTCGGCGACATCAATAAAACCTTGGGCTTGGACATTTTGATTCAAATAAATGTTTCGAGTGACAATATTGATCAAATGTTAAATGATTCTCTTAGGTGAATAATTGATCTGATCTAAAACGTAGATTAGCGAATCCAGGTCGGACAGTCATTCTCTCATTATCTGATTCGATTCAATTTGCGTTGCGCACAGCTTTTCAAATTTGGCGCCGCTCCGGCGAGTACGTGCGCCAGATGCGTGGTAAAAGTGAATTCATGACACGGGGTGGCAACGGAAAATTCCATATAAAGCCAACCCGCACCGCTCGAGTGAAGCCAAATTAGTTATAGAAGCCCGGCCGTGACGAATCCAAGTATTTGATCATACAAACCACTCACCAATATCTATCATTTAATTAATTTTCTTGAATCAGTATTGTCATCTAAAACAAGTAATTGAAGCAAATGGCCTTGCTAAGAGTTTTCTTCGATATCGCTGCCGACAAGACCAAGTTGGGCCGTATTGTCATGGAGCTGGTCCGATATTAATCCCAAAGATGGCTGAAAAACTTTCGCGCCCTATGCACTGGAGAGAAGGGTTTCGGTTACAAGGGGCTCTACCTTTCACCGTGTCATCCCAGGCTTCATGTGCCAGGGTGGAGATTTCACCAAGGAAATGGAACCCGGTGGAAAGTCTATCTACGGGGAACAAGTTTGACGATGAAAACTTTCAACTCAAGCACACTGGACCATACATGTTGTCCATGGCCAACGCAGGACCAAACACAAATGGATCTCAATTTTTCTTGACAACAGCCAAGACCTCGTGGCTAGATGGCAAACACGTTGTCTTTTGGTAAGGTCGTCGAAGGAGAGGATGTGGTCACCAAGATTGAGTCTTACGGATCGAACAACAGTGGTACAACCAAGGCTAGAATCGTCATCGAGGACTGTGGTCAAGTCAGCTGAACTACAACAATATAAAATTGGTCTTGATTGAAGATTCACTATATGGTACAAATCCCCGTTGAGATATACATCGATCACATCTATAACAAAACAATATCACCAATTGAAATGTTCCGCCAATAACAATCACCAATACAGATTCTGGATTTGAAAACACAGCATCTCTATCTACTCCTTTTCTGGTATGAACCGACCACTGATCAATTTCCCCGTTTAATTTCATCCACCAATCAATTAATAAAACTCGATGTCGATCACCGAATGAACTCTTATAGGTGTCCTTATTTTTCTGATGAGTAGATTTCGCCAGGTACAAACATCTTCCACTTCGCATCTTGTTAATGTTTTTAATCGCAACCAAAAATCATTATCATACACGGCCTAGTACAATGAGACGAAGTGTGTTTCCAAGAGCATAAATTCTCAGATTACATCAGTATTCTCATGTGCTATACTCGAGGGGCGTGCATCGATTCAGTTAACATTGGGATGTCATGAAGGATTAGAGGCTTTTTCTTTGTCTTACTGGCGCCAGCGATTTAATGTCAGACAGCTTTCGAGATGGGATGCTACACCCACATGAGACTTATCGAAGGCTCAAATCTCCCATAATACATAACTCACCTACTGCTGCATCGATCGACAAGGACCTGTTGCTCCTTGTCGACAATTTTGACAATTCCACGGTAGCGTCTTTACTGAATCATCACTCTTTAGTTGTCAGTCAAACACAGACCACTCAACATTTGGTAGTTGTTTTTAGTTCTGCCAGTCACAACAGTACTACCCTAGTCCAGGATTATTGTTACATATTCTCAAGTTCTGTAATTATATCTAATCAGTGTTCTTGATCCCAATGGACGCTCCCACAAACTCTTTCGAGAGATCAACTCTAATCCGTTACACGTCCTCAATAGACCAGAGACAGTCGACATTTCACGAAAGTATCAAGAATCACAGGAAACGTTATACAACCAGGCAACTATTAACCATATTCAGCTACATCTATGGCAACTCTTTCTGGCCGCCTGCGTATCACTTCAGGCGCCATTTTTCCCCAAAGAGGCCGAATCAAAGGAGCAACACCCACCCAGTACGGGCTAGTGTTTGGTGTCTACGAGTTGGCTATCATATTTATGTCGCCCTTAGTCGGGGAAACTGGTGGGTCGCTCTTCGCCCAGGCTATGGATTCAATTTGGTCTACTTCAACAGGTGTTACAACAATAATGTTCGGCTTCTTGGACAGAGCCCCACATGGCACAGTCTTCATCTCTTTGGCCTTCTTGATTCGTATACTTGAAGGTGTTGGCGCGGCCTCATTCACCACGCCAAGCTATACGGCAACCGCGGAGGAGTTCCCCAACGATCAAGCCACCATCCTATCGCTACTAGAGACTTCATTCGGTCTTGGCCTCATCTGCGGCCCAAACACTTGGTGGCTGGCTCTATGAGGTTGTAATTATACACTTCCATTCTTCGTTTAGGTGCAGCTTTTTTGATCATTGGAGCTTCATTAAATTTCTTTGTCAGTTACAATCAGGAGCCAATGATACACGACCTAAAGAAACGCCAGGCTGGTTATTTAAAAATCTTATTATCACCAGGAATTATATTAGATTCACTGGAGTGTAGTAACATCGTTAACGTTTATTGGTTATAATGCGGCTACACTAGAGCCGCACTTGAGACATTTCCCAATTTGAGTGTCATGACAGTCGGCTCCATATTTGTTATTACAGGTACGATTTATGCCGTCACAACTCCATTATGGGGAAAATTGTGTAAGATTTGCGACACCAGGATACTCTGTTTAGGTGGATGTCTTCTTTGTCAGCCCGGATTCATCATGATTGGACCTCTTCCAACTATCAACACGGAGCCGTCGTTAATTCTAATCACCATTTCCTTAGTGCTAACTGGATTAGGCACAGGCGTCAAGTTGGTGGCGGCTCTTGTTGGATCATTTAAATATGCCATCGAAGATTTGGGCATGCCAGACAACAAGTCTACTTTTTGGTGTATGCTCATCTATTTATCACACATCAACATCTATTGGAGCCTTCCTGGGACCATCATTGGGCGGCTTTGCTTGAGAAATTTGATTACAGAAATGGTACATATTTTTTGTTCATCTTTAGGAGATAATATTAATATTGGGTTTGATTGCCTTTCATAATTGATCAAAAGATCCGGGGCAGACGTTACAGCGAATTGCAAGATGATAGCACAACGGCCGAAAATCGAGAAGTTGCCTAAATTAGTTGTCAGTATGATATAGAGGTTAAATTAAAAAAGAAAAATGAACATATCATCGATTAAAATATAATAAGTAATTTGAATGGGGGCGTGTAGTTGTGTCTGAGATGATAGATGTGTATGTATATATATATATGTAGATATGAATATGTTTGTATGTATTTGTTCCTAACCATTAGGTTGGATCTATTCTTCCGCCATTTGTGTCGATATCACGATCATCATTTTCAACATTATGATTCGTCGGTTTGAGATCCAATTTACTGAAATAGAATAACTTGTTTCTATCTTACGTGAGCTTTGGAGCTCACCATTGCTTATAAGGCCAAGGAGCTTATCATTTCTCGTTTTCATAATATATTCAGACAGATCTTTGGATCTATGTACTGGTTCCAATGTAAATTGAGGATTCCCATTTTTGAGAATAAATTTATAACTCTCGTATATTTTGCCTTTGAATCTCTTTTTTTTGTTGCAAATAATTGCTTATCACTCGATTCATCAACTTGAGATCAATCCTCTTTAATGGCTCTAAATGTGGTTTAGCTCTATTTTGTTTAGTTAATCTTGACGATGGTGGTGGTGGTGGGATTTGTTTTTGCCTTGGTTCTCTAGTTCTTAACCTTCTCCCTTGTTCTTGGAGTGATGGTGATATTTATGGTTGGTGGATGCCCATTTTGTTGTCGATAACGTTGCTGCATAATATCAACGTCCCTAAATTCGTTACGTGAACTAAGTAAAACGGTTACCCCTCAGTGTTATTATCTATGGTTAAATGACTATCGTCATATGGCCAACAACATTTTGTGCTTTATTATAATAGTAACAGTAATAGTGATGATATGGACAGTCAAAAAAGTCAATTTCGAATCTCGAACTGTTGAGTCGTATTTTGGTTTCTGTTTTGCTCTTTCAAGCTTGCAACTGACGGCGACGCTCTTCGGCGCACACCTCACGTGTGCAGGTTGACCGCGCAAATAAAATCTAGGGCATTTGACGAGACGAATGCAATGCATTGCACACAGTGCTGTAGGCAAATTATTACCCGAAATATATTTGGTTTTCGCCCAAGAAGTTTAATTGATTTTGGGGTAATTTGGGGTAGTCCACATCCATTCAATTACGCAAATAAAGATGAGAACGTTGATTATCAGATTGTTAGCATCTTTTGATAATCTTATAAATAAAATAATGTAAATAAAAGTCAAATTTTGTTAGAAATGTTCATTCCACAATACAGCAGCTCCGGCAAGTCGAGCCTGAACCGCTACAATTGGTTTAAATACAACACCAGACTGCTCGATGGTCGGGAGAAGGACGATGATGGGCAGCATTGAATGCCAATGCCTAAACAATGGCCGTTGAAAGATGCAAATCAAATTGTTGTGATAACAACAAGTTGCTGAATTGATTTGGTAGATGAAATGGAAAGGCAAAGCTACAAACCATGCACCGGCAACTCTCTTGGCTGTTGTCTAGACATTTCGGTGCTGTTGGCACATCTGGATGGATGGATGGATGGATGATTGTTTGTAAGCAACTTGCGTCGAGTACCATCGACTTGAGATAGTGGTCGTCGTCGTTGTCTTGGTCCTGGGACTTACGCCGAGTATCAATTAACGAGTAAGATCCATTTCAATGGCGTTGACATCATTTGCCATTGAATTGCCACACAACGATGATGGTGATAATAATGATGGTATCGATAAAGATTGTCAGCTAACAACGCTGAGTTGGATGGCTTTTCCATAACGATATATTGATCATTGATGACAAATCGATATCTCTCATGATGGTTGATTCATCTATTGAGTCTATCCTTTGGATCCTATTAAGCTCGAACGACGAGAGACGTGACATTTTGGAGATACGTTTGAAACAAGATCTGTGATTTTTCTATGTGATTAATTATTAGATGCATCTAAAACAAACCTGTCCTCAAATGTACAAACAAGCATTGAAACCATATTAGCCATGATCAATAAGGTGAGTCTGTTGCATTTAGCCATCCTGGTTTGTTCGGCGATTCTCCTCCAGCCTGTGAACAGCAATCATGAACAAAAATGCTCCCATTGGCAGCATCAAAATAGACCTACAAGACGAGGGAACTATCGAGAAGAAGATAACAATCATAGTGGGCGATGAGGAGCCAACTGTTGCAACCACAACTTTGGCACCACCTCCAATAGCTCCAGCATCCAAATCTAGACGAGGACAGATCTATGACACCTGTAATGGTGAGGAGTTGACCAAGACGAGAGTTGACCAAAGCACAAAGGTTGTGTTTGTTGATAGTTCCAGCGAGTCTGGCCTCCTATTTGGTGAGGTTGGTTTCAATAAAAGCCCCACACCACAGCAGGCAGCAATGTGTCAATGGGCAGCCAAGAACAGGCCGATTCGGGCACTAAATCGACCACTAAGGAGCCGTGCTCACCGGTTCGTCGGCCAACTACAGTGTTTATTTGATCTCAAGAGAAAAGAGCCATGTGGCCATCTTGGTGGACATTGAAGACATAGACTTTGAGCCGATAATAAATTGCGAATATCAGGAGCTTCAGATTCAGCATTGTAAGCGAGATAGCAAGAAGGTCCTCGAGCGAAGGAACGGCACCAAGCTGAGTGGAGGGGGAGACTCGATGATGATCTGTTGGAGGAGGGAGAGTCGGGATGATGAACTCTGAGGAGGAGACGGGAGAGAAAGGGTCAGGTGCGACGGGCGCAAAGAGAGCCCAGTGGCCTCTTCTTTGCCTGTGTCGGAGGCAATGGCGCTACTAATGAATGCAGCCTCTCCAACTTGACGATCTTGGACGACTCGGCGAGGGCAACGATTTTCGTCTGATCGACACGACCATCGACTACTTGTATGAAGAGACTTTGTCGGGATGTTTCCACTTTGGTTGGCGACAACATCAACAACAACAGAAGAAAAACAGCCTCATTTGCCGACAATCAACAAGACCAGCTGCTGACGACAGACAAACAAGAAAAACACCAAACAATCGCAAACAAAAATCGTCACAAACTTCACCACCACCACCACCACAACCATCAATATTACGAGCACAACAACAACAACAATAACCAGGAAAACAAAAACTCCTCGCCACCTCGTATCGTAACCAGCAGATGAGCAGAGGACAACATCCTCGAGGAGTCGTAGAGGCAACCACCAACACAACAGACATGCAAGCGCCAGCCGCCATAGAACGAAAGAGGCCAGACGAGACGAGCTGCGACCGCGACAGTCACCTGTTCAGGAGCTGATGTCCATCAAGTTGAACGAGCACCTGGAATGGGACGACTTCAAGATTGTTTGCGGCAAAACTGCCCAGCTGGTGATTCCATGCGCTCCTCGTTGTCCATATTCAGTGATGAGTTTGCACCCGATGCGAGGTTCTCCATCCGATACAAGTTCATCAGCGACCCAAGTCAATTGGCAGGGCTCGACGCGGGCAAATACTTTGCCGCAACAGGAACGTGATTGATGTTTCGCTCAAATGCGATGGCTACGACGATTGCGGCGATGCCAGCGACGAGTCGGTCAAGATTTGCGGCTACCCAACTGGCCGAAATGGTAACCCGAACAACAACGAGCCCCCGTCGTTGCCACGTACATCGAGTGCGGCGGCCACCGCCAGCACCAGCACCAGCACTGACACCTGAAAGAGTCTCGTTAGTCAGAAGGATCACCAGCAGGACTCTCGCACCACTTGCCAACCGCCACGACAAGTGCCTCAACTCAGACGCAAGCTAACCTACTAATGGCGACCTGTTGCATTGTTGCCAGTCCACCTGACTGGCACAATATCGTTGCACGGGCGCGCACCGTGAGCGATGAACTTGCAGTCGCTCATCGGCGAGTCCATGAAGCTCTTCTCAGGGCCTCTATTCGCGCCCGCCAACCGGCGGCCCGCCACTGTTGCCAGCGTGCAAAGCAAAGCACGGCGCTTCAAGCGCGGCTGTGGGCGGCAGCGAAGACTGTACCGAGGCTCGTGGCCGGGCCAGTGTGAGTCTCCAGTACGAGCCTAATAGAGCCATTGTGCCATTTCTGCAGCCGGGAACTCCTCATCCATCCGCAGTACGTGGCGACCGCGGGCCATTGCATCACAAAGGACGGCCTCGCCCGGGGGCATCAAGGTAGCCTGGGTGCGCACGACCTGGAGGGCAGCTGAACTGGCAGCCAGATACAGGTATGCGCGCGTGGACGATGCCCAGATCACTTCGGGCGTGGACATTGAAACGGCTCGGCTTCGACTGGGAGAGACGACGCCGAACAACGATGTCGCCTTCTTGAGACTTGAACGCGCGTCATGCTGACGCCGCTGGTGACGCCCGCCTGTCTGCCGCCCTTCAACACGCCACTGTGCATCAACACCACCTGTCGCCTCCGATCGGCTGGGGCCGGACGCATTTGGCTCAGGTAGCTCCAATCTCCTCGCGCACCTGTCGCTGAAGGTGGTGGACAGTTCGGTTTGTTCAGCGCGAGCTCATCGATAAGAACAACGACAGCAGAGATAGAGACGGCCAGCCTGGACAACCTGGACAGCCTGAAGGTCAACCACCACCGCCGTTAGGTAAAAGAAATCCTCGGCATTTAGCTCGGGCCTCTCGGCGAAGGTTTCACAGGTGTGGCCGACTTCGAGTCCATCGACACTTCACAGCAATCAGACGAGTGATCTGCATGAACAACGACCTCGGCCACGGCATCTGCAGGCGACTCAGGCGCCCCCTCTGGCTGCGGATCGACGCCCTCCGGCGACCATCAGCTGAAACAGCGGCGTCGCCTCGTTTCATCATCCAGTACGCACCACCGTCGGGGCCATGTGCGCCGTCGAGAATCTTACCTGGCATCTTCGGCGAGGTGTCCAGCCAAGACGGAATGGATCTCGGTCCACATTAAAGAATGTTCGAGCAATCACATACAGATTAAAGTATTCTACGCAGGTGGCTCTTGGTGAGCGAGAAACACTAAACAATCGCATTGACAAACAATCCGACTTTCTGTCTGTTGAATGTCGCCGCATCAGTTGGCCTCCAGCTCGACCTGACGACATGAGTCGCCTCACCCACTCCTTCAACGTTGTCGTTGTTCGTCTTCTCGTCAAACCTCCTTGAGTTTGCACACACGAAACCTCTTCGTTGATCTGTCTGTTCGCTCACCCTGACACATGTGTGGTTAATTATCAGCTGACGCAGGCTCAACATGCAGCACTTATCAGGTATTTGATATTATTCTTGGAAATAAACTCGTGATTTTCCAAATGTCGCCTTCGTCAACGTCGCTTGCAGTCGCTTCTGCATATACGCTTGCCTTGTGTTTCACTAGCCACCAGCACGACAAGGCGACAAACTAGTAATGATTCACCACCTAACGGGTGGCCTTCTTATGAAATTAGGCATCTTAGTTGTAGTTCTTGAAAGAATAGGCAAGTCAAAAAGATGTACAGTTTGAACTCAACGACGTCGTTGTTCCTTCCAATTAATTCAATTGCCAGTCGATGTGACTCTCCCTGTCTTGATGCGAGGAAAACTGAGAGTTCGGGTGACATTCGGAGTAGATGCTGGAGTGATGGAATAAGAGCCCCTTTCGCTCGCTTTCACCGGTCTTTGTCTAATCAATTCCAAGGAGTCTCATCTCATCGCACCGACGAATGGAAAAGACGACGACAAACAAACAAACTAAAATAAGATTCCATTCAGATCGAGGGATGGCCAGCCCAGAAGGCAAGATGGCCAAGTACTGAGAAACCGACAGCAAGGTTTATCAATCCATCACTAGGAACCCAATCAACAACAAAGGCCCCAGATTCTCTTCATGATGTCTCCTGTAGGCAGCTCTCTGTAGCTGCCCTCGTGGTGGTGTTAATGGCCGCCGTCAGCACGAACAATGTCCAGTTGACCGAGGCGGCCGCCACCCGGGCCAGCTGTCACTTGCGCGAGTTCGACCTGTGCATGACATCGGCCGTTATGTTCGTGCAGCAACCGCAAAATTCGAGAAGGTGACTGAGGCCGAGATCGAGAAACAATGCAAAACCTCCTTCAAGGACACCAGAAGACTGTCTGGACGACTACACCGAGCGCCTGTGACGCCCCGGCAGAACCATCTGGTGGACTTCGCCAATCGGCAGCGTCCTGCTAGTACATGCGCGACTATTGCAAGAAGGGCATAGCGACCTGCGAAAGGTCTGGCCTGAAACACGGCGAATGCGTCAACGTAAACAGCGCAAGAGCGCGAACAGAAGTGTCTGGTGGAGGTTTCAGGGCGGCCATTGAGAAGTCGACGCCTTCATTACGACCCATCTGGAAGGAGGCCCAGTAAGTGTTGTGCTGGTGAGTATATAAATATTGTACTCTACAATATATCAGAATAGATGATCTCAATCAACTCACTTTAACCATCTGTTGTGTCATGCAATCCCAAACTCCAAAGCGCTCCTCCGGTCGTCTGGGCAGGTGCAACCAAGAGCCTCATCGAGCCGCCTCCTGTGGAAAGGAGGCCATCGAGGTGGGCAACTCGCTGATTAGGGGCACCTTCGCGGGCGGCCATGCTGACCTGCGAGAAGTGAAACACAAGTCGGACGAAGTGCCAGCTGCTGCCTGCGCCGGACACCAGCCGAAGGCGCCAAGTCGAGCAGTGTCATGTGTAGAAAGCTCATCTCGACCGTCACTCAGAGTTGATTACATTTCATCTAAGCGCAATTCCTATCTTTATAATAACTAGTAATAACTGTGATTAGTTAATTAATAGAATTACTTTCAGGTAAACATCCAATATGTGTATGTGTCAATATATGTATTATATTTGACGAGGATAATGACGTCAATGGCGACGACGACAACGTCCAAAAGATCGACTGCGGAAGAACAGATTGGACTTCTCGATATTTTAGCTCGATGTCAGCTACCAATCCAATACCAGACTAAGAAGGAGGAAGGCAAAGAGAAGGAAGAGGAAACTAGCAAGATGATTTAATTCAAATAAATACCACATCCATTGAGTATTCACTATGTCGTTGTCTTGACTGAATTAATTCCTTCATTGGGATGCTCGGCCTAGAGTTCATAATCAACCATATAAGAGGCAATGAATGAGGTTGTGTGAGATATAAACAAGTTGCTGTTGTTGTTGTTGTTTTTGCTTCATCCTCTTCGACCTCCAACAAGTTGGTGTACGAGTCTATCTCACAGACAAGCAAGTCAAACTGCTGAGCGAACGTCCTTTGAAATCATTTTCCAAAACCGCGCCAAGGACAAAACTCGTCCGCTGGGGCTCAAGAGTTCCTTCGGTGATATGTCAGTACACGCGCAATAAAATGCACCTCCACTCGTTGATGATCAACGCAACCTGTTAATTACCACGCCTCTCTCTCTCTCTCTCTCTCTCTCTCTCTCTCTCTCTCCTCTCTCTCTCCTCTGCAGCCAGCCTCTCTGCAGGAAAACATGTTGTTGTAGAAGCATCAACAACAACTTGTTTGCTTTGTTTGTTTCATTAGAGCTACTCTTCAATGGACTTTAGTGTTGCTGTGATGCGGATGGAAGTGATGGAATATGTGTGATATTATGGAGACCCAACGAGTAAGTGACTGCACTATTTTACATCATCAAAATATCAATTGGCCAACCATCAGGAACAACTAGAATGCACTCCTACAACGTAGAAAAGCCGCCGCCGCCGGCCAATTGGGGAGCCACGGCGGGCGTCGAGGTTGACAGGCATGATAATGGAGCAGAAGATGATGATGTTGAATCAGCAGCTTGGCAGCAGATGTCGATGATACGAGAACAGAAGGGACTTCATTCGTTCGTATATAGTCTATTCAGTGATAATTAGCTGTGCATCAATTATATTGTTTGGTGCCGCCTTCCTATGGATGACATCAGCAGACGCAGAGAGAGGGACAACCCGTCATGGATTGTCCCTAAGGTTCAAGCCCATCTTGAATATCAATGAGACAACTAAGCACATGGATACAAGTGACGAACTGGGCCTTTTGATCAGATACATTGCAGCCCAATTTCGCCAAGCTGCCCTTCTGTTTATTGCCCAGAAACAACATTGGCCAGTTAGATTTTATCAGGAATATCAAATCACTGCGCGAGACCATCCAAATGCGCTCGAATTTGAGCATGAAACACGTGGAACATATCAACTCCATTGACTTGGAGGGTCCGTTCACTGTCCGTGGCGAGCTATTCTGCAAATGCAGTGGCATTTCGGTGCTGAAGGGCAAACCACAGGCGGTGGAGATGTGCAACACGAAGCTCATCATGGCAGTTGGCCGCTTTGTTCGAGTATGTTGGCTTCAAACACGTGGAAGTGGTGCTAAGCAGGCTACGGATCAACTGATTAGTTTGCTCGACAAGAAGATTGCCAGAGGGCCAGGCTTCTTCTGGCGGAGTGTCGGCCTGACGATGAGCCGTCAGGAGAGGTCGGGCAGCCGCTGGTTTCCCACAGCCGACGGCCACATGATCAATGTCGACTTTTGGCGCGACGAAAATCTCGACCTGAAGTTTCCTAATCAAAGACTACCAGAGATTCCCTTCCCCCGACGAGAGAAGCGAAGGCAATGCACGTTTCTCGGTGAGCTTCCCGACGAGACGAACCAATTCCGATGTGCTGCTGTTTCCCGAGCAACTGGTGGACGGCGCTGGCCACTACAAGCAGCCGCCAGACTTCCAACATCACCGAGGCTCGCGAGAAGCACCCACCTCGACAGAGAGTACGCCCAGAGACTGCAGGCCATCGATTTCAGGCCCGTCCAAGACGACCAACAAGAGAGTAATCTAAGGGGAGGAGGAGGAGAGACGGACACGATGGATATAGAGAAGAAGAGGGCGCCATTGTTGGGCTGCTATCTATGCTCGTTGGCCGCCTTCAAGAGCAAAACAGTGTCGAGATGATCAAAGAACTGCAACAATACGAGGAGCCGCCGCCCGTCGGCCCCATCGTGGATGTCTACCATCGCCAGGGAGTGGAGAACCTGCAGCTTAGCGTGGGAATGAACAAACAGGAGTACCTGGACTTCCTGAGGGGCCAGGTGAGCTCAGGTGAGGGTGGTCCACCTGGACCTCGTCTACTGGCCACGCGACTTCAATCAGCTGACGCGTGTCCACGTCCAGGCGTGGAAGGCCACGAAGAGTCCGAGGCCGACACTGATCAACTAAGAGTTCTGGTCAATCAATTCCGAGGAACCAGTGGATTCGCCGGATCGCTTCTACGCGATTGGATAGCAACAGAGAAGAGCAACCAGACGACAAAACCAGAATCCTTTGGTACTACGACTTCAAGATCTCCTACTAGAAGCGCACAACCTACAGAATGTCGATAAACTCTATACAATAGTATATCATATGTATCAATCAATGTTTGTTTTGTGTGTGGGTTGTTTTATTACTCTCAATACTTCAGCAATAACTGTCTTAGTTCGAGTGTACTCGTTGAGGGCCTCCATGCCGAGGTCCTTGCCGAAACCCGCTGTCCTTGAAGCCACCGGGAATGGGGCCGCAACGTCGGTCTTATTGTAGACGTTCACGAAACACGAGCCGGCGTCCAGTCCCTCCGGACACCCTCAGGGCCTTGAGATGTCGTTTGTCATGACGCGAAAGCGAGCCCTCCATAGTTGGTTCTGTTGGCGCGCCTCACCACTCCGTCGAGATCCTCGTTGGCGAACTTGCTAATGATCATTATGGCCCAAAGGACTCCTCCTAGCCTACGAACATGTCGTCTCGTGACCTCCGTGAATATGGTGGGCACATGAAGAAGTAGCCCTTCCTCTCTGTACACGATGGCCGCCATACACCAGCTTGGCGCCCTCCTCGACACCCCTTCTTGCAATAGGCCTCCAAGTCCTTCAAGTGTTTCAGGTGGTTTGGGGTCCATGGGCGGTGGATCTCTTTAGAGGATCGTCGATGGTCATCTTCTTGGTCTCCTCGGAGGACCAAAGCGACGAACTCGTCATGAATGGACTCCTCGACGAACAGCCGGCCAGCGGGCAATGCAGTTCTCGCCCTTGTTGAAGAATACACTCGACATGCCGAACCTGACGGCTCGTTTCAGTCGCAATCGGCAAAGATAATCAATGGCGACTTGCCGCCCAACTCCAGCGACACCTTCTTGAGGTTGGCCGAGGCGCAGGCCTTCATCACCATCTTACCTGTCTCGGTGGAGCCCGTGAATCCGATCTTCTTGATGCCAGGGTGGTCGAGGATGGCCTGGCCGCACTCGCTGCCCTTGCCTGGGACGACGTTCACCACGCCCGGCGGGAAGCCGGCCCGAGCCACCAGTTCCGCCACTTGAAGAGGCGCGGTCAGCGGGCACGCCTGCGCTGGCTTCAGTACCAGGGTGTTGCCTGCCGCCAGACAGGCGGCCGACTTCAGGCCACCATCATCAAGGGATAGATTCCAGGGCGTAATGATGCCGCAGACGCCCAGTGGCTCGCGCTTGGTGAAACACTGGAGTTGCTGTATTGGGCCGAGCATTGTTGATGGGAATGGTGAGGCCGTGGATCTTATCGCACCAGCCGGCGAAGTAGCGGAACACGTCGATACTCATGCCGATATGGGTTTTCAGAGCCAGCGTATAAACGGCGCCCGAATCGAGACTCTCAAGGTGGCCAGCTCCCTGGCGATGCTCGTCCATCAGATCGGCCAATTTGTTCAACAAGCGCGCCCCTGTCGCGGGCATTCATGCGGCGCCACTCCACTGTCTGGTCATAGGCCATCTTCCAGCCTTCTCACAGCCCGATCCACGTCCTCGCTCGAGGCCATCTGAACCTTACAGATCACATCCTCGGTGGTTAGATTAATACTATCCATCGTGTAGTTGCTGCGTCTTCAACGAATCAACAAATTGATTGTTTATAAACAATTGATTGGGGAACTTCAAGTCGAGCTTGTTGGGCATTCAACTCAACAGGTACGTATTCCACTTTGGTGCTCGGGGACGACTCGCCGCGCGTCCTACGCACTACCATCTCGACGAACTCCTCAAATTGGGTGTTCATGCGTAGACGTCCTCATTGTCAGTTCCAGACTGTCTCCACACAACGTCCTTCACCTCCTCCACCCAGTCTCAGTGACATCCATCGAGCCGTGGCGCCGGCAAAAGAAGAAGTCCGTCGACTTGGTGATGGAATCTGACGACAAGATGGCGCCCCAAATGGACCTAATCTGTTGCTCGATCTTTTGTTCCTCTTCCGTGAGCTCCAATGGCGGCCGATTGGCCTCAGCACTGCCATAGGCAGATGCCTGAATCATCTTGCCCGTCCTCGACGATCTGCAGCTTGTTGACGTTCACTGGGCGCCCGTCGCCGTTGGTGAACATCAACAGCCGCCCTTGTGGATGATGGCCTCCTTGTCGAGTCCCTCCAAGTGACCTTACGCAGGGCATCTGGCACGCCATAATCTTCAATGTGATACACTTGGTTGAGCCGAACAATTTTGACCTTCTGGTCAGCGATCTTCGTCCATGCGCCATGGCACTTTATCCATGCCGCGAATGAAGTTGTACCAATTTGTCTGCCGTGTCGACTAGCAGAAATCAATATATTGCGCTCTCTTTTGCCCCTCAGGATGGGATCAGCAGGTGGCGCCCTCCTCTGCTGCTGCACGATCCTGGGCGCCTGTTTGGTCTTGATCAGCTCCACCGACTCCACCAGCGCCTTGATGCCCTCGGGGAACATGAAACGAGAATAGAGGGGAGTCCACAGTGTCGTTCGGCTCCACGAAACACGACTTCTTCAATAGGATGGGCCCGGTGTCGAGGCCGTCGTCGGTCAGAAGATGGTGAAGCCGGCCTCTCTTGTCGCCCTCGATGAGAGGTCCAATTTGAGGCAGCGCCCGATGTCTGGGCAACAACGACGGATGGTAGTTGATGGATTTTAATTTGGGAAAATTGATCACCTCCATGGGAACGAATTGATTGCAAAGGGAGTACATTTAAATCTGGACTTAGGATTTGTATTGCTTGGGAATATCTCGGGATGGCCTTGTTTGGTCTCGGGCGGTACTCGCCATCTCTTCACCTTAGACACAGGCAAGTTCAATTGTTTTGCTGTGGTGGCCAGTATGTCCTCGCGGCCAGTTTTGGCGTCATGAGCGGTGTAAATACTCACAAATATTGTAGTTCTTAGAGACCATCAATTTTAGGTAGTCGGCCGAGAAGGCGCTCCTGGCCAATGATGGCGATCTAATATGTGCCATAATGAGAATCTGTCGCTTCTTCCTCTGGCCAAATAGATTTATTTAATCTTCTCCTTCTTCCCTCTTGCTTATTTGTGTGTCGCCTAATTGATGTTGTTGTTGAATTAAGTTTATTTTATTTCTAACAAATAAATGCCGGAATGCTGTAATGATGATCGTATATATATATATCGATGAGCACACCGCACATGAAAAAGTCCCTCTATTGAGTTTGTGTGTGTCAGCGAGACTCACACACAAACCAAACCACACCAGACTGCTCGATGGTCGGGGAGAAAGGACGATGATGGGCAGCATTGAATGCCAATGCCTAAACAATGGCCGTTGAAAGATGCAAATCAAATTGTTGTGATAACAACCAAGTTTGCTGAATTGATTTAGTAGATGAAATGGAAGGCAAGCTACAACCATGCACCGGCAACTCTCTTGGCTGTTGTCTAGACATTTCAGTGCTGTTGGCACATCTGGATGGATGGATGGATGGATGATTGTTTGTGCCAACTTGCGTCAGTACCATCGACTTGAGATAGTGGTCGTCGTCGTTGTCTTGGTCTGGGACTTACGCCGAGTATCAATTAACGAGTAGATCCATTTCAATGGCGTTGACATCATTTGCCATTGAATTGCCACACAACGATGATGGTGATAATAATGATGGTATCGATAAAGTGTCAGCTATAACAACGCTGAGTTGGATGGCTTTTTCCATAACGATATATTGATCATTGATGACAAATCGATATCTCTCATGATGGTTGATTCATCTATATAATACGTAACTGAACGAAGTGGCTACCG